>VZRV01003389.1:879937-934433 GCA_013398115.1 Falcunculus frontatus
CCGGGGAACCCCGGGCCCGCCGCCGGCGGCACATGGCGGCGGCGGCCCCGCCGCGTGGATGCGCCGCCGTTCGGGCGCTCCGGGGACCGGCACGCCCCGTAGGCGGGGCCGGGACGGGCCGGCCGCGGGGCCGCGAGGTGCCGTGCGAGGGGAGCCGCGTCCCGGCCGGATCGGGCAGCGACCAGTGTCCAGAGGTGGAGAGACCCACAGGGATCATGGCGTCCAACTGCCGGCCCTGCCCAGGACACCCCAAGAACCCCTCGCTGTGCCGGAGAGCGCTGCCGGGCTGTGCCTGCGGTGGGGATGTGGCCCCAGGCAGGGGCTGTGGGGCCCAAAGTGGCCGTGCCCTGCGTGGGGACAGCAGCCAGGCCCAGCTGGGGCAGGACAGAGCTGTTGTGGGCTCACCGCAAGGGAGGCCCCGTGAGGGCAGTGACTGCCCGCCCTGGGAGTTACCTCAGCATCTGTGAGGGTGTCACAGCAATTTTTTGGTTCAGATTTCAGCCCAGGGGATTCTCTGCATCTTCCTTCCCTCCAAAAACCCTAAAGATTTGTGGGATCCTTCTCCCAGGGCTGCTCCATCTGCCCACCCCCAGCCTGGGTTGATCGCAGGAGTTGCCCCGACCCAGGTGCAGCTCCAGCACGTGGAGTTAAACCTCATGAGGTTCCCATGGGCCACTTCTGGAGCTTGTCCAGGTCCACCCTCAGCTTGATGTCACCCACAAGCCTGCTGAGGCTGCACTTGATGCCATCATTAATAAAGATATTAAATAATAAATTATTAGTAAGATGGGTTTAAATGTGACGTTAAGGTAGGTTGTCATTATCTTTGGAACCCTCTGCCTCCTTTTGAAGGAGCCCGACTTGGAAAAAATTAATTATTGGCAGGGGAAACCCTCCTTCCAAGCTCTGCTTTGCTTCTACCAGAGTCCTCAGGCAGCATGGGAAAGCTTATGGATCCTGTCCCAGGAGAACCCCCCTTAAGCAAAAGGAATCATTTTTCCAACTTTTCCCAGCACTGCCAAGTGGAGGAAAACTCTGGGGCAGAGCTGCCCAAGGCACAGCTGCACCAGGGAGGGACAAACAGATCCCTGAGCTCGTGGGATTGCCCTGCCTGGGAATACCCAGGCCAGGCTTTGCTCAGTTTTGCTTTAGGAGTGAGGAGGGTCCAGCTCCCCTCCACACTGACAGGGACACAGCAGAATTTCCTGGACAGTCGGTGTCTGCCAGGGCTCATGGGTTTAGTAAAAATGGGATTTTTTTAATCATGCTTTTCCCTTGGTCACTAAAGCCCCACTTCAGGCTCCGTGGCCCTCAAGCCACCAGAGCAGTGACCCACATTCCATCAGGGAGCAAAGGACACAAATGGATTTAATTTTAAATAAGGCTCAACCTTCTGCTCTCCTTCCTCACCATGTTTTTTAACAGCCACACTTCCATCCCTGCCCCAATCCATCCAAAATGGGCATGGGCACAATTTTCCTAAAGGAAAATTCACAGCTTGGGACAGGGACAAACCAAACCAGCACCAGTGTTTGCAGACAACAGGGTCTTTATTTACGTATTTAAAGTGCTACAAAAAAGAGCCTTCATGTGGCAACTTCCTTTTCTGCAGTCTTAGCTCTGTTGGAAGAAGCAGACACAGCTCATTAGTGGAGTCTTTCAGTAATTAAGTGTGATACAGCAATTTCATTTGGGGCACTTACAGCCGGGCACTCGATGGCACCACTGTTGATGTCATCGATGATGTCGTGGGGGTGTCTCCCATCAATGCTGCAGCCCACGGACTGGGCAGTGCCAAGGATCTCCTTGATGGTCCCTGCAGCAGGGAGATGCAGCTGGTCAGTGCTTTATCACAGGAAAACATCTGAGGAACTTACCTGGAGCAGCCTGGGCTAGTGGAAGGTGTCCCTGCCCATGGCAAGGGGTGGAAATGAATGAGCTTTAAGGTCCCTTCCAACCCAAACCAGCCTGGATTTTGATACAGGGAACTCCTCGGGGCTTTCAGCTGTCCCTCTTCTCTCTGGGGTTTGCAGGCTGGAGCCTCAGGGCTCACCAGGGAACATCAAATCACTGACCCAGATCTCACACCCTGCATTCCCCTACACTGTGCTCCCTGTGCCTCTCCCCTCCCCAGCTGTTGGGAGCTGCCCAAACCCAGCCAGCACAACTCAGCCATGAGCCCTCCCTCCCGGGTGGAAGGAGCATTCCCTGAATCCCAGCACTCACCAGAGAGCTCCCGGGCCAGGGAGCGGTGCCGCATCTGCCGCGCAATGTTCACGATCTCGTCGAAGGTGACGCTGCCACTGTGCTTAACTGTGCAAAGAACAGCAGCAGTGAGGCCACCTGGGCACTGCCAGCTCCCCGTTTCCTCCGGGAGCACCATTCCCAGCACCCAGACCACGTGGAGAGCTGGGAGTTTGCAGCTCCAGCAGGGCTGCTGTCAGTGCTGCTGCTCCCGGACTGTGGCACCGAATTATCCCCAACTCCTCTTTCTAAGCTGGAATTCTGCCAGCTCCCCTCTGGCTGTGCCAGGCCCTGTGCTACAGGACAGGGACAGCTGCCTGTTGTACCCCAGCTTTGCCCAGAGCAGCTGTGGCTGCCCCTGGAAGTGCCCAAGGCCAGGCTGGACGGGGCTTGGAGCACCCTAGGACAGTGGAAGGTGTGCCTGCCATGGCAGGGGGTGGAGTGATGAGCTTTAAGGTTCCTTCCAAGCCAAACCAATCCATGATTCCACGATCTCCTAAAACACAGAGCTCTGCTGATGTGCCATCTGTTGGTCTCCTGGCACTGCAGGAATGGGGATGCCCAAAAACAGCTTCATGTCCCCCATCTGCCACTTTATGCTGAATAATCCCAGAGGAAGGTACTGGTATTTCCCCTCTTTTAGCCCCAAAATGTTCAGAACCAGAGCCAGGGGAACACTTACTGTTCTTCTGCTTCTTCCTGTCACGAGGTGGCTCCTTCAGAGCTTTGATAATCAGAGCAGAGGCAGAAGGAACAACCTCTATCTAAATGGAAAGAGATTATTTCCCCCCCATTCCACACAGAACTCCATTATTTAAGAAGATAATCAAGCAGTCAATTATCTCAGCAAAGTTAATTGCAAGAGCAGTGTGGGTTTGGTGAATTCCCTCAGGCTCCAGAGGTTTTTCTGTGCTGCAGGAATCTGTTCCCAGGTTTTCGGCACAGGCCTCTCCACATGCAGGAGAGGACTGCTTCCTGCCTGGGGCTTCCTCTCAGCTCACCACTGGAATGTACCAGCCACGGGCATCAGAACAGGTACGGTGGCAGGTGGCTACAAGGAACTGAAAAGATTTTAATTTTTTAATTTCTGTGCTGCTTTAAGTAAAGGGGTTTTTTTTGCTGGTCTGATGTTCTGTAGAAAGACCAATTTCTCTGCAACAGGACGAAAGTTGAATTTTGGCACACGAGGATCATTTCTCAGGATCCTCCAGCCTGGCAAAGCCCCAGGCTCCACACACATCCCCCCAACCCACTTTTTAAGGTCTTCCCAGAAGACCCCCACACACCCCCCTGTGTGGCACTCATTTTATCCACCTCGGAAGGATGAAGGGCTGAGTGGACCCTGCCGGGATCCCGGCCGGTGGCTGGAGCAGGCGGAGCTCGGGTGGGCTCCACGCCTGCAGCACCGGCCGGGCCCTGCGGCGTGCGGTACCTGCGCTTGCCTGTTCTGGATCGTCAGCTTCACCGTGATCCGCAGCCCCTTCCAGTCGCCCGTGGCCTTGGCGATGTCATCGCCCACCTTCTTGGGGGACTGAGGGACGACACGTGGAGGTCACACAGGGCTCGGGTTAAAGCCGAGAGCCCCAGCGCTGCCCCGGCTTCTCTGTGTGTGGTACTGCTGAACACCTCTGCCCCGGGATGGAGCAGCACCGCCCCGGTGCTTCCCAGGGCACGCTTCCCACCACCTTCGGAACATATTTAATCCCTCCCCCCCCAGGACACGCTAAATTCCACCCAGATTCACTCATTCCCCCCAGCAGGACACGCTTCCCACCCCTCTCGGGACATGTTTCATCCCACCCCTCTCGGGACATGTTTCATCCCTCCACTCCCAGACCACGCTCGCCCCCGGCTTCTCACCTCCCCGCCCGGCCCCCGCAAACCCCCCGTTCCCGGCACGTACCAGCCCCAGGGGTCCGATCTTGGGGGCCAGCGCGGACGTGGCTCCGACCTCACCGCCAGTGCAGCGCAGGTAAACTGCGGGGACAGCGCCGCGTCAGCCGCGCCCGCCGGGCCCCGCGGCCCCCGCCCGCCTCCCGCGCCCGCCACGTACCGACTTTGATCTCGTTGGGGTCGAACTTGGGCGGCATCGCGGAGGCGGATGGCGAGGATGGAGGCGGATGGCGAGGATGGAGGCGGATGGCGAGGATGGAGGCGGATGGAGGCGGACACAGAAGCAGAGGCCTTCCGGGACAGCGAAAAGGCAGCAAGAGCCGCGTGGGCCCAATATATACCCGCCGAGATCTCGCGAGAGAACAGGGATCTATAAATAAAGGACGAGATCTCGCGAGAGGAGAAGAGGGCTGTGGCGGGCTCGCCGGAGATCTGGTTATGTGTAGTTGTATCGATAGATAGATAGATAGATAGATAGATAGATAGATAGATAGATAGATAGATAGATAGATAGATAGATAGATAGATAGATAGATAGATAGATAGATAGATAGATAGATAGATAGATAGATTAGATAGATAATCAGTCCTGTTGCAAAATGCGGGATATGTGCAAGGGTAGTGAGACACTGGAAGGGGCTGCCCAGGGCACTGGAGGAGTCCCCATCCTCTTCCTTGGAGGTGTCCAAGGAAGGCCTGGCCGTGGCGCTCAGTGCTCTGGGCTGGGGACAAGGCGGGGATCAGTCAGAGGCTGGACTCGGTGATCCCAGAGGAATCTTTCCCAACCCGATCGATTCTGGGGTCCCGTGGCCGGGTGCGGTGGTCCTCCGGCCGCGTGGGGGCGCACGAGCGCGGCGGGCAGAGCTCTGTGGTCAGGGCGGGGCGCTCTGGCCGCGCCTCTCGCTCGTGTCGGTGATCACGTGACCCGGCGGTGAGGCAGCGATGGCGGCGGCGAGCGGTGAGCGGGGCTGGGATGGGGGCATCTGCTGTGGGATCCGCTGTGGGATCCGCTGTGGGACACTGGAGCTGCCCCGGGCCGGCCCCGGGCACCGCGGCTTCGGGGTGCTGCTTGGAAAGGCTCGGGAGCAGGCGGTGCCCGGAGCTGCGCGGTGTCCGCCGCGGAGCAGGCGCTGCCCTCGCTCACTGTCGCTGCTCTCCCCAGGTGTCGGGTCGGTGCCCGAGGGCTGCGAGCCAAAATCCCGGCAGGGTCGACTCAGTCCTTCATCCTTCCGAGGTTCTGGGCCCTCGGGCACAGAACGGCGCTGTTCTGGATGAGGGAAGGGTAAAGAAGACGAGGAGCTTGGAAGCTGTGTGACCCTGGGAGGGGGACCCTGCGGAGGCCCCCAGAGAGAAGAAGCAGAAGAGAATAGTGATGATGAGGGAAAGGAAGGACTGAGAGGCAGAGCTGGACTGGTGAAGACGAGCGGAGATTTGTTCCAGGCGTTGCCAGGGATGGTCCCGGGCAGGCTCAGGCTGTGGCAGGGGTGGCAGCTCCAGCACAAAGAGCAAACGATGCAGGACAGCGAGTTCCGGAGCTGCGGTTCAGCTGCTCCCTCACTGCGCTCCCGAGTATGTTTTCCCAGACTAAATAAAATATCTTCTTTCCACACCCCCACCGTGTCTTGTTACAGTGCCCAGATGGATTTACGGTGTCCAGCATTTTTTGAAAACTGGGGCTTCTTCCAGAGCTATGTCGCTGCATTTTAATTACATTTGTTTGTAAATTGAGGGGTTTGGTTTTGTTTTGCTGTCATCACCCCAACAGCTGCGGACTGGAAAAACCCAGAGGACATTCCTGTGCCCTTTCCACCCTGAGTGTGTGGCTGCTCCTCAGGCAGAGCTGGTGCCTGCAGAGAGCAGTGGGGATGCAGGATTTGGATGCTCACTGCCTTCAGTGTGGGTGCTGGCCCAGGCACTTACAGACAGCTCTTTCAGTAATTTAATAAATAAAAATTACATCATGCAATGGTCGCATGCCAAGGGCCTTTCTCATTCCTGGCTGCTGAGTTGGATGTGTCTTCACTAAAGCAAATTTCCACTTTTAAAAGCTGTTCAACCTATTTAACAAATGGATCCTTCATCTTCTAACCCCTGGCAGGATTCTTTTCCTGTTCTCTGTCGGCCCTTCAGCCTTCATGTCTTTACCTGTTTTCTTGGGTGAAAACAGATGATTTCCCTCTGTCCCCATGACCAATGAGATCTGGCTGGAATAGAGACAGGTGAGGTGGGACAAGGGGATGCAGAAGTGCTCAGCAAAGAGGTGAATACGACCATCAATTCAAGGATATCTTGCTGCAGGCACCTTGTCCTTCAGCCTTCTCATCTTTTAAATCTCCTTTTGTTTCTGCCTCTCATGTCTTGCCCTTGATTGCTGTCCTGCATTTCCCTGCTGTAGCTCCTGACAGTCAACTTCCCTTCTTGCTCAATCCTTTTGAGTTCTGGCTCTTACCTCCCCTCCTGGGAGTTGGGTCTGAGGAGCATTTCAATAACCTGAACTGGTTAAAAAGGCAGAAATTGGGATGGCAGGGAAAGAGCCACGGAACTGCTGGAGATGAGTTTGTAGCCACCTCCTGCTGTGGCCCCTGGCTTGTTCCAGTGAGTGGTGTGACAGCAGGACAGTGACTCAGGATGTGTCTGCCTCCTTGTTCCTGGAGTGAAAGGAAGAGGGATGAATTAGATGTGGATGAATTAGACTGAATTATTTTACTTTTACAGTGAGGCTTTATCTCAGTAAAGATTTTACGGAGGTTTTGGCAGAGCTCTCCGTGCTCAGGGAACATCCCTGGCTGGATCCTGTGGGTGCCTGCTTTTCAGGAGAGTTTGAGGCAAGTTTGCAGACACAGAGCTGACAGAGAACCAGCATTTTATGTCCAACACCTGAGCTTGTCTGAGCCCTGAGTGAAGTGTTGTGTAGCTATGCCAGGTACTGCTCCACTGGTGAAGTAGTGGCTCTCTTGTGCCGGTTTTTAAATTGCATAGAAAAACAGTGTTTAAAAAAGTCACTGCAAGTGTTTAAGATGTTACTCCCTGTCCAGGGCTCGCTGTTGCCCTCCTGCCCTTCCCTCATCTTCTCCCAGTCTTATCTCCAAGCCAGATCCCTGTGTCAGGTCCCTCTGGGAGCCCCTTTTCACCTGCAGCCCCAGCTCAGGCTCTTTCTGCATTACCCATGTGTGCCCCCTGCTCTTATGCAGCCACAGATAAACCCCTTTTTCTCCTTGATTTCACTGCTCAGCTGGCCCCATCTCTTTTCCAGCATCTCCACTGGTACCATCTCATTACCAGCTGCTCTCCCCATTCCTTGTCCAGCCACAGCTTTTTGCCTTTCCCTCAAAATCTGCCAACAGCTCCTGTTTTTTCCCCTACTGAGTCAGAGCCCTGTCCCAGAGCTGCCTGGTGTCTGTACCTGCACTCCTGATTCCACCAGGCATCTTCTGCACCCACTCTTTCCTCCTTCAGGTTCAACTTCTCTTCCCTTTACACTTGAACCAGCTGGAATCCTTGCTCTCAGTTCTTTATTTTTGTGCCAGGGCCGACTTTTGAGTTTAAATAGTTTGGGTTTTTATCCCTGGTCCTTGATGTCTTGATACAGCTTTTTAATTCCTGGAGTGGACCCTGCACTTCTCTGATCCCTCAGTAACCTTTCTCTGTGCCTGTTCCAGGGCTGACCCAGACAACCAACCCCTCTCAGACCATAGCAGGGCTCAAGTGGCTCATGTTTATACTTCCCTGTGCTGGAACCTGCCTGTGTGATCCAGCTAAACAAAGACAATTGCTGACACAATTATTTTCTTTTTAATCTTCCCCCGCCGCCACTTACTAGGTCCCAGTTCTGCAGCCCAGGCTCCCCAGCAAACACAGACCCCAGGATCCCTCAGCCTTTCTCTGCACTGACCATCTGTGGCCCTGGACAGAGCCAGAGTCAGGACTGAGGATGCCTCTCTTCTCCAGGAAGAAGAAACCCAGCGATGATGCTCGGAAGCGCCTTGAGTACCAAATGTGCCTGGTAAGTGATGCCAGGGTCATTTCTGTCCTGAGTGTCTGGTCCTTGAATATCAAATGTGCCTGGTGAGTGATGCCAGGGTCATTTCTGTCCTCTGTCTCTGTCCTTGAATACCAAATGTGCCTGGTAAGTGATGTCAGGGTCATTTCTGTCCTGAGCGTCTGTCCAAAGCAGCCACAGGTTTACAGTTGGCTTCTGACAGAAACCTGCTTTTGGGTCATTTCACCTTCTCTGCTGTGGGAGCTGTGGAGCAGTGCTGGCACAGGGAATCTCCTGGGGAAGGGATGAGGAGAAGCTGAGGGAGCAGGAGGGGCTCAGCCTGGAGAAAAGGAAGCTCAGGGGGGGACTTGTGGCTCTGCACAACTCCCTGACAGGAGGGGGCAGCCTTAAAGCCCATCCAGGGCCACCCCCTGCCATGGGCAGGGACACCTTCCACTATCCCAGGATGCTCCAAGCCCCATCCAACCTGGCCTTGGACACTGCCAGGGATGGGGAGTCCATGATCTCTCTGGGCAGGATGCAGCAAGAGGTGCTGTATTTCTGCATGGTCTGATTCTCTCGATGTGTTTCTTCCCTCTCCAGGCAAAAGAAGCTGGTGCTGATGACACCCTTGACATATCCAAATGTGAGCTCTCAGAGGTATGTCCTTGACAACTTCCAGTCTTCACTCACTGCTCTGATTTTCTGTCTGCTTCTTGGTGCCAACTGTCAGATTTACTCTTGTGCCTGTGAGCCTTGAGGCAGAAATTGTTGCTGGTCCACCTCTTCTTCTGTCTCCTGAGCTCTGGCTTTCAGTTGGGGGCTTCTGCTCTGTTTTTTGGTGGGAGTTTGCCTGTCCTGCCTGATGATTCAACACCATTTCTGTCCTGGGAATCTTTTAGGTTGACAAGGTGAGAAGGGCAGAGTGGTCTCATACCCTCCACCAGCACCTTGTTTGACCCTAGTTTGGGACCTCATGGCTTAATTTTGCTGGTCCTGAGGGACTTGGTTTGCCAAAGGCTGAGTATTTCTAATCTTAGAGCTGCACAGTCTGCCACCCGTGGTTGTTTTCTGTGTAAGTAAAAATCCCAATCCTGCTCCCAAGCTGCTGATTAAGGATGGAAATCTCACTCCCAGCTTGGCTTCTTTTACGGCAGCCAACTAAATGAGAAGCAATCTGTCTGCTGGTGTGTGGGCAGGCAGTGACAGAGTGCCAGGCACCCAGACACAGCTTATCCTGCTGCCAGCCAGGCCAGCCTCAGGCAGAAGCCCATTTCTATCTCATTTGCAATTTTTATTCCTTGTCTCATGCTTCTATAATGTTGATCCTGAATACAGGATGCCCTTGCCAAGCAGGCTCTTGTGGGGAAGATTTGGAACCATCCATAAAACTCTGTCTTGCTGTTTGATTTTAGCCATTGTTGTTTCAATAAATGAAGTGAGACATCAGTTTGGTTTTAAAATTAACCGTGGACAGGAGTTTGGCTGCTGCTGGGAAGGTCACAGTGCCCAGCTGTGCCTGGCAGGGGCTGAACTGGCATCTCCTTTTTGTGCCTGCCCCTCTCCTGGCACATCAGGGATGCTCTGTCCTGCCTGGTGCTCACCTTTCTCTCTCAGCACACTGCAGTGTGCTTGTGAGGTTGCCAAACCACAGAATGCATTTCTGTGATGACTAAACTGAACCTTTGCCTGAACTCATCTGCACAATGAATATTAAATCGCACAAGGCTTGAACTCCTGCCTAAGCCTCAGCCTGTTCTGTGACACTGTTGTGTCATGGAAAGCCACTGGAAGCTGTTTAAATGGAAGCTCCCTGGGAAGTATTGGCCCAAAATCAGGGGGCAGTAATTTTAAGCATCACTTTTATTTTCATTCGAGTTGTTCACACTTTACAGGTGGACAGTGTAGAACTGCTTACAAGAGAAATCTGACGTGACTATTTTTTAATTGTTTTTAGGTTCCTTATGGGGCCTTTGCAACTTGCAAGGTCTTGCAAAAAAAGGTAATATTACCATCAGAAATTATTAAGTAATTCTATTATTATGCTTGAGTATTATTGTTGTGTTTGAAATGACTTTGTGTGGTTGTTTTATGTGTGATAATACACAGAGAGCAGTTTGAGTCAGATTAATCCTCTCTGTGTTCTTTAAAGTTAACTTCTGCCAGGAAAGATGAGGTGGTTGTTCCTGTCTTAGTCTATCTAAGGGTATTTCTCATGTGAGGAACTGGGCTCTGGTTTAGATCTCATGTAAAATGTCTGACCTCTCTGACAATCCATTTCCTCCTTCAGTATTTTGTATGATACTGAATAAGATATTGAGCTCTTATACAGCCTGCCCAGTTCAATCTCAACAGAAGTGCTCATTCTGGTGTCGCTTCTGTTTGTGTGTCAATGGGGTTTTTCCTCCCCAGGTGCTGATGATTCATACAAATAATCTGACATCTTTAGTTCCAAAGTCCTGCAGCCTCCTGAGTCTCATAACTGTGAAGGTAATTGTGATTCTTAACAGTTCAACTGCAGCCTATTTTGTTTGTTACTTGCTCGAGTTTCCAAAAGACCTCCAAGAACCAAGTACCCATGTCCCCTGGAAAACTTGAGCTGCTTTTCAAAGCTCCATTGGAAGAAAAGTAATTTTCATGGTGAGATAATTAATGACTTCTGTTACCAACCTTGTTTTCTTTTCCAGGTCCTAGACCTGCACGACAACCAGCTGACATCACTTCCTGCTGATATTGGTCAGCTGACAGCTCTTCAGGTAAAAGATGTGCAGCTGCATCCCAGGTGTCTGTACAGGGCATGTTTGGGGACAGCAGGGATATGGGATTACTGCTGCTTGGTTTAGAATTAATCACAACTTCCATGATAGTGCCATTTTGTCAGATCAATCACATCAACCTGACTGTTGCTGTTGAACTGGCTGGTTGGAGGGAGAGCAGGAAAGGAGCAGGAGAAGAGCAGGAAAAGCCAGGCTTGGTTATGTTCTCCCAGCTTGGTGCAGCCCAAGTGGCTCCCATGGCCAGGAAAGCAGAGTCTGTTGATCTCCCAAAACATTCATCTTTTGCCATTGTCCCTGGTGTGGTTGAGAACCCGGAGCAGTTTCTAAGGACACACTCAGGGTCTCTCTGCTCAGGGGACAGCTTTAGGTTCAACCTGTGGGAGGTGGAGTTGGGAAGTGCTGCCCTGGACACTCCAATTCCCAGTTCCTGCATCTGGATTCAGCACCAGATGTTGGTAGTGAGCAGGCTTTCTCACTGCCCCTGGTAGCCTGGCATACCCTTTATGCAGGGCTGGTGGAAAATACATTTTTTTAACCCAGAAAATATTGCCTAAACCAATTTCAAGTTGTCCTTCTGGGCCTGAAAGTCCCAGCAGCACAGATGTGTAGAAGACATGAGACTTGGATGAATATCTTGAATATCTTTTCTGTTAATACCTTAGGTCCTAAACCTTGAAAAGAATCTCTTAAAAAGCCTTCCGCAATCTATAGGAGACCTCACCCAGCTCCAGGTCCTCAATGTGAAAGGTATGGAATGGGATTGCTCTGGGCCAAGCACATTTATTATCTGGTCATATTGAGCTGCATTAGCAATTATTCCTTTCAACCAAGGCAAGCACCACATGATTTACACTCTGAAAGCTGAGGAAGAACACAAGGAAGGTTTGAATTCAAATAGTTGGTGAGGCAGGAGAAATGATCTAAGCAGAAAATGTGTCAGCCTCAGTCCAGAGGATGTTTTCATATAGCCCATTTCCCCTTCTCCAAGGAAGCCCTCCAATAAAGCAAGCAGAGCACTTAGCCAGATAAACCAAATTACAGCTGTGTCCTCAACACCCAGAGCTGGGCCCTGTGAGCCTGTGCATCCCCACCAGGCTGGCACAGCCCGAGCACAAAGGTCACACCTCTTTTCCAGACTCCTGGGCATTTTCCAGCTATGCAGTGCCATAAATCTGAGAGAAAAAGGAGATTTAGTTACGTGGAGCTGTTGGTGAAACAAGGAAGGGAATAGAGGGTGAGGAACTTGGAAGGGCAGCTGGGCTCTGAGCCCTGGGTGTACAGTCCCACTGAGTCCCCTTCCTCCCATCCTTGGGACTTTACACCAGAGGGGAGAAGACTCCATGTTACGAATACTCACCTCAGAGAGAGCACAGATCCAGCCTGCAGCAGTGACCTCAGCTGAGAAGGAGATTTGGATCCCAAATTGCCCTTGGTGGGCAGTGACATCCTTTGAGTCCCTGTGTGACCTGGGACAGCCCCGTCCCTGTGGAAAGGAGCCGTGCATGTGGTTGTGGATTGCTGTTGGAGCAGATGAGCTTGCTGGCTCCTGTTTTGGGAAGGTTCCATGGTTTTAACTGGCTTTTGTGTGTCTGTAGGGAACAAGCTGAGGGAGCTGCCCGGGAGCGTGAGCGGCCTGCGGAGCCTGCGGGCTCTGGATGTCAGTGGGAATGTGCTGCAGGAGCTGCCGCGGGTGCTGGCCCACGTCCGCACTCTGCAGGTACCCGGCCCTGCCTCCATCCCTGCCCAGCTTGCTTCCCCCAGCTGGGAATAAATCCAGCCCAGGAGGGGAATGTTTAGGGTCTGGGCAGGATATGCTGCAGGGGTTTGTAACAGGGCTGTTTACACTGTCTAAAATAACATTTTTGTACCTGCTCTGGTCTTTTCTGATCATTTTTACCATTTAATCTGATCATTTTGCGGTTTAGTTCTGATAATTTTGTCATTTAATCATGACAAAAGTGATCCCCAGGAAGTGAACCCCTGGATTTTACCTGCCAGGGCTGTCTCTGAGAGCACAAACTGTGCCTCTGTCACCCTGGCAGATCTCCAGCTCGTTGTCAGCTTCCATGGGTTGATGACTCCCTGAAGTGCACATTCGGAATGGGAAAAGCATCAAGATTTTTATGGATATGTTACTTTCTGGCTGCCAAACCTGTCAGTACTAAATGGTGCAAGTGTGAGGCAACAGGGCTGGCTCAAACACCAGCAGGAAGGTGTGAATAAAGGCTCTCCTGTCTCACACACAACACTGGGCTTCATTTCTCTTGTGGACAGCCTGAGTCGAGGGATCTGTGCAGCTTTTCCCCCTGTGCTTGGTAAAGTGGTTCCTTTCTAGGCCTTCCTGCTATGCCCTTCCCTACAGAAGGCAACATTAGGTCCTTTTGGTGATCACAGTAGGACAAAAACACTGGCTCTTCCCCTCATTCTTTATGAGACCCCTATCCATGCCCTTATATCATCCCCCCTTGTTCTTCAGGGAAGCTTCTTCGGTTGTAGCTTTTATAACGAGCAAAACTTTATATCAGTGTTTGAGGCATGAACTATTTTCAGTCTCTGACACCCCTTCTGTGCTGAAGGGCTCCAGCTCCCTGACATGGAGTAGGGAATGTCTGTAGCTGAGAAGTGCTCTGACCTCTGGTACCTAAACATGAAGTGCCGATGTCTGCATGAGGGGAATGTTCCAGTGAGTGGCCAGCTCAGAAGCTCCCAAATAAGGGACAGTGGAGTCACCTCTGAAAGGTGCCAGACACCCAGCAGGGATTCAGTACAGCCTCATATTTATGTCAGGATTTAGGGTAACATTAAGTAAAATTTTGGGGAGCTGCAAGGAGGACTGCAGCTGAGCTCTGTCTGGGCCATCAGAATAACCTGGAGCTCTGTGTGTTCTCTTTTGCAGACGCTGACCCTGGATGCCTCTTCCATGACCTACCCATCCCCTGAGATCTGCAGTGTGGGTACAGAGGCCATCCAGCAGTTCCTCTGCAAGGGTAAGCCAGGAGCATCCGTGGTGTGCTCAGAGATGGCATTTCTGAAGGACAGACATTGTGTGGGCTCTGCTTGGGGTGGCTGCTGATGGCCTGCACACCTGGTTACCTGTCTTTGTTGGCAAATGGCACAACACGAGTCCTCCCCTGAGCCCTGCCACACTGCAATGTAGAATGATTTGTTAAAAACCAGAGTGGCTGGGTCAGGCTGTCTCAGTGACCAGAGGAAGTCAGTGCATCTCCTGTGGTTATTTGGATTTTCTCCTGTGGGAGGAGTAGGCATTGCCCAGATGTCACTGCCCTGGGACAAAGAGAGAGACTCAGGAGTCACTTGAGGTCCCTTCTGCCCTCATTTTCTCTCAGGAAGGACCTGGGCCCTGCAGAGTGTTATGAGAATGGTGAAACCAGATGGAAAACTCAAATAACAAAGGAAGTTTACTGTGACTTTGTAGACGCTGTGTTTAGAACAGACAGGGAGCTTTGGTGGGGGTTTTATGCAGGTGAAGTGCCTTGCAAAGAGTAGTCAGAACTTATTTGGTCTGGGCAGTAACATTTGCAGCCCTGCAGAAGTCACCAAGCCTGCACCCGTGTGCAGGATGTGCTTCTGTCTGAGCAGATCCTCGTCCTGGTGGGGAGGGAGTGGTACCACCCCCTCCCAGAGCTGCTTGTCCACTCTGCCTGAGCTGGAGGAGCCCTGCCGGGCACTCCTTGGTGTGTGGGCAGAGGGAGCACAGCTGGGAGCAGTCCCACACACCAGCCAGCCCTCAGCCACGCTGCCAACGAGGTCTTTGAGCCCCAAACGTTCTTATTCTGTATCTGGTGCCTTCCAGAGTGTGGAATTGCATACTACCCTCCCTCACAGTACCTGCTCCCCACACTGGAGAGCGATGGAGGAGGAACTTCAGTGGATGGGGTGGACAGGACAGTGGAGAAGTACCTGGAGGAGGAGAGCGAGTGGCAGGTGAGGCTCCCCTGCTCGAGAGGGTTTGGGATTTGTCTCTGTGCTCCATCACAGCGCTTGGCACATGGTCCCTCATCACCTTCCCCTCCATGAGATGTATCTTTTGGGATCAAGGGAGCAGCCAGGCACGGTGTGTGCAAGGGTGGTTCATCTCCTTCCTGAGCTGGGGCTGGTGTCACCACGCTGACTCCTGGAAGACACATCCCAAGGAACTGTCTCCATCCTTGAAAGCAATGATGCAGCCAAGGGACAGGGGTGACAGTGGGACATGGAGTGTGCAGTGTGTGACACGTGTATTTCTGGAGGACAGCAAACTGCAGAAGAACCTTGTGCTTCCCAGCCAAGTGCTAGACATGGGAAAGGGGAGGCTGGGCCAATAATTGTGTTAATTGTGCTAATTCCTGTGCTCTTTGACAAGTGCAGAGTCAATGCCTTTGCCCCTGGAGAAGCCTGAGTGACTGGACTTTGGGTCTGCATTCCTGGGCCTTTGGTTGATGTCTTCACTCAGTTGGGGGAGGATGTACTGTGGGCTAACAATATCTACAAAAAGGTCCTTCTGGGGGTAAATGTCTGCTGGTATTGCTTATTTTTCAGAACAAATTCTTGGATTATGAGAAGAGGAAGGTAAGGATGAACTCCTGTGAATGCTTTGTCTGCAGCATGGGTCTGCTTCTGGTTTCTGTTTTCCATCTTTTTATTTGGTTTTTCATCCCCCTCACCTGGCTGCACTTTTAGTTTGTTCTTTTGGTTTCCCTGGTCTCTGTCTCTTCCCCTGTGCAAGGCTCACTTTGAGATAACCAGCAGCTCCTGCCATGCAGTTCCCCACTGCCTTTGGCTCAAGCTGCTCGGAGCTGGCTGCTTCCTTCAGACAAGGGAGTCCTGTGCCACGTGGAACTGAACCCAACTTGCATTTTGGGCTTCCCTCCGTGTGTTTATATTGGCTGGTTTGATATCAGTCAATGCCCAGGGACTTCAGCTTCATGACATGAAAGAGTTTGGAGACTGTGAAGAGAGCAGCAGCTTCTGCTTCCCAGTTTTCGGGTTCCTAAGGAGAGAACGATTCCATCCCCTAGACAAGCCTCCTGTTTGCCATTTGGCTTCCCTTCCTCTCTGCAAGGAGGCTGTTGTGCCTTGCTTTACCTTTTTCCCAGAATATGTTCTTGCTTGGGAGGGAGATCCCTGTCATACATCTTTCTCCTTATTCCTCTCAGGAAAAAAAAACGCAGGAGAAACTGGAATTTGAGCGGCGCCTGAACGTGGGGCAGCGAGAACAGGCCCTGCTCGTGCAGCAGCTCAACAGCCACAAGGATGAGATCCTGCAGACAGTGAGAGAGGTGGGTGTGCTGGGCAGGGCCCTTCCAGGGCATCCACTGCCTTCCCCATAACCACCAGCTTCTCCTGGTTTCCCTGTGCTCTGGGCAGGAGCAGCAGAGGCTGGAGCAGGGTCTGTCGAAGCACCAGCGCTATTTGGAGGAGGAGAGGCTGAAGCTGCTGCAGCAGCTGAAGGACACAGAGCAGGGCGTTGCCAGCCGGATCCAGAAGCTGCTGGAGGACAACCAGAGGTGGGGTCCCAGGGGGTCTTGCTCTGATTTTTTTTGTCATGTTGTTTTGAGTGGTTCATTTTGCCCCTGAGTGTTTTGGACCTGGTCAGGATCGATGTCTGGAGGAGCTGCCTTAGCCCCTGGACTGCCAAAGACCCATTTAAAGCACATGGAATTTACATCTTGAAAAGCCTGTTTCGTGCATGTGTGATGTTGGGATTTTGCAGTGCTGTGGAAGAAATTCAAATTCCTCACGGAAGGTGCAAATTTGAAGTGTTAAGGTGCCTCTGCCTGTCTCTGCTGGCTCTCCGTGTGCGCTGGTGCCTGCTGAGAGCTGCTCTGCTGTGCATGACAGCAAAGCTGTTTTCTCTCAGGCACATGGGGGGATTGTTGGGGTTGTCCTGTGCAGGGCCAGGAGTTGGATGATCCTTGTGAGTCCCTTCCGTGTCAGGATATTCTGTGACTGTGATTCTGCCCTCTGTGGGACCAGGATGTCCTGCTCAGCTTGATGAAAGCCTCTTGTTTTATCTTTTTTTTTAGGCAAAAACAAAGTTCAGACATTTTGAAGTCCTTGGAGAATGAGAGGTGAGTCTCCTTGAAACAAACTTGTCTGGAAAAGGGGCAAGGAGCTGGGAAGAGGGCTGGGAGCTTCCTTTCAGAGTCACCAGTCTGAATCCACCCTAAGTCAGGTGAGGTTCATCTCATACCTGCAGCTGGCTCTGATCACTGCTGGAGGCCAGACACTGGACTCAGTGTGCCTGGTCCTGCCCAGTCTGGCACACCCAGCCATTGTCCCTGTGGTTTTGAGCAAAATTTATGTTGTGTCCCATAAACGTAGAGGTTCTTCACCAAAAAATCACCGAGGCTTTGGTGTCTCTGATAAGCCCAGCTTCCCTGAGCAGGGTGAACCTGCCCAGCCTTGAGACTCTGAGCTGGGTGGGTGGAGAAGAAGGCCTTGTTTGAAGGAGTGGCTGAATTGTTGTTGTTTGTTGGCAGGATCAGGATGGAACAGCTGATGGCAATAACCCAGGAGGAGACAGAGCAGCTGCGCAGGCGGGAAGTGGCCTGTAAGTCCAGACAGGTCTTTGGGGTGATGAGGTGAAGGGTCTGGAGCTCCAGGGGCAGCTGAGGGGGCTCAGCCTGGAGAAGAGGAGGCTCTGGGGGACCTTCTCACTCTTTACAACTCCCTGAAACAAGGGTGTATCCAAGTGGGGATCAGGCTCTGCTCCCAGGGAACAAGGGACAGGACAAGAGGAAACAGCCTCAAGCTTTACCAGGGAAGGCTTAGGTTGGATATTGGGAATTTTTTTCCACGGGAGGGGGGATCAGGCATTGGCACAGACTGCCCAGGGCAGTGGTGGAGTCACCATCCCTGGAAGTGTTGAAAAAACACATGGATGTGACACTTGAGGACATGGTTTAGTGGTGAACATGGTGGTGGTGATGGTTGGGCTTGATGATCTTGAAGGTCTTTTCCAACCTTAATGATTCCGTGATTCTATGAAAGACCTGGTTCCTCAGCTCTTTTCCCAATAAAGAGCCACAGTTCTCAGGTGGATGGGTGTGCTCTGGAATCAGTGAAATGGGAAGAGCAGTGGGAGAGGAGTCACTGTTGGTTGCAGTGACTGCAGCAGCAGTGGTGGGTGAGTCCTGCTCTGCACTCCCAGGCCAGGCAGGGACTGACAGCCCCTCTGTCCCCTCTGTCCCCAGCTGCCATGCAGCAGATGCTGGCTGAGACATACAAGAACAAGCTCCTCCAAATGACCTCCGAGTCTCGTCGGCAGGACCTCGTCAGCCAGGCCTGCTCCAGGTGCAGGGGGGTGTCTGGGGCTGCTGCTGCTGGTGTTAAATCCCTGTCTTTCAGCACTGTAATTCTATAAGTACACCAGGAGCTCCTGCAGCTGCTGGAATGCAGCAGCACAGTTGTAACGGTGCAGATTAAACTGTCAAACTCCCTTCTAATGACACAATATGCACGTTAATCACACTTGGGGGGAGCTGTCACTTTTGTGCACTTTTTGCCTTATACATTCTGCTAAATACGGAGGATGGAGTTAGACCAGTTGTCTTCCTGGTTTTTGAGGCACTTCTGTGCCAAACTGTAGCCCAGAGCTCCTCCCCTCCCAGGCTGCCTCAAGGATGCTGTGTGTGCATAAGTAGTACCTGAGTGTTGCTGAACACACCGAGAGCATCCTGGCTCACTGCTTACAACAAGGTGAGAAATTTTAATCTGGCTACGTCTGGCAGTGACCAAAAGCAGCCTTGTGAGCCTGTAACCTGCTCCACAGGGGCTTGTGTTGCAGGTTTGGTTTGGGTGTAGGGAAGGAGGTGTTAAATCCACGGCCTTCAGCCGTGCAGTGCCACGGCTCTTCCCCCTGGTCAGTCAGAAATTTCTCCTCTTGCATTCCCCATTCTCCTCCTGCTTTTCCTCTGGTTTGCCTCAAGAGTCCCAGACCTGGCAGTAACTCCATGACAAATCCATCTCCTTGCAGCCTAGCTGAGATGGATCAGAAGTTCCAGCAAATCCTGGCTTGGCAGCAGCTGGATCAGAACAAAGCTGTCAGTCAGATCTTGCAGCAGGTAGGCGAAGGAGCAAACTGCTCAGGGGGGGTTGAGGGAAAGCAGGATCCAGAGGGGGTCACAGGAGCAGCAGTGGCTGGGCCGGGCTGCATGCAGGAGTTATTTTATTGAACACTACATGCTAAACCTTGAGAATATCTGCTATTCTGATAAACTAACTTGGGTGGCTTAAAGAAAATTACTTTTTATCTAGACAGCAAATTTTCAGAAAAGACAGAAGCACAGACCATGGGAAGCAAAACTGACACGATGGTTAAGAGGGGATTTTGAGACAGAAGCCCTGTGTTTTGGCAGGTTTCCTGGGTGACTTGGGACAAGCATTTTCAAAGTTTGTTCTCAGAAGTGCTGGGCAGCTGTGCCCTGTTGCACAGCCTGGCTGCTCAGTGCTGCTGAAGAGGAGAGGTGGGGTCACACAGAGCATTCCAGGTGAATGTTTGAAGAACATTAATATTTCTCTGTGTGTCTCCAGGGTGGGTTTTACCTGCTGGGCTCTGAGCTGTGGTTTCAGGACACAATTGCTCAGAGCAAGCACCACTCAGGGACTTGTACCTGAGTCCCTGCAAGGCAGCAGCTTCTGAGCCCATCACCAACCACCTCACTAAGCAGGATTTTACCTGTCCCTTAGATTGAGATGCAGAAAGTTGCCTTTGAAGCTCTCCAGGTGAAGAAGGATCTTATGCACAGGCAGATCAGGAACCAGGTGAGTCAGCAACAGAGGAAAGAGCAACCAGCTGCTCAGCTCATCCTGCTGTTTGATGAGACCCTGGGAGGACAAAAAAAGTGCTGTGAGCGCAGAGCAGGGTCTGAGGCCATGGAGAGCTCTGCTGCTGCTGAGAGCTCTGGAACAGAGAGTTGGGCAGTGTTGGTTACACCCCAGTCTCCCAGCTCCGAGGGAGGGAGTGTCAAAACAGGTTTTAGATTCCTGGGGGTGGTGGCATTGCCATTGCTCCAGTCACCTCAGCACTGGTGGGTGAAGCACTGGAGGACAGACCTGCGCTGGCTCCGGGGGTGATCTGCAGTTGCACCTCTGATTTCCTTCAGGCTGTGTACTTGGCAGGGCTGCTGCTTCCACATGAGCCCACTGCATCTCCATCCAGCACATCAGAGCTGCACCTTGAGCCATAAGTTCACCTTTTCTTTCCCATTCTCAGCCTGCCTTTCTGAGCTCCATTCCGCAGAAGGTGCAGTGATTTAGTCGGGGGGAAGAGCAAGACCTGGTGGAGAAAGTAGTGGTGGATGGTGCAGAAAGATGGGAATGTAGAGGTGGGTGATGCAGGAGGATGGAAAAGTGGCAGTGGGTGATGCAGGAAGGTGGCAGTGGGTGATGCGGGAAGGTGGGAAGGGGGCAGTGGGGGATGTGGGAAGGTGGCAGTGGTGGATGCAGGAAGGAGGGTTGCTGGTTTCTGACACAGTGCTCCAGAATCTTCCCTCTCCTGATCTGACACAGCAGAAAAGTCTCAGGTCAGGATTTGGTGCATAAACTTGAGGGCTTGGGTATTCCAAGTGCCCCAGGGACCAGTCTCTGTTGGAAGCCTGTGAACTGACAGCTCTCCATCATTGCCTGGCTTCATCCATAAGGGCTCTGCATTTTGCTCCTACTTGCTCTGTGAACAAAGGGAGTTTGTTCCTTGATGCCAAGGCTGGACCTTTCACCCTTAGGACCCCTCCCACCCCGTGCTGCAGGGGCAGAGCCCTGGGGTCAGCGGGAGCAGCGTGGCCTGGGGACCAGTTGGTGGCCTGGCAGAGGGGTGAGCTGGGCTCTCGTCTTGGCTTGGCTGTGGGACCTTGGGCAACTCACTTCACCTCTCTGTGTCTCAGTTGCCCCAGCTGCAAGAGCAGGTGTTGTTCTGGGATTGCTGGAGCACCTGGAAACCAGGGCACTGTCCCAGGAATCTGAGGTTTGAGCCGTGGTGCTGGGAGAACCTTGACTCTGCTTTCCAGAGTGGCTTCAAAAGGTTTGGATGCACAAACTGATTGCAGTGAGGTTCTGGACTTGAACAGAAGGTGCTCAGAGTAGAGAGACAGTTGGAGAGTGGGGGACACAGCTCCTCAGGCAAAGGAAGAGGGACCCTGAGCACAAATACCACCAAAGGGCACAAGCAGCTCCCCCAAACCTCTGGATGCTCTGCAGTGCTGCCCTTGCCAGGGCAGCAGTCAGACCTCATTTTTGAAAGAGCATAAATTAAAGTTATTTTAAATGTCAGTAAAAAATGTTTCATCTTCTGTTTAGATTAAATTAATAGAAACAGAGTTATTGCAGCTGACACAGCTGGAGTTAAAGAGGCAAGAACTGGACACAGAGATGCTGCAGGTACGTGGGGCTCTGGGGCTGCCCCCACCCTCTCTGCTCTGGGATTGCTTCCTTTGCTCCTGGCTGTTTCCAGATGGTTTTGTTTAGTCAGGTCCTTCTGCACAGGACACACCAAGCCCTCTGTGTCCTGGGAATGTGGGACATCTCTGCTGCTCCTAAACATCCCCAGGCATCTTCAGGGGAGAGACAGAGGAGCCCTGATAGGGATGGGCAGTTCCAGGTGTGCTGGGTGGGGAAGGATTTTGCAATCCAGTTGTTGGCTGTCCCAAAACCACCTGCCTGCTGTGCATTGCATGTCCTCTTACATTGTGTTGTGCTTTGGTTTTGACATCATAAGCAGTCACCCACTGAGGAATACCAAGTTTAGCTTAAGCATCTTGGCTTTAGATTTTGTTTTGTGATGCTTTTGCATCAGTTCTTTTCTTCTGTGTGCCATATGCCAGGTCAGGTCAGCTGTTTAGTCAGCCCAAAATCAGTGACAAACCCCCAGAGCAGTCACAGAGCAGTGGTAAGTGCTGCCTTGAGGCAGCAGTGCCTCCCAGCCCTGCCCTGGATCCTTCAGGTGTAAGATTTGGGTTGTGCTGCCTGGACTCACACAGCTCCTCTGTGTCACTCTGTGGTGTCGGAGGGCAGAGGGAACACCCAGGGTTCATGGAGGGCAGACCAGATGTGGCCCTGGTGAGCACAGGAGCTGCAGGGCAGTGCAGGAAACAGGGCTCTGCCCAGGCACCCACCTGCAGCTTCAGCACCAGGAGCCAAGGAATGAGGCATGAACACCTGAATGTCTCTGGGTCCCCCTGCCCTTGGTGCCCTGCAGCTCAAAGGGTCCCTGCTGGGGCTGGAGCAGCTTCCCCCTGTCATCAGTTGTCCCTCTCCCCTCCATGGAGGTCCTGACGCTTCCTGCCTCTGTCAGGGCAATGCATCTCTGGGCACCTGGTGCTGGGTTTGGCCTGGGAGAGGCAGCTGTTCCTCTGTTAACCAGGGTCCTTGTCCCTGTGCAGGGCCCAGGTGCTGATCCCAGGCTGGACGGGGCTTGGAGCACCCTGGGATAGTGGGAGGTGTCCCTGCCCATGGCAGGGGGTGAGAATGAAATGAGCTTTAAGGTCCCTTCCAATCCAAACCAGTCTAAGATTCCATGACTAAGGAGGGGGGACCATGAACACTTTTGGCTGAACTTCTGATGGAGTGAGGAGGAGCTGCTGCAGCCAGGGTGGGCTGGGGCTGCTCAGAGTGGCAGTGCAGGGCTGAAAGGAGTGGGTTCAGCTTGGCTCTGCCCTGCCAGCTGCTAGGAGAGGATCCAAGCTGTGGGGCACGGGGATTCCACAGCCACAGGGACTGGTTTGGGTCTGGCAGGGGCTCTGCTGAGGAGGGCACAGGGTGGCAGCAGTGTGGGGATGTGGCTGCCAGAGCTCTCCCGTTGCAGGAGGCGGTCACGGAGCAGCGCCGGGCGCTCGGCTGCCTCCTGCAGCAGCTGCTCAAGGAGAAGAAGCAAAGGGAGGAAGAATTGCAACAAATCCTGGTAATGAAGCCCCTCATGAAGTGCTGTCTGTGGATGAGGAAGCATTTGGGTTGGCTGCAGGGAGAGTCCATGGCTCAGTGTGGGAGTGAAGGGGAGCAGAGCAGGGCTGTGTCCAGATCCAGAGGCCAAATTAACCCCAGAAAGTTCTGATGTAAAGCTGGGGGCACAGCAGCACTCCCTGGTGCAGCACGAGGCACCATCATCACCCTCAGTGACCCTGCTGGAAAGGGAGTGGTCAGCAGGATGAGCACAAGGAATGGGAGTTGTGGTCTTGTGATCCTGAAGGTCTCCAGACTCTTCCTGAGCCTCAGGAATTCAGGCCACAGTGTCTGGGGCAAAGGGGCAGGGGGATGCACAGCCCTGCACTGGGTGGGAGGGGGGTGAAAGTGGGGCCAGCCTGCAGAAGGCAGAAATGCCTGTTTCACCCCCACCACAGTGCTCTGGCTGGGCCCTGCACAGCCCAGGCTGGGGGTTCCCTCCTGCACATCCATCCCTGAACCCCCCTGGCCACGTTCCCTCAGGCTGCTGAATGAAGGAGTTTGTTTTTCAGCTGGAAATGGAGGCAAAGAGTGAAACCAAGCAGGAGAACTACTGGCTGATCCAGTACCAGCGCCTGCTGAACCAGAAGCCCCTCTCCCTGAAACTCCAGGTGCTGCTGCTGTTCCTGTTCCCACTGTGGCTCTGCTCTGCTCTGCTCTGATCTGGGGGGAGCAAGGACAGCCCCCTGAGCTAAGGCTGGCAGCAGGGCACAGACCTCTTGCACAGATCCAATCCGAATGGATTGCCAAAGGGGTTGTTTCATATGAGAGGGGAGCTCATTGGGGGCTGCAGCTCCTCCCGAGGGGCATCTCCATTCTCTGCTCTGGGACAGGGACAGCACCCAGGGAACGGCTGGAGCTGGGCCAGGGCAGGCTCCGGCTGGAGATCAGGGAAAGGTTCTTCCCCCAGAGGGTGCTGGGCACTGCCCAGGCTCCCCAGGGAATGGGCACGGCCCCGAGGCTGCCAGAGCTCCAGGAGCGTTTGGGCAGCGCTGCCAGGGATGCCCAGGGGGGGATTGTTGGGGTGTCTGTGCAGGGCTGGGGTTGGACTGGATGATCCTGGTGGGTCCCTTCCAGCTCAGGATATTCCATGATTCCCAGACCTCAACATTTTGAACCGAGCTCAAAAAACACCTGGGGCCAGAGCTGCTCCAGCTTCCAGGCTTTGGTGTGTTTGGGATGCAGAACACCTGGAGCAGGGCAGGGCAGGGCAGGGATGAGCACACCCTGGCCTCAGGGGTGCAGTCTGGGAGCTCAATTCCATGTTTTGCAGGAGAAGGGTTTGGAGCAGCAGCTGGTGAATCTCCTGCTCGAGCTCTCTGCTGATCAGTACGTGCCAGTCTTCGCTCACCACCGAATATCCTTGGAAATGCTTGGCACCATGAGTGCCAGTGACCTGGAAAAGGTACGAGACAGCAGAGCCACAGTGTGGGGCAACATCAACAGGGATTGTCCCTGTCCCTGTCCCGAGCCCAGCTGTGCCTGGTCGGTCTGGCAGGACAGGGGTCTGGCTGGTGCTCTGCTGTGTCACCTCCCCACAGGGACAGGTGCCTGTGCTGCTCTGCCTGTCCCAGAGACTTGCAGGGTGAGCTGCAGCCTGGCTCCATCCTCCAGCATCCTCCAGATGCTCTTTGTAGTAGAAATGGCATTCCTGGGGGATTCCTGGAGCCTGGCAGAGGGGCTTTCCTTGGCATGGCCACGTCTTGCCCAGGAGTTTTCAGCGTCCCCTTGGGGACATCAGCCTCCTGTCCTCTCTGGGGCCAACAGCCTCCTCTTGCCCCACAGCTCGGTGTGACAGAGGCTGGTCTGCAGCGTGCCATCCTCAGGCGGGCTCAGGAGATCCTGGCTGTGGCCACGACCATCCCAGGTACCCCCAGTTAATTTCTGCCACATTTTACACTCGCAGCAGGCACCTGAGCCTGGGGCAGGGAGCTCTGTGAGTCAGATGCCTCCCGTGGGTGTGTGAGGAGGGCAGGCAGGGCTGGGGTGGGTGATGGGCAGCGCTCAGGGGGCTCAGACCCGGCTGTGCTTGCAGAGCTGCAGAGGGCGGAGGACACCGAGGTCCCTGCGGCCCCAGAGCCCAGCGCTCCCCCGGAGGAGCCCCCGGGCCCCACGGCCCCAGCGCTGCAGTGGGACGAGAAGAAGTCGGAGTGCGTTGTGTGCATGGAGCAGGAGGTGAGACCCGGCACAGCCCGGGGGGAGCAGGGGGCGGAGGGAGGGCGAGACCCAGCACATCCCCAGGTCTGCGTCCCCCCAGCCTGGCCCTGGCACTGCTGAGCGCCCATCCCGCAGCTCCCGGGCACAGCCGGACTCGGGCATCACAGCAGGGAGGGAGGGAGGGACGGAGGGGCAGGGAAGGGACAGACAAGGGCTTGGGCTGGACCGTGCTGAGCTCCACCCACCAGCCCCGGGAAGCGCTCAGGGGGCTGCTCAGTTCAGCCCCCCCATGTCCTTCCCTGTGTCCTATCGCGCTCCTGCTCGGCACCGCCCAGTGGGGACGGAGATCGGGGTGCGGGGCTCTGTCCCCACGCTGAGACCTCCCCGGGTGATCCCCAGCTCCCCCCGGGCTGGGGCCAGCAGCACTCTCCGTGTCCCCTCTCTGTCTCTCTCCCAGCCCCAGATGATTTTCCTGCCCTGTGGCCACGTCTGCTGCTGCCAGGGCTGCTGCGAGCGGCTGCACTCGTGTCCCCTGTGCCGCCAGGACATCGCGCAGCGCATCCGCATCTTCCACAGCGCTTAGGCCGGGCCGGGGCACCGCCCGCGTTCCCGGGGTGTTCCCCGCTGCTGCTCATGCCCCTGTTACCAGCCCCTCACCAGCACTGCCCTCCCCGTGCCCGGCCCCACGGGAGCCTCAGCATCCTCGCAGCTCCCCGATGGCTTCTCAGCACCCAGCTGGGGCTCCTTCAATGAATCCCCTCCTCCTGCCTGCCTGCCCAGCACCCCTGGCAGCACTGGGTGACAAACTGGGAGCACCTGTGGCTCCTCCTCTCTGGCAGAGGTGTTTGCCTTTAGAGAGGCCCCTGGCTCAGCAGGGACATGGGGAGTGCTCCCAGCAGTGCTGCCCGGAGGTGGGGGAGTTTCCCGTGGGAGGACTCGGCCAGGACGTGCTGTTCTTCGTGTGCTGACAGTGCCTTGCACCTCTGTCATGCCAAAGGTCTGGGGCTTCTGCTCTGGACACCCACGGGAGCGTGTCTGGGGCTGCAGCCTCAGGCAGGGCTGAGGCTCCTCAGCCCCTAATTCCTGCTCCTGTGGGAGGGGAGAGTCTGCACCACCCCCAGGACTAGAGGGACCTGCCCTGGCCAGAGGAGCCCAGTGGAGTCCCTCGTCCAAAAATCAGGTAGGGAGCAGAAAGTGTTGCTGCCACTGGACAGCGCTGACACAGGGCTGGGGCTGTGCCCAGCTCAGATCCACGGTGCCTCCGTGCATTGGGGTGTGGGAACTTCTCCGTTGGCATTAATTAGAAACAATCCCTGTCTGTCCCTCGGCTCTTGACCTTGAAATGTAAAAATGCTGCCCTGAACCCGGTCCCACCACAGCCTTCCCCAGGAGCAGCCATTAAACTGCAGCTGGTTTCTGCTGGGGGTGTTTGCTGCCTCTTTCCTTCTGCAGGGGGGATGGCTGAAAGCCGGGGTTGTGGAGCAGTGACGGGGCCACCACGTGCCTGGCTGTCCCAGTGTCACCTCCTCCTCCTCCTCATCTCCTTGTCAAACAGAGAAGAATTTGAGGCTCTGGGCCTTCTCCCAGGGTGTTGCTCACTCTGGAGCTGTCCCGGGGATGTCCAGGCAGGGGAGACCTTGAACCCTGCGCTTGGGTTGCCTCACATGAGCTGCCCCGTGCAGAGCATCCCTGTGGGACACGTGTGTGGCCTCGTGGAGGTTGCCACCAGTGTCCTGGGGACGTGCCACAGCACCAGGGCCGGCACCTTGAGAACATCCTGGGGATGTTTCCAGCCTCTGTTTTCACGTTTTGCTGCTGCTGCACATCAGAGCAGGCAGGTCCTGCCCAGGGAAGGGCAAGGGGCTGCACCAGGAGCAGCTGGTGCTTGGGATGGAGGAGGGGAGCCCTGGCCGAGGTGCCCGAATGAGGGCACCCCCCATCCCCACCGCCCCCTCCATCCCCTCCGGTGACCGCCGGGCCGTGCTGGGGGTGGTAATGAGTGACAGGAGCGCCGGGCAAGGTCCGCTCGGGGACGGTGCCCGTAAAGAGGTGCCAGCGCCAGCACTTCCCTGCAGTGCCGGGCTGCCCTTCATCGCCAGGGCCACCGCAGCCCCACGAGCTGCAGGGACAACCCCGCTCAGCCACGGGTCAGACAAAACAGCTGGAGCATCACCCAGGAGTCTGGGCACTTTCAGAGATTGCAGGAAAAAATAAAATTTAAAAAAAAAAAAAAAAGCATCCTCACCCTTCGCCCCCACCCAGCCCCAGCAGGGCCGGGCAGTCGGGGGCTGCAGCCGCCCTGTGCTCAGCACAAACCTCCCCTGTCCATCCCTGGAACCCTGAGGTGGTCGTGCTGGTCGCTGGCCGGGGCCACCTCCTGTAGCGGGTGACAAACAGACCCCAGGGCTGGTGGGAAATGGGGGCACGGCGGGGCTGCCGTACCCACTGCTGGCCTGGTCCTAAAGTAAATTAACAACGATAGAAACTGCGCTTGGGAAGTATTCAGAATACAATGGATTGGGAAAGGGAAAAGGAAAAAAGCAGCAGGTGTTTTAGGGGCAGCAGGGCTGCGATGGAGGAGGAGCGTTCCCTGTGCCGCTCCAGCGCCCGCCGGGCACCCTGGGGCCAGGCTGAAGTTCAGGGAGGGGGCGGCCGCCCGGGCCCCTCTCCCCTCCCCGGGCCCCTCTCCCCTCCCCGGGCTCGGCCATCGCCACCCCCCGCCTTCAAAAGCGGCCGGGCCGGGCTGGGCCGTGCCCGCGGAGCGCGATGGCAGCGGGGCCCGAGCCCGGCCGGGAGTGCGGGATCTGCTACGAGGCGTATTGGGGTGCCGGGGGGGGCCCGCAGCAGCTGCCCTGCCGCCACTCGCTGTGCCAGCGCTGCCTCCGCAGGCTCGTGTGTCGCGCTGCCAGCGTGGCCTTCGTCAGCTGCCCCTTCTGCAGGACGGTGACGCTGCTGCCCGAGCTGGCCCCGGCGGCTCCCGGCGTGACACCGGCCCCGGGGACCCCGCGTGGGGAGCAGCAGGAGAACGGCGGCGGTGCCCCCCCGGACCCCGGCCAGGGCTCGTCGCGCTCGGTGGCCGCGCTGTGCTCGTCGCACGCCCCCGTGTTCGCCGTGAGCAGCTCGGTGTCCCCCTGCGGCCTCCGCCGCGGCTCCGAGGCCCCCCACGCCTTCGTGCTGGGGCTGCTGGGCCGGGGGCTGCTGCTGGACACGCAGCCCCCGCTGGCCTCCATGGAGAACCTGCGCCTCGGCTTCGCCGCCGGCATCCTCGTGCTCATCGTCTCCACCTTCTTCCTGCTCGTCTTCCTCAAGTAGGTCCGGATGGCGGAGGGGGGCTCCCATCCCACCCCACCCCGGTGGATGGACCCCGCGGTGGGTCAGAGACTTCTCGGGCCGTGGACACCTCGGTGGGCAGGGACACGGCCACGGCCAGGGCTCAGCACCTGCCTGGATGCAGCCCTGGGGCCTGCAGGATGCTCGGCTGCCCCACACGAGAGCCCCCGGGCCATCAGACTCTTTAAAAATTAACTTATTGCAGCGCTTTCCTCCCCCCGGGCTCTGGCTGTGCCCAGCTCCCGTGGCACAGCTCGGCGGGAGCCGCAGCGTGGGGCCTCCGTCCCTGCCCCGTGTCGCAGGCCCAGCGAGCGGAACATTCCCCGGCTGCGCCCCGGCCCAGCTGAGACGGGCCGGGAAGGGGCCCAGGGCTGCCCTGGGGGCGAAGCTGTTCCAAGGCAACCCAGAACCCCTTCCCGGGAGGAGAGAGCCCGGCGCGGTGCCCGCTCAAGGCTGAGGCTCAAGGCTGAGGCAGCCGGGACGGGCTCAGCCCCTCAGGAACACGAGACATTAAAGCCAGACATGGGCCCAGCTCCGTGTCCGGGTGTTTTTCTGTGAGTCCGTGAGCCTTGGCAGGCAGGGCAGGAGCTGAGCACCAGGGCCAGGATGGAGAAGGGGGTTCTCTCCTTCCCAGCAACAGCCCCTTGGGCACATCTTCAGCAAAGTCCGCCGTGGTTCACCCACCTCTGGCCAGAACTCAGCACCCAGGGTCAGGCCAGACTAAAGTAAAGCCACTGCAAGCAAAAAATACAGGTTTAATTGCACTTTATTTTCCAAGAAGTGAAATGCAAATCCCTCAGGGTGTCTATCTGTAATGGGGAAGAAGAAGTGGAACTTGTTAGTAGGAGCAATGATCGCCCCTGGGACACCGCATGGACGGGGCCAGAGGCCACATCAGGGCCCTGACACTCAGAGCAGCACAAGGACCCCCAGAAAATCCAGTTTCAAACACTCATATTCAGCACTGAGTGACTCCCAGGAAGGCCCAGCTCAGGTCACCCTGCATGGCTGCAGCGTGGCTGTCACAGGCTTTGGTCTCTGCCCCAATTTCAGCTGCATTTGGCAAGTTGTGGCATTGAGGGTAGGCCACAGGGACCTGCCATGCACCCCAACAGGAACACCCAGTTCTCTTCTGAGTGTTTTCCTCCCAAGAAATCACCTTTAGGGGGACACAGATCTAATTGCAGTCAGTGATTGTAAAGGAAGTTGTAGAAACTAAACCATAGAATTAATAGAATTAGTTTAAGTCCTTTCCTGTTATGAAAGGGTTTGTTTTAAAGACTTCTGGGATGAAGTTGTGTTAGTGCCCATGAGTGGAGAATAAAAGTGCTGTGAGAACCCGAGGCTGTTTGCCCAGCCCTGTCCTCACTCCTTTCCCCTCCTGGTCCCCTCAGAGTGCAAGGTGACACCCCAAAGTGCCCAGCCTGGGGCTTGTGTCCCACCCCTGTCTGCAGTTTAACTTGTGCTGGGATGGTCACACCTTAGCAGCAGCAGAGCCAAAGGCACAGGAGAGGGGCTGGGCTGTGGGGAAGGACTTCCCAAACAGGCAGCACATCCCAGAGCTGCTGCTCCCACAGGGAAACACAGCCCAGCAAGAACCACCTCAGCTCAGGAGAGGAGGTGCCTGTGAGCGTCTAACACCCAGCAGGGATGGGGGTCCTTGCACCCAGCACAGCTGCTACAGCCGTGCTCAGGCCTGTTTTAACAGGGCTCCAGGGTCCAGCAGCACTCCAGGGTCCAGCAGCACCTGTGCCCCAGCTCTGAGTCGGTGCCCACCTGAACCACCTCAGCCCTCAGGGCTCACAAGGAACACCTGACTGCGATTCCTGGGGGAATCTCCAGTAGCAGACAGAATCTCCCCCCGGCTCAGAAACAGGGGGGAGAGGGTGCAGGGTCCCTAGGAGCCACCCTGGGGACTAAGAGAAATTCCAAGGAGTTCTTCACTGGGGAAGGAGATTTTAGACTGATTTTTTAACAGGCTGTTGCCACTGCCGGGTCCTGCCAGACTCGCTCTGCTGAAGCTCTTCACCAAGTTCCTATTTGCATAAAGTTTGAGGTTAATGAATCCAGGGCTCAGGGGAGGGGGACAGTGGTGGGACGTGCTGTTGGCCTGGGTGGCTCCTGCACTCAGCCCAACCCCAGAGTGTTTGGCAGCTCAGAGCGATGGGGCTGAGCACCCACGAGTGCACAAAGAGCTCCCTGCTGCCAGCCCCCATCCATCTGCAGGACAAGAGCCCAGGAAGTCCCCAGTCATTCCCAGTGTCCCATGTGTGCAGCTCGCCAAGGGCTCAGAGCACGGGAAGAGGCCGTGCCCAGAGGAGAGGGCTCAGCAGCCACATCTTCATCCCAGCCAGTCGAGGTCATCATCATCATCGTCACCGAAGAGCGGCGCGGGAGGGGGACGCCCCTTCAAGCTCTGCAAGCCAGAGCAGAGGGAAAGTGCTCAGTCCCAGCAGCTTCCTGGGATTTCATAATCACTACACAAACTGCTCTGAAATCTCTGCCAGCTGTGAGGAGCTGGAACAAGAAGCCTCATTACCCCAGTTTTCATTTCTCACGTGATTTCTCAGTGTTTAGATTAGATACCAGGAAAAATTCTTGATGGAAAGGAATGTAAAGCATTGGCACATTGGAGTCACCACATCCCTGGAAGTGTTCAAAAAGTGGCACTTGAGGACATGGTTCAGTGGTGAATGGTGCTACATGGATGGTTGGATTTGATCTTAAAGGTCTTTTCCAACCTTAAGGATTCTGTGGTTCTACGATTCCAGGAGCTGCTTACAGGCTAAAAGGGATTGGAGAGGGGCCAGACACTAAAACCCTTCAATTAACCTGGCAGTTCCCACTGATTTCATGCCAGCAGGAGTCTGTCACCACTCCCTCAGCCAAGCCAGCCCCTCCCAGCTCAGTCACCAACCCCAGACACTCCTGATTTACACGGGGAACAGATGGGAAGCTCTGAGCTCAGCCAGGCCCCAGTGCCACAGGAAGGATTTTACAGACAAGCTACAGACCCAGAGCAAAGCCCCAAACACCCAAATACATACCACTTCCTCCTCATCCTCCTCTTCAGAGGGAACTTGAGGCTTCAGTGGTTTAGGAGATGCCGCTTCAAAGAAGTTGTCATCTTCAAAGAGGCTGCAGAGGAGATAAAGAATGAACAGTTCGCTCTCAGAGGATGGGATTTGCTTTAACAAGTTCTGGCACAGAGAGATGGCAAAGCATTGTCACTGAGGGAAATCTTTATGGCAGGTATTGTTCAGCAGTGCAGGGACCTGGCAGGCACCAGGATCAGACTGTACAGGAGCTGCACACTCCCCTGGGAATGTCCTCCACTGCCTCTCCCAGACATGAGGCTGCTCTGGGGCTGTTCCCAGTGGAATGGGCCCTGGGCAGCCTGATCTGTGCCAGGTCCTAGCCGGTGCCACCCAGTGCCAGCACCATGAGGGGGCTGCAGCCCCCCAGCCTGTGCTGTCCTGCAGCAGGGACACGCCTGGCCCAGCCCCAGCTGACCCTGGCACCCCAGCAGCACCCCTCACCTGGAATCCGTGTGCCTGGGGCTGGAGCCCAGTTCCTGCAATCCTGGAGTTCCTCCCAGGACAGCTGAGCCTGGCTGTTCCGTGCTGGACACTGAGGCAGCTCCATCCCATGGGTCTGTGCCACTCCCTTCCTCCCCATTTAAGGGAGGAGGCTCTAAACCTCCCACAGCCTCCTCTGCCTTCTGCTCCACAGCTGGATGTGCTGGAAGCGCTGCCTCATCTGCTCCTCCCAGCCTGGCTTCTGGAACAGGAGATTCTGCAGCTTCTGCCTGCAAAGGCACTGCAGAGGGACCCTGTTCTGGGTCAGCTTTCCCGATGGGAACACTCTCCAGCCTCTGCTGCAGCCCAGGAACAGCCTGTCCTGCAAGTACAGGCCCCTTCTCCGGCTCCAGGCTGGATTCAGCTGTGGGAGGGAGGTGCTCCTCCTGAACTTTCTCTTCTTCTGCCACCCCACTGCTCAGTGTCCCCTGCTTCTCCTCAGAAGCTCTGGGCCTGGCAGGATGAGGAGCAGCCTGGCCTTCCTGCTCAGACTCCAGGGAGCCTCTGGCTGCTTCCCCAGGCTCAGCTGGGGGTGCAGTGCTCTGGGCTGGGCTGTGCTGCAGGGGCTCTTCGTGCTCAGTCTTTGCTCCAGGTGACCCCTCCTGTCTCCCTGCTCCTGTCCCAGATTGCCCATTTTCACTGCCATGGTCTGGTTTCTCCTGCTGCCTGTTGAGCAGCTGCAGTGTCACAGTCTGGAAAAGGGAGTAGAGAGAACACAGGTTATACCCTAAGTACAAACCATCACAGATCCCTGCATCATCTCCTCCTACCAAGCTGCTTTGCCACCCGCAACAAATTCTCCTTCAGTTATTTCAGTCTCACAGCACAGATTTGAGGTTTTAGCCCAAGGCTCTCTCTTTCTCTCACCCCTGTCATACCTTGATAGTGTTCATGACAAGCCCCAGGACTGTTCTGCCACTGTACATCTCATCCAGCTCAAATTCACCCCGAAGAGACTGGAATACACCATTCATTATCTTCTTGACCTGCAAAAGAGCAAGGCAGGAAATAGAGATACAATTCATCAGCATGTGAAGCACTGCACTCAACATCGGGCACTTCTCCAGGGGAAAGAACAATAAATCCAAACACAAAAATGTGGTTTTTCAAATAATCCACTTTCCAAACCAGAAATCCTCACAAGATCAGGCCACCCTAACTCAGAACCACTCTACATGCACCAAACTCATCCCTCCCAAACTGAGGCAGGCTGCACAAAGCCAAGGCAGGCTGGCACTTCCTACTTTAGTTTTTAAATCTAAACCTCACATCTAGAGTTTTAACAATGACAAATAAAGGTCAGGCAACAAAGTGGGCAGCAGGAAGATGGACTGAGGCTGTTTACAAGGGATGGAGGGACAGGACACAGGGAATGGCTTCCCACTGCCAGAGGGCAGGGATGGATGGGATATTGGGAATTGTTCTCTTTGAGGGTGGGGAGGGCCTGGCACAGGGTGCCCAGAGAAGCTGTGGCTGCCCCTGGATCCCTGGAAGTGTCCAAGGCCAGCCTGGGACAGTGGAAGGGGATGGAATTGATGGGCTTTAAGGTCCCTCCCAACCCAAACCATCCTGTGTGACTGTAATTCTAGGATAAGATCCCATCCTTTCTTCCTCCGTGGACTGTTGCTACAAACACAGTGCTCTGTGGAGAGAATTATATTCTTCCTTCTTATGTCAGTTCAAAGAGAAATAATTCAAGGTAAATCCATTTGCTTAGGAAGGAGAAGTGCTGGAGAGTCAGCCAAGCTCACTTGCTCAGTGAAGTCTGCAGGGGAAGATCCACCCTGGTCCTGCTGCAGGTCTCGGATCCGTTCCTCGTAGCGAGCCTTCAGCACCAGCACGTCTGCCTGCAGGGCTGAGTACTGCCAAGGGAAACCCACCCTCAGAGCAGCTCCTCACACCACAGCCTCACCTCGAGGGGTGACCTGGGGAGGGTTTTAGTGAGGCACAAACTCTGAGTGCAGTTTTAAGCAGGGCTCTGATAGCGTCACAAAAGACTTGGCTGAAAGCAACAGCACCAGAATAAGGACACCCAACCCAGCCTGGGAGAGTCACAATTGTGTCACCAGCTCCTCAAGTGCCACCAAGAATGGGTGGGTGCAGCACCACTGAGATCCCAGTGAAATGAGGGATGGGTCTCATTATTGGGCCTGTTCTGGTTTGCTGGAAACCACACGGAATTGTCCTTCCCTACCATACTCTGGAACTCGCATCCTCGTTATTCTGGACTAGCCTGAGGCTGGTGTTCCCTGCACTCCAGTTCCCATCCAGCTGCTGTGTTATTCCTTTACCTTCTCTTGGATAGGCTCCAGTTCCTCCAAACGTTGCTGAGCCTCAGACAATTTTTGCTCCTCTGCTTTTTTCGATTGTTTCAGAGCCGTGAGCTGAAACACAAGAACCAGAGCAGGTACAGCCCCTGGCAGTGTCACCCACTCCAAACAGCCTCTGCTCACAAGCAGCCACTCAGGACAGGTGCAGACAAGTGGAAGTTGTAGCTGGTGCTGTAGTTCAGCACTGTCAGCACCTTGGCTCTCCCTCCTTCATGAGCCACCAACCCAACAGAACAACTGCACGTGCAGAAGGCCGAGATCAAGCTCCACAACAGGCAAGAAATTACAAAGTCAAGCCCCAGTTAGGTGGGAGAAGGTGTTGGTTACAGCTCCTGGTATTTAGTGCCCATCAGAGCAAGGAAGAGCAGCCCTTTACCTTCTCTTCCAGCTGGGCCACCTGGTGCTGCAGGGAGTCCCTGTGCTCACACAGCTCCTGGCACTGCCGGACGTGCTGCTCCTTGGCTGAGGCCAGGGCACGCTCACATTTGGCTTCACACTGGGACTCCAGCTCTGCCTGGATCAGTGACAGCTGTAAGAGAGACCATCAGGAACACACACACACGATCTGTGTGTGCACAAGAGGTGAAAGCCCAGGGCTGGACACCCACACATGGAGTGCAGCCCCGGGGCTGCCACCAGCTCCTGCCCACACCTCTCACTTCAGCTCCAGCCAAAAAACCCCAGGCTGGCCAGAAGGTCTGGCTCAGATTTCAGACCTCTTGGTATATTTCTAAACAACCTTTCACTCCTCTGAAGTCCCATATTCTTCTCTCTTCTACAAGCTCAATTTGGTGCCTCTCCTTTCCTCAGTTTGACACTAACCCATGAATTCAAGCAGGTAATGCTTTCATTCTTTCCCTACCTGAGCATTTCCACATTATTTCCCACCTGGAGGTTCCCACATGCCCTCCAGACCCGGAGCAGCAGCTCCCCTGAGTCCTCACCTGCTCTGCTGCTGCCTGGTCAGTCGAGGTCCGGGCCTTTTTCAGGAGCTGCCGGAGCTTGTCCAGCTCCTGCTGGTATGACCTGCGAATTTCTTCCATCTCTTCCTCTGCCTGAGCTCTCTCTGAGAGGGATTTCTTCTTCCTCTCTGCAAGATTCTGCAGTACAGAACATGACACAGAATAGGCCAGACTGCACCAAAGCAGCTTCTCTCCCTCAAGCAGAAATAGCTGCTTTGGGCAGGGAACTTCATCACCTGAAATCAAGCTGAGGTTATCTTAGGGGAGGAAGGTTGACACATTACTGGGTAAGACATTGAATAAATAAATAAAACCCACATTATCACAAAGGATCCACCAGCCTGCAGATGAGTCACGATTTACTTAACTCACATATTTAAAAGCAAGAACCTTTGGTTAGCCTTGGGTTAACCTTCAGTAAACAACTGAAAGCTCCAGCTCTGCTGCTGGCACTGGACATACCCTTTCCAGAGTTTCCTTTTCCACTCTCAGGTCTGTCAGCTCTTCCTCCAGTGCTGCAATCTTCATATCCAGCTGTTTGCGGCTCTGCTTCTCAGCCTTGAACCTGCTCTGAGTGTCCTGAGAGGCTTCTTGGAGCTCTGCAAACAAACCCCCACACTTCCCTGTGGGTTTGGGTGCAACTACCATTTCAGGGGAACACATTTGGGGGCTTGTGCCTGCAGTGGGGACTAGAATTTATCAACAGCAGCCCGTTCCAATGCTTTGCAACCATTTCTGTGAGGACATTTTCCCTAATATCCAACTCAAATTTCCCCTGGCCCAGCCTGAGGCCGTTCCCTCTCCTCCTGTCCCTGTTCCCTGGGAGCAGAGCCCGACCCCCCCCGGCTGCCCCCTCCTGTCAGGGAGTTGTGCAGAACCACAAGGTCCCCCCTGAGCCTCCTTTTCTCCAGGCTGAGCCCCTTTCCCAGCTCCCTCGGCCTCTCCTGGGGCTCCAGCCCCTTCCCCAGCTCTGTTCCCTGCCCTGGAATTGCTCCAGCCCCCCAATGACTTCCTTGTCGTGAGGGGCTCAGAAGTGACCCCAGGATTTCAGGGTGGGGCCACACCAGTGCTCAGCACAGAGGAATGTGGGCAAAAAACACTTCAGCTTTTAACTTTCCATCCACTGGGACGTCTCTGGCTGCTCTACAGAATGTTGGACAGAAAAGCCAAGAGATTGTTCTACAAAAAGCATCCCTGTAACAGGATGATTTTGAGTCATCCCACTTTGCCTTTAGTGGTGACAAGGATGCACATCCTTCAGACATTTCAGTGCATCCATATCCCTCTTCCATCCCCTGTGACTGACCCTAGGGAAAGCAGGAAGATACCCCAGAAGACAGGAAAAACCTAGGACTTATAAAAGAAGAACTCTCAGGGGACAGGCAGGAGCAGCCTCACCTGCCACCTGTGCCTGCAGCTTGTTGAGCTGTGCCTCCTGTCTCTCTGCATCCTGCACGGCACAGGAGAGCTGCTTCCTCAGGTCCATCTCCTTCTTCTGGTGGGCAGTGAGCTCCAGCTGCAGCTGGGAAACCTGGGCTGTGGCAGCTGCCAGCTCCTCTGCAACTTTGGCCTGGAGCACAAAATGGAGCAGGGAAAAGGTGAGGAGGGGGGGAAAGGGATGTGTGAGAAAGCAGCAGAACTGTTCTCTCAGGAGGAGCTGGAAAAGGGCTGGAGGCCTTATCAGGGAAGACATCTCCAAACTGAAGAGGCAGCAATGACTTTTTTGCCATGTCAGTTTTGTCCACACTGACTAGAAAGCTGCACGAGGCCAACAACCTCATCACCACATCAGTTCAACCCAGTGAGTTTTCCTGGAAAGGTTAAATGTGTTTAAGCCTGGTACCAGTGCCTGGTGGCTCTGCTCAGTTTTCAGTCTATGAAAACATCTATTTGAGTAAAAAGCCTGGGCTCCAACATTTAATTGTCTTCCATAAGCTTACAAATCTCTGAAGAGCCACATAAAATACAGGCTTGTCCCAGCCAAAAGAGCACCTTGTCCCCAGAGCACACAGCACAAGGTCACCTCAGCTGCCCATGGGCAAGGCTGGCATTCTCCAGCAGTTCTCAGTCATTTGTGAACCTGTTTGGATTTGGGATTGCTGAGAGTCAGTGACTCAGCTAAAACCAGGCACTAGCACAGCTCGTTAGACACCTTGTAAACAACATCAGCAGGGGCTCAAGGCATCGAGACAGACACAAAGTCCCATTCCCAATCCTGTGGGATGACACACAAATGTCAGAGGATGCTCTGCAAAGACAGAGCTTGCACAGGGAATCCCTCAACAGCTTCCACACCTCTGCCTATTTCGAGATTCTCAACGGACTTTTCACATTGTTGTAACAGGTGAGTTCAGGAGAACTGGGATTTTCTCTCTGCTTTATCCCCCTAAGAGAATTCCCTCCACACTAGGACCAACACTTTCTGGCAGAGAAGAGCTGTGAGCAAAATTTTTCCAACTATGGTGAGGATGAGGATGTGCTGACCTGGAGGGCTGGGATACCACACCACTCATTTTAAAGAGGAGGCAGCATTTCAGAGTGGTTAAAACCATATCTGCTTTCCTCTTGTGCTTCCATAAATGCCCCACTGCTCTCCTGACTCCTGGCATGCTAAAACCAAACCCCACGGCATAGCTAAAGACATCTAAAGGTTATTTTAACCCTGGCCTGTCTTCGATGGCAAATAAAGAAAACAAAAATAGGAAATCCTAGGGCAGGAAGTGTTACTAGACAGAGGTTTCTACAGAGGATGCTTCATGTCCACAGCTCAGCTCCAGCCTCCAGCTTTCAGGCACCAAGAATCCTGGGTGACCTGCACCTGCTCTGACAGCGATCCTGTTCTCCCATGGGGAGTGAAACAAGCAGCAATGTGAGAGAATTCTTGGAAAGGGCTCCCCAAGAAAGAGGGGGCCAAGTGGGGAGACACTGCCAGTTACAAAGCCCTTTCCCCAGTGAAGGATCTGTGCTAGGTCAAGCTCGGAGACAATTCTTTTCATGCCAATCCGTTTCTAGTTCAAGAGGAAGCTGGGCTGGCACTACCTAGGGCACAACCATCTACCACCTACACAGTCAGCAGACACTGCCTCACCTGGTCCCAGCCCCGATCCACTGGCAGCATGTGCTGGGAAGAGAAAGCAGCAACAGGAAACAGGAAGGGTTAAGAACACGACTTGAAAGGCAGAGGCATTCATCAGCAGAAAAGCAAAATGCTTCATAGCAGGAGCCTAAGGCATGCCAGAGAAGCCTTTAAATTACTCCAAGAACTGTAAAAGCTCAGACAAAAAGGGAGTGAAGCCCGATGTAAAAAGAAAGACACTAAAGGTATCCTTAGGGTATGTTACACACCAGAGGTGGGAGCAGTCCTGGGTGTGACCTGCACTGGAGAGGTGGGGAATTACTGATGGTACACAAAGCCTTCACCTAAAGCTGTGACTTGCTCTGCCAGGGCCAAAGACCCATAACCCAAAAGCAGTGAGTTACCAACACCTCAGTGATCCTGGGTACAACCAAATAAATGCTGAGTCCCTATCTGTGTGTAAAGAGTGGATAAAACAGCTTCCAGTTCTCTTCCCTGGTTCTGTCTGTCCCTGGGGATTCAGTGATTGCAGTCCCAGGGCAAGCTGGGTTAGAAAAAGGGAAGAGGAAGGAATACCAGCCTTCATATTTACAGTCAGTACTCTCCCAGAACCAGGGGAAATCTCCCAGTGCAAGTCAGGGCTGTCCTGGCCTGGCCTGAAGCCTCTTCCTGCAACATCACCCCTGGGCAGTGACTGCTCAGTCAGTGGGGTCCTGCTGAAGATAAGGCCCAAAAGACTCCTGAGGATCTTATACTTCCACAAGATGATTCCTCCCCAAGTTATTTATTGTACCAGCAGGATGCTACCCTCACTGAGAGAAAGGAATTTCATTTATTATTTCAGTCTGATTTATTCTTGGTTAGAATCTCTCACACTCCTACATATTATGGGTATGCAACCTGGGCTGGGGGTGGAAAACCAGCCCCCTTCCCTGTCTGCTCTCACCACCATCAGCCATTCGCTGCTCTGTTCTTTACCACACTTTGGAAAGCTGCAGTTCTGGTCAGTTTTAAGTGCACCAAGTTATGGTTCTCATGCAGAGGAAGCATTTGTCACCTCACAGTTGAACTGGAGAGACACAGCTCAGGAGAGTACAGTGCAAGGCTGAACTTGGTGCAATTTAAGAAGCCAGTGCTTGAGAAAGCAGAGCAGGCACCATGCAATGGCAGAGCCAGGGCAGCACACCTGGGCTGGGCTGGGCTGCAGGGATGGTTCAGGATATGCAGCCATGCATAAATGCATTGCACTGGTTTAAAGCTGTTTCCCAACAGTCCCTTTCACAAAAGCACAATATGTTACTGGGACAAACAAACAGCTTTTGATTAGCATTTTAAAAAAAGCACAAAAGTGCAATGAAGAAACTCCAGTAGGAAATAATTTTTCTTATATCTATATTAATTCTATATCAGTTCAATAGGAGGAATTAAACTCTTCTGGAACTATCAGTGCAACTAAATAACTGAAGTATTTCCAACTCTAAAGCCCTGTGATACACAATTCCTCAACACGTTGGCCACATGCCTACTCAGTTAGCAATAAATCACTTTCCTATGAGGTAAGAATATTAAAGTTATGCCAGCATGAAATGATTATATCCTCTGTGATGCTTTTGTCATGAAAGCCATCAAAACTTTTAATTTTTTTCTCAAAACAAAGTTCAGAAGGGCAGTTGCCTTCTAAGAAAACTGCCTTGACTAACAAGGCTTCAGCATCTTTTAATGCAACAACCCTGGCTTTGTTCATGCCACCATTACCTTCTCCTGCTCTGCATGCAACACTCTTGCCTGTGTGCTCTCATTTGTTGTCTGCAGGGAGTGGTTCCTCTGCTCCATCAGCAGGTTACTCTGCTCCACATACCTGTGAACAGGGAGACTCCATGAGCATTCCTGGAGACACAGGGCTTGGAGCCAAGGGCTCAGACAGAAAAGGTGACATTTCAAAGCACAGAAGTTCTCTGTGGAATTCATGGCAAGTCCCAGACAATTTTGCAGGATGTGCTGATCTCAGAGGGGTGGGAGGGCTGTGCCTGGCACAGCAGAGATTCTATCAGCTGGGGTAAGGGCTTTACCTCTCTGAAAATGTCTCGTGTTCCAGAGTTTTGGTAACCTGGTATCAGCCGAACTTCACCAAGGACACCACATCCCCTACAATTTCTTCGCCTCACTAAAAAGCCAGCAAAAATAAAGCAACTCCCAGAAGCAGGGCAAGCGTGCTCAAAGACAGCATGAGGGATTTTGTTCCTCTTTTACACATTCATGTTTACTGTAAATCAGAGTTTTGGGGATAAGCCCTGCAGAGAAGGGGTGGGGGGAATCCCACACTTTTAATACCTTGAAAAAAAATTAGAAATATCAGAATATGGCTCTCCCCTAACAAACACCCCTCAGTTACACCCAAGTGTAAGATGGAGAGTCTGGAAATGCAGTGAGGCTCCCACCCCTTACCTCTGGTTGCGCTCAATCAATTCACTGATCTTCTCATTCTGCTCCTCAATCCGACTGCTCTTCTCAAATATCTCCTGCTTCAGTCTCTCGTTCTCCTATAGGACAGCTCACCATGAATATTCAGCTTACTCAGATTTCCTTGCAGCAGTTCCTAAACCTTTGTTTTGCACAGCTGCAGGACAGTGGTGAGGCTCACCCCTTCTGTGGTAACAGCCCAGGAAGGCACCGTGCCACATTTAGCACATCGTGGCACAGGACAGTGGCTGCCAAATCACATTCTAGAAGATATTGTGTCTGATTGACTTTTTTACCCACAACCCCCAAGGTTTTAAATCTGCTGCTTAGAAAGGCTTCAAAGCATAAAATTAAATAGTGAATACCAGAAGCAGGTGGTTTCTAGAGCATGGTACTTCAGCTGTGAAACTGTTCTGCTGCAGGCTGGGGGTTAAAACCATAATGGTTTGAGAAGCTGAACTTCTCCCACATTAACCTTTTGTCAAGGCCTATTAAATACCAACAACTCTGGCCCAAAAAGTACCCAAACCCCAAAGTGTTGAGAAGGGCTTTTTGGAGGGGGAAAGAAGGATGGAAATAATTGTAAGTCTCATCCTCATTGCATTTCATGCAAAACCAGAACCCATGGGAGGATGGACATCTGCTCTCGCTAGGAACATCCCTGTGAGCCCCAGCTCCTGATGGAAATGAGACCAGGCTGGCCATGCTCACCTGGATGATGCGCTGGATATTGCTCATGATCATGGAGGCTTCCATGGTGACAGAGGAGATGCCAGGCAGCAGGGAGCTGTTAGCAGTGCTTTGCTTCTTCAGCTCCTCCACCTGCAGGGACAAACCATTCTTAAGCCATTTGAAATGAATTTATGGGTGCAGGTACGAGTCAGACACGTGCAAAGAGACATTTCATTGTTCCTTCTGCTCAGCTGCAGGGAATAGGCACTGAATCAAGTGAGACTCCTTCCATGGCAGGGAATCCCTCCAAACAATGCAGCACATGATATTCAAGACAGTAAGACAGCACCTTTCCCCAAGCCTAAGCTTGGCTTTTTCACAGCAGCTGAACTGCCGCCACTTCAAGGTGTGAAGATATTGGAATTTTACTCATTTACTGTATCACTTAAGCTTAATGCAAGCATTTAAATAGAGCCAACTGCTCTCAGCACACCTGGAGAGCAGAAATGTGCTGAGCAGGCCATACCTTGGCAGCCAGGTGATCCATTTTATCCACCACTTTGCTCACAGCCAGTCGGATTTCAGTGTTGTGCTGCCGAGCTTCTGTCATCAAAAAGGAAGTGACATCTCCAGGTGCTTGAAGGGAAAGGAGAGAGATTTATAGTGACAAGGGGAAATACCTGCACAAAGACACAGCAAAAGCTTGGCAGCATGAAGCCTGCCACCAGGAAAGCCACTCTCTGCCCAGAAATAAAAGGGACTTGGTATTTGGAAAACTAATAATGTAGGTATTGCCCAAATAACCTCACCAGGCAGGTTGATGAGTACAGGAAATTCTGGAGCCATGTGACAGCTCAGCTCAACAAGAGCAAAGCCCCCAGGCACACCAGAGCAGCAGAGGTACAATCAAATCAGAGGCACAATCAAAGCACAGCAGTGAAGGTCAGCTTCTGAAACTGCACTGAAAAAACAGGCTGCAAGAAAGGCTCAGCTACACTCAACATTTCACCAACTGGGATGATTTAAGTGGTTCTTTAAAGGCCTTTAGTCCTTCCTAAGTTGTGCCTTTTACACTTCAATTCTTTCCCTGGCTGGTAGGAGCTGGTTACTATTACAGTTTTATTTATAACTGGAAGCACCAGCTACCAAATTCCTTTAGTAATACCCAGTCTTGGGAAGACACAAATTCCAGCCCCTTTCACACCGCACAAAGCTCCTGAAGGTAAGAAAGAGATGGGTATTTATTGGGAAGTGTTTGCCCCTATTTGATATTAAAAAATAAGAATTTGTAAAACAGCAAAATGCTACCACAGCTATTAAACCATCATCATTAACAGTTTTCTGCAGGAATTGCAGCCCTCTGAGAAGCAGGTACTTTTTAAAACATACCTTGGTAAGGAGCAGGATACATCTGACCCACAGGCTGGAGCTGAGAAGCAGATGCAGCAGTCTGGGGGTAAGCAAATGCCACTCCTGGATATGCCTTGCAGGACAAGTTCAATAGGTTAGAATGTGTTTTGCTATTTCCCCATGTCCTCACAGTTTCACATTTTTTTTAAGCCCAAGAGCAAGGATGATGTTTGGAAAGAAAAAAAAAACCCAAGAATTAAGGAGTTGGAAAGTCAAAATATACAACAGTCATCGTGAAAGAAAAATAATACTCTTCTTTTGAGGCTTAGTTAGTTCTCATCTTCACTCAAATTTAAGCAAAACCATGCTACCCTACACTTGTGAGAGTCAGAGATCAGCATGTGAACAGCTCCCTCTGAAGTTATGCTAATCTGAACACAAGATTATTTCCTAAAAAGGGCTCAAAAAGCACAACATGACTTGATTGCAACTTTACTGCTCATTGCTCAAGTCCTTGGAAGCTTTTATTGTATCCACTACAAAACCAGGTATTAACAAAGCCTGGTTCATCCTTAGTTTAAGAACCCACCATAAACAGAAAATTAACCCTTTTTCAATAAATTTTAAGAGGCATGTGATGAAAACTTGAGAATGCCAAAGAGTCACAGGAAACAGCCTGGAATTCTCATCCTTATGTTAAAGTCCTTGCTCCCAGAAATGGAGAAGACTCAGGAGAAGGGACAGAAGTGCCAATATTCTCCTTGATTTCATTTTGGTACCTGAAAGCCCTGTGCTCCTCCAGGCAGAGCTGAATGGGGCTGGATTGTTGCAGGAATTAAAGCAGCAGAAGATACTGAGGGTGCAGCACCAGATGCTTGAGGTACTGAAAAGGAAGAAATAAATTCAGCATGCCATAAAGCAGCTTGAAAGAATTTAATTCACCTGGTGTGAAATGGCAAAAAAAAAAAAAAAAATCACTAAATAGACAAAAGTTTAACAAAAGCCTGTCTGCAACCTTGTGAAATGAAATCCAGTCAAGCAAGTGATAATAGGTCAAGAAAAGATTAACCTTTCTTAGAAATCCCACTTCTAGCTACATTTAAAGAACCTCTTTTCATTCAGAGCTAGCTCTGAAGTTTACTGACACAAGGTGTGACTCAGACTGACTCTGAAGGCTGCTCAGCTGACCAGCAGCTGACGTGACCATTCCATCATGGGAAGACACATCCAGCCCTGCAGAGCTGCCAGCCCTCTGTTGCCCTTCACTTGGATTTCCATCATTCCTAAAAACTGCTGTTCACTAGGAAATGATTTGTAACGTTCCATTTACAAATCCCAGGTCCTACAAATCCCAGTGCCCAGTGACAGAGCAGCTCAGGCACGGTGGCTGCTCTTCCTCAAGCACAACACCCCAACAAAGAAACACTCCAAGGATTGTCTTGTGCTTCATGGATTAGTGGCTTGTGGATCAGCAAGCCTTATCAGAAGCTTTCAGTTCATATTTCAGTTCCTGGAAGGAATCCTCCATTCCCACAGCCCTTATGGAGTGGAATGGAAGTGCAGCAGCTCCCCAGCACATTACCTTGTGTGGACACTGTGGGCAGCACTGCCTGAGCTGGCTGGGAGGGTCTGGTTGAAGCCACTGGCTGTGTTGTCCCTCTCAGAGTATTTGGATCCTAAAAATATTTCTGCATGTTACAAGAAACACTAAAGAACAAGCCAACAGCCCTCTGAGCCCAAGGTCACTTGAAACAAGGTGTTACCCCAGGAACCCAAGTGGAACCTTTCTGTCCCAGAACCAGAGCAGACTTTCCCTGGACAAGGGGAGAGCCACTGCTTCAGATTCCACTTTAAGCAACCTCCAGTGTAGGAAAAGCAGTAAAAGAGTCACCCTGCTGTGACTGGTACCTCTATTTCCGAGTCACTGGAGTCCAGCTGACTCCCTGCTGTCCCAGCAAGGAAAGGCAGCATGGGCTGTCCCATTTTGGCCATCCGAGAAATCAGCTTTGCCTTTGCTACATCTGGGTTCTAAAAGAAACATTTCATTACTTTCCCTTTGTCTCAGCCCAGGCTTCTGAGGTATTGCAAACACTTCTAAATCTCTGACTTCATTTTGACTCAATTTTTCAATGACTGGGTGAAAATCTACTCTTCAAGCACACAAGGTAGCACAGGATTTGCTAATCTGGCTTGTTTTATATATCCTCCTTCTGGGATGACAGTGCTGTCACCACAGAGAAAAATCTATCCCTGCACAAAACACCAACAAGACAATGTGTGTGTTCAGGAAGCTGCTTAGCAGCTTTTTCTGTCGGGAGGCACACACACACACAGAGTCTTCTCATGCAGCTATATGAACTTATCCTGAATGCCCCTATTCCTTTGTTATCCATTTTTAATTTGTCCATTTATCTCAAAAGACAACCAGCCTTGTGAACATCCATCCTTTGCATTTAAGCATGGGAACTAGGATTGAGATTCCTCTGGTCCTGATAATCACAGAATCATTAAGGTTGAAAAGACCTCTAAGGTCATGGAGTCCAACCATCAATCATCAAGTCCAACCATTAATTCCTTCAAAAACAAGGCCCTAATCTGCTGGAAGGTGAACATTTCAGTGTCTTGCTTGCATGATGATCACTTTATCTTCAGCAGTGCCCAATGCTAAGGTGAAACCAAATAAACGTCCCTACTCAGGCCTCAAATTAGGAAAAGCCAGCACTTACTGCGAGCTGTTCACTGATGGAGTTGGACTTGGCCCGAACAGCTGGCTCCCTGCAAAGCCAAACAGGTGTGGAGATTAACCAGGAGGAAATTCAGGAGCCAACATTCTGGATTAATAAATACTGTTAAATATCCCTCTCCCTAGGAAAGCTGTTTTCTTACATCATGAGCATTTCTTTTAGCCTACACTTCTGGGAGATTTTTGCAGTGTTATCTGTAGATATGTTCAGGACATCACTATGGCCCTGGGAACAGCCGATTATAGAAAGATGATTTTGTTGATTGCTTTAACAGCCACATTCTGGTATAAATAACTTTAACCAAGTCCAATAACAAACTACTTATGGTAACAAGAGCAGCACTTACTTGGACTCCTTAAAAAGGCTGACTAACCCACTTAATTTAAGGAAAAGAACGTAGAATTGTTAAGGCTGGGAAATACATCTGAAGTTGAGTCACCAACCACTAACCCAGCACCAGCACGTTCACCACTAAACTCCATCCCCAAGTGCCACATTTGCATTTTTTGAACACCTCCAGGGATGGTAACTCCACCCTGGGCAGCCTATGCCAATGCCTGACCACTATCAGTGAAGGTTTTCCTAATATCCAACATAAACCTCTTCTGGAGTAACTTAGAGGTGATTTCCTCTCCCCAGTCACTTGTTACCTGGAAAAAGAACCCGACCCCACCTGGCTACACCCTCTTTTCAGGGAGCTGCAGAGACTGAGAAGGACCAAAGCGATGACAACAATGCCAGCTGAGATGAGACAGCTGCTAGAGCAGCACCCACACAGCTCAATCCCACTGGATCTCAGGAATGCTGGAGCCCATTCCAATTGCTTTAATCTGGAAGCCAGCATTCAAGCAGAAAATTCCAGCAAGTCCTGTTAGCAAGCACTGCTCTGCCACATGGAGAGCACCAAGCTGGCAAACAGAGGCCCCACATTTGCCAAATGATGCTTTAGTGCAGCCCTGTGCTGATGGGCATGTATTTAATACACCAAGTTGTTTAAACCATGCTGCTTCTTACCCAGGCTTTGGAGGGATGGTGGAGGGAGGCAGTAAACCTGTGTCTGAGGAGAAGCCATCTGAGCTGGGAACTGGAGAAGGTGCAGGGGAATCCCTTGAACTGACACTCAGCCCATCCGAACCAGAGCACTCCTTTGCCAGCTTCACCTTAAAAAGCATGTAGCGAAAAAAAAAGAGGTGTTTTTCTGGGTTCCTGTAAAAATTGTCATCAATTTGTTTGTTTGTGATGCCACTCCCTGTGGAGCTCCTGCACTTCAAGGAGAAGCAGCCAATTGATTCAGAGCTGGAGAAGCTGAGTCTTTACATCCTCTCATTCCTCCCACAGTATTTTGTTTTCCCGAGTGACTCACAAATACGACAACCAAAAGATCCCAAGACAGTTATAAGAGACAAACAGCCTTGAGGGATTTTCTGGGTTTAAGGTTCTGTTTTGGGTTTGTTTGTTTGTTTTAATTAAAGATACATATCTTGCTGAGGTTTATAACAGTTTCTGAGCTGCAGTTCTCACACCAACAGCAGGTTCCCACCTTGCAGTCACAAAAGAGAGGTAAACCAAACATTTGGCAGGAGACACTCACCCGCCTGACTTCCACCTCAAACACCAAAGTGGAGTCTGGAGGGACACGACCAGCCACGCCCTGAGCCCCGTAGGCCCAGGCTGGGGGAATGATGAGGAATCTTCGCCCTCCTTTCTTCATGCCCAGCATTCCTTCTTCCCAGCCCTTCGGTTTGCAGAGGCAACAGAAGAGAAAGCAACAGTTGGATCAGTGACATTAGTTTAATTACCCCAATTAAGACAATTTCAGGCAAAGGTTCCAAAACACATATAGAGGTTCTTGCAAAATCCTGTTTCTTTTCAGTGTGCAGCACTAAACCTTTGTCTTGCCACAAATCACAACAGACAGTTGTAAATTCCAGTGTTAACTTAAGAATAAAGATGCAGCTCCACCACACAGTGGTGGCCTCACTCAGCAATCTGGGGAAAAACCGGACTCCAAAGAGATCTGAATTTCTCTGGTTAGATTTACAAAGCACCCAAAGAAAATAGTTGTAACGAGGGACATAAAGTTAGAGCAATGCAAACTTCTCAAGGGATGCCAGCACTGAACCAGATGGCTTTAACAGCCAGGCAACATTAGTAAGATACAGGATAAAATAAATAAAATAGACCAGGATAAAATAAATAAAATAGGCAAATAGCACATCTTCAACAAAGAACAACTTGTAACAGGTCATACACAAATTACTCAGGTCATGGAAGTGACCTGAACAAAAGCATCTCTGGCTCAAACCCTGATTTTATGGGTTAGCATCACACCATCCAGATGAAAAATGACTTCCTTTAGAAACAGAGTTTCCCAAGAACAAGGGAATGGATTAAGTGACTTCCAGAAAAACAAAGACAATAAAACCCCAGCTCCTGAAAACAGGAAGTTTTCTTTTTACCAATGAGGACAACTCCTGTCTAACACTGGTGTTGAAAAGGAGACTGGGCTCTACTGAGCAAATTAGGAAGAAAAAGCTTGAGTGAGTCACAGTTACAGAGTGTTTGCTAACAGAAATAGCATGTATGGATCCTGAACAAGATATGCAGTAATTCAAAGCTCTGAGACTTCAATTATTATAATCAAAGTGCCAGAAGTTGTACCTTGATGACCTTTCCAGATCCCAGCTTCAGCCGCAGCAGCTTGTCTTTGTTAACATTAGAGTCAAACACCTGAAGAGTTGAACAAGAACACAGAATACATAGATTTCCCAATGTTTCAAGATTCTGAATGCTACTTTACACATTCCATTAACTCCTAGAACCTCTGGTTAAATGCTATTTCCCATCCCACTGCTACCAAAATTAATTCTCAGCCATAAGACAGAGCTTTAGTCCCTTTCCTGAAGTACAACTTCATGGAATGAATGATAACTGGAGACTCAGACTTTAGACCTGCTTTAGGACAGGACTGGGTCAAGCAAGACATAACATTAAATATTGATGTGTGAGAGTGCCTACAGAAGTTTAAAAGCATTTCAGTCACCTCCCCTGAACAGTAATGGAATCACAGAAACATTAAGGTTGGAAAAGCCCTCTAGGATTACCAAGTCCAACCATTCTCCCAGCACTGCCATGCTCACCACCCAACCATGCCTCAAGCACCACATGCAGATGGTTTTTGAACACTTCCAGGGATGGTGACTCCTCTGCTGCCCTGGACAGCCTGTGCCAATGCTCAACAGCCCTTTCAATGAGGAAATTTTTTTAATATGCCAGAATCCCTTAATATTCTATAGGCAATTCATATGACCCCACTTACAGTGCCATAAATGCCCAAAATATACCTTTAACATCAACACCAGCACTATGCCAGATGTGCAGGTTCCTTCCAGGGACTGTCCCACTCAGCATTAGGAGGTGGCAGAAATGTCTTTACCTGTCCAAGCCCGTTGTTCTGGAACAGCCATCCCGTGTAGGCAACCTCCAGGGAGTCTCCTCCTTCCACTCCCTGCCCTTCTCCAAGGAGGAGATCCTGGCAGAGCACCGAGTCCAGTGCTGGGCAGCTGTTGCATTTGGCAATGCACACCTGCAGAGGGAAAGCCTGGCAGTGTCTCTGGCCTTTAATGGACAAGTTCCACTCATCAATCTGATGCATTCCTTGCTGTGCTGATCAAGCCCACATTAGAAATGCACTCCCAGAGCATTCCATGTCTCCTTGTGCTGAATTTTGTTGATTAAACACCCTCTGCTCTACATTACTTGAGAGTCTTGAGAACCAACAGGCTTCCCTGCCTGGAAGAGATTTGTTTTAATGAACAAAACTCAGGGCAGGCTCCTCTCAGCTCTGTCTCCATCACAGTTAACGCAGACACTCAAAGCTGAACTTCAATGAAAATAAAACTTGATTTGCCCTGTTGTAAACAAGCCATCGAGAACTGCCTGGCCCAGAGGTGAGCAGTTACCTGCTTACTGAAATCCACTGCTGCCTTTTCTGACTCAAACATGATGGACCAGTTTTGCCTCTGATCATCATAGAACGTGCTGTAATTGTTGGGCTGAACCTGTGGGAAAGGAAATCAGTCCTATCTTAGGCATTAAATGATGCATTCAACTGAACCAAAAAACCTACATCCAAAAGGAGCTTAAAATAAGAGCTACTGAAATTAAGCAGGAAGAACCCTGCTGCTCTACTGCCCAAGTTCAGAAGGCACAAATTAGCTTTTATTTATGTACTCATTATCATGGAAAAATTACTATAACTCAAATACTTGAGCAAATATTAAGTTCTGCCTAGATGCTGCAGTTCCCACAGGAAGGTGAAACCTTTCAGAAACTTCCCTGAAGCCTGGTTCTTTAATACATACTGAGAATTTTTAAGTGTAATTTACATTTCATAATTTATTGTATTTAGACTTCCCGAATCAATTGGAGAAGTCACTTCTTCCTCACTTCTAAAAACCCATGTCTCCAGAAGTGACTATATAACCCATTAATTTGTCAAGAATGTATTTATAAAACTAGAGAGCAAAGTCTAAGCTGGGACAGGAATTTCATTATTTTGGAGTGAAATTTCTATCTATCATACCAAGAAATCTGAAGAAAAGCAGCAAACCAACACATCAATTTTCTGTAAAACTGGCAGAAACCAACTTCCTGAGAGATCCCATTTTAGGGCTTACAATTCTCCAGACTGTTCTCAACAGCAGGAAAATGCTGAGTGTCAGTTTTCTGAGAGAAAACATTTCCTTGCTGTCATTTCCTCCTGCTTACTCAGTTGTATTCCCTCAGACACTGAACCAGAAATTCTCTGCAAAAGGAATTTTGCTGGTTTTATCCATCCCAGGGCTGCAAACCCCAAAACACCTCTGTGAGCACAGGTAATCCTTTCCCTCCTACAGGGGCCTTGGTTTGGAAATCTCCTGACGAGGTGCTCTGCAAAAGGCAGCTGTCACAGCCTCTTGTGCAATACATGAGGAGGAAAACACTGGGACACCTCCTGCTCTATCACTCAGATGTTTGATGTCAAAGGTTACAAACCAAGGCTTAAGGAAGAATTTTAGAGCCAAACTTGTGTTTGCTGTGGTGAACAAATGCTTTTCTAAGCCAGAGCCTCACCGTGAGCACGAAGCCTGGGTGGATCCTTGCAGAGGTGATCTGTTGCTGCTGACTGATGTAAAGGAGGATCCTGTACTGGATTCCACAAGGAATCGGGCAGGGAAAAAGAACAAAAACAGGAACTCAAAATGTCTTCAGTTCTAAGGTGCTTTGTCACACGCAGGGCCTAAGGCTCAGTATTTATTTGTCAAACACACCACAGCAAAAATACTTAACACAGTTTTGTGACACCTATTAAAAGTGGCTTATTCTAAGGGTTTTATTTAGCTGCAGCAACCAAGCAAGTCAAACTCACCGTTTTGTAATAAGCAACATGCTCTAACTAATTCCACATTTCTCACAGTTCCAGTGGAAAAAAATGTTGCACTAAGCCTCCCAGATACAGAACTCACCACACATGGCATAAAACCATCACAGAGTCATTTAGGTTGGAAGAGACATCCAAGATCCTTCCCCCAGCACTGCCAAGGCCACCACGGACCCATGCCCCCAAGTGCCACATCCACATGGCTTTTAAACCCCTCCAGGGATGGGGACTCCACCCCTGCCCTGGACAGTTGTGCCAATGCCTGACCATCCTTTTGGGAAAGACATTTTCCCTAATATCCAACCTAAAGATGTTTGTGTGTATAATCTTTTTTCTTTGCATAAACCCATTGACATGTAACAGACTGAGCTGGAGGGAGCTTTCCAACTACTAAACAACACAGATACGAGATTTATTGACAGTATTTGGTTCTACTAAACATAATCTGTTAAGGAAACGTGTTTTCCTTTGTGCACCTGCACTGGCCACAACTCAGTGGTGAACTGGGAGTGACCCACTAACTGCTCCCAGCTGGATGTGATAACACACAGGCAGCCTGAGGAAGGCTGGTTCAGCTTCCTCCCGCACTCCCTGTCCTCCCCAGCTGCCCCAGAATAACACAGCTCAACACTTCCCAGATCACCGACTCAGGAATTTAGTTACCAAACTAAGATTTATTTTGTTCTTGCCAAAGCAGAAGCAACTTAGTGAGACGTGAATTAGGACTTTGGGGATATGAAACATCACAGATACCAACATCAAGGATGGATGAGGGTTTTCAAAGCAGCTTTCAAACATACACATTTACTGGGCACCTCAGTTCCGTGTTCTTCAAGGAACACTTGGGAAGGAGAGAGATTTTTAACACCAAAAGAACAAAACTTAAGCGAAGCATCTCTGTACTGCTGGACAGAACTTTCCTTTATATCCATTTCCATGTGCACAGATTTGTGATCCAGTTGTCAAAGACATTCTGAATAAATACCAAAATGACTTCCAGAAACACTGCAAACCATTTCAGGCACAAGTTGTAAGAGATCTTACAAACTCATGGATTGCAGAAAAGGAAGATGTCACCAAGGTAGATGGCTGAGCCCCAAGAAAACCCAGGAGGCAGAAAGGCAGCAGGAGAACAACATCAAAAGCAAAACACCCTGGAGAGCTCAGAGAAACACCATCTCATACCAGTGAGGCCTCAGCATGACAGAGTTAGAGAAGGAAGTGTTTCTCACCTCTTTGGCAGCATGGTTCCCCACTACAGCTGCTCCATACTTGCCTTGCTTCAAGTACTGCCCATTTGTACTGGAAGATAAGGAGACATTCAGTTTCAAAACTGTCCCTAACTCAGAACTCTTTAGAGTTCAGATCCCTTTCCTCAAGCCTAAAATGTCAGGCAGCCTTGCTTAGCTTAGACACTCTTGCTTGCCCACAGGCAAGAGCACACATTGTGAGGTGAGTTGAAAACTGCTCTCACAGATCCAGGGCAGAAGAGTTTTTCCACGATGGCAGCATCAAAAAGGCAGTTTTAGTGCTCTCACTCTGCTCATGCCTCAAATCTCAAATGCATGAGCCACAAGCATCTGACAGAGCCACCTGAAGCAGTGCACGTCAGCCCAGCAGCCAGGACACAGCTCCCAGCAACAGCCAAAGCCACAACTAGCTCTTTATCTCAGAACTGCCTCACCCAGAGCTGCAGCGCAGCAACTGAAACTATTCTTGAGCAGAAACTTCCATTGACTTGCAGCATTTCTACCATGCAGATATGTCTGAAAACAACTGTCTCTTCCTATTTATCCAAAAATATCTCCCCTCTGGGATTAGGGACACAGACTGCAGCAGGTCATGCATAAGTCACTTACTATCGATACGCGAGCACCGCGGTGGCCACCAACACCGAGGGGGCTCCTGAGGCTGCCGGGGCCACGGGCGCCTTCTGGGCCTGGCCTGCTGGGGACAGAGATCAGACCATCTGTCAGAGGCACAGAACTGGCCAGTGGCACCACCATGACACGTTCCTTCCCCCAAGGAAACGTAACTCCAGAAGGAAATGACAAAAAACCCAAAGACTTGTGTTCCGAAGTCACCAAAGTCCAATCGAAAATCCAGGTGTAGGAGGGCAGTGGAGGACAAGATCACTGAGGAAAGCTCAGGGAATTATTTGCTCTGCTGCTCTTCACAAGGGCCCTTGTTCTCCCCACACACACGTGCTGCTGAGTGTGTTCCACACTCTCAAGCCCAGTTACTCACCAGCTGCTGTCTGACCCTTCTTGGGCTGCTTTGGTGCAGTGAACTGGAAGAATTCATTTCCCTGGCTTGAGACTGTTTGATCCAGGCCAAAGAGGGAGGCTAATCTGGCTCTACAAAGGGAAATAAAACCATTTAACCGTATTTAAAACGGGCATTATAGATAATGAACACCCTTAATTAGAAGTTATGTCAAATACTAAGTGTATACCATCACTCTGGGAGTAAACAAAGGGCTGCAGGTTAAGTTGCTCTATGCTAATTGACCATTTAGCTTTGAATAGGAAGAACTTGTAGATGAAGAGGTTGGGAAAGTGGTACAACTGTGTTTCATTTCCTCAAAAATCGACTGAAGGTATAAGAACTGAAACTACTTAAAAAAGAAGTTCCTTTGAAGCAATGACTAGAACTAGCTTCACATAAAATAGTTGATTCTTACAATACCCCAAAAAATATGACACAGAAACTACACATTTAGCTCCTGAAGTTGTTTTTTTTTAAATGTCCAGGACTTTTAAAAGGGCAGAAGCTCTCTCAGCTAAGGGCAGAGGGTTTAATGCCGGAGTTTATTCCTTCAGGATATCATGTTTGCAATTTCCTTCAAGGCCACTTAAGCTCAACCTACTCCTAGTATCACGGGACAAGGGACTAATTCAAGCAAAAGATGACACTACCGTCAGTGAACCTCCTTTAAAAGATAACTAAATTTTCTAAAAAGAGAGAGGATTCGTTTATAAGACCAGTTAAAGAGAAGCTCCCGGAAGGGGGTGGGGAGCGCACAGAGCTGGAATTGCGGCTCTTGGAGCGGCAACAAGTCAGCGATACAAAAACCTGGATGTGCCATACACAGACACGATCCAAGCGGAACCCTGGCGAACAGCCTGGGAGGAGCCACCGATGGCTCAACAGCCCCAAAGCGGCACTTCAGGGACCTCCCACCCACACCTTTTTTAAGTGAAAACACCGAGTTCTCTGCCCCGGCCCCTCCGCTACCGGGGACCCCGGGACGGTTCCGCCTCCCCCGAGCAAAGCGGGATCCGGAGGTCCCCGGGCGGGGTCTCAAACCCCAGACCCCCTGCCCAGGGCACACCGGGGGCCCGCACCGAGCCCCGCCGGCAGCTGGACCCGTCCCGGGTTGCCCCTACGCCGTTCCCGCAGCGGGACAGAGGCGGGGCACTGCCGCGGCGGCACCCCCAGTCACAGGAGGACAGCCCCGGCCCCGGGCCCGGCTGCACAGGGGGCGGCCTGCCCGCCCCTCACCGCCGCGGGCCTTCACCGGGGCCACGGCCCCGCGGCCTGTCCGGGCCGCCGCGCCCTCCCGGTGCCGGGGAGAGGGTCCCGCCA
>VZRV01003389.1:934658-979723 GCA_013398115.1 Falcunculus frontatus
GCGGGGGCGGAGCGGAGGCCGCGAGCTCGTGGTGGTGGCGCGGTGAGTGACGGGAGGGATCGAGGGGGTCTCGTGCCGCCTCCGCGCCCCCCCCCCCTCCACATCCCGCCTGAGGGGGCCCCAGGGCCGCGCCACCTCCCCTCAGGCCGGGCCGCGGCACTTTGGGCCGGGGGCTCCCGGGGGGCCCGAGGGGATGGGCAGCCCTGGGACGTGGCGGTGGAGGTGCGGGGCGAGCTCGGTGTGGGTGCGGGCAGCGCTCCCGGAGCTCCGGGGGAGGCGCCCGGCCCCTGCCCTGCGGTTCCCAAGTCGAGAGCCGGGCCCCCCGGCCGCCGTGCTGTCCTTGCCGGGGCTCCGGGCTGAGCCAGAGAGCCGCGCATGGCTCCTCTGAGGGCCCTGCGGGTCTGTGGGGCGCTCGGGCGGGAATGTTGGGGACACCCGGGCGCTGCTGTGCTCCGGGTTTGGCTCTCGTGTTTCTGAGTTACCCAGGGACATCAGCAATGTTCTTAACATCGGAATAGTTCTTTGCGTGGATAAACGTCGGTGCTGTCCCGCCGAAGCAGTTTTCCACGTTCACCTTGTACCTTGAGAAATACACCATTTTGTTGGTTTGTTTAATGAGGGTTTTTGTGGTTTGTTGTGGTTTTTCTGTGGTTTTCCCCTCTTGGAAAGGTGGTATCTCTATGTGCTTTGTGAGACCCACCGGCTTCAATTTCACCTTAGATCCAAATGATGTTGAAATGCAGGCCAACAATGCATGGAAGGTCAGAATAGCAGTAAGGGTTGTATAATTTCCTGGCTTTGGGTGTTTGCTGGCACTGGCTGGAAATTTGTACTGTCAGTTACTTACTGGATGTTTGAGTCTGAGCAGGAAGTTGCCAGGTCTGTTGTGGAGCTGTTTGCAGTAATTCAGGAGTTTATTGCAATGATTGAGACATCAGTGATTCCATTTCTAAAGGGACAACATAAAGGGAAGTGTTAAGCAGATTTATATTGTGGAATGTGCGATGAATTTAGAATGAAACCTGGAAAAGGTCAGAATCTCATCTGTGTTAAAAAACTACAATAATTTGGTGTAAACTCCTGGTGGGAGCAGATTGTTCCAGCCTTGGTAAGGCAGGTGGACATGAACTTCCTTCCAACGGGAAATGTGGTCCCTTGGATGAAGAGTGTTTGTTGCTTTGGCTCCTGTGTTTCTATCAGGTTGGTTGTCAAGATAGTTTTGTTTTTTAAATGGTGAAGACCCATGTGGCTAAGTCCTGGTATGGCACTTCAGTTTAAGTTTTTTAGGTACAGGTATCACGGAATGTTCTGAGCTGGAAGGGACCCACCAGGACCATCACATCCAGCCCTGCCCAGACCCCCCAGCAATCCCACCCTGGGCATCCCTGGCAGCGCTGCCCAAACGCTCCTGGAGCTCTGGCAGCCTCGGGGCCGTGCCCATTCCCTGGGGAGCCTGGGCAGTGCCCAGCACCCTCTGGGGGAAGAACCTTTCCCTGATCTCCAGCCTGAGCCTGCCCTGGGATAACTTCAGGCCATTCCCTTAGGACCTGTCAGAGAGCAGAGATCAGTGCTGCCCCTCGGGAGGAGCTGGAACCCCTGGTGAGTTCTGACCTCAGTTTCCCCTTCAGGTTGAACAATCCCAGTGCCTTCAGCTGCTCCTCGTGTGCCCTTTCAGACCCTTCACCATCTTCCTAGCTCAGTGTTACATCTGTATATATTTCCTATTTTTTTTCACTGGTATTCAGCACTGTCCAGTTTTAGTGCCAGTGTAGTGGGGAAGAGGCTGTAGCAGCACATCCTGCAGCACTCAGCAAGCATCCCATCTTAGCCACTTGTCCTTTTTTAATTTAAGCTTTGTTCATAATCCTCATCTATATTTGAGCGTGCAGTGGGCTCGTGGTTCCACACAGTTCCCAGGCAGAGGCCAAATCTTCCTGTTTGTGCTCGAATTCCAAGCTCCAGAATGCTTACTAGTCCTGCTTTTTGTGCCCAGGTGGATGAAACGCTCCTCACAAGTGTTCATTAAGTTGACTTTCAGTCTGTTTGATCTTAACTTGCCTCTGCTTGAGCCTGAGGTCAGTAAAGCTTTTGCAGGATTTTGTTTGAGTAACAATATGGGATCTTACAGGGTAAGTTGGCGTTGAAGTTAATGATCCCAAATCATGTCATTTGTGTTGTAATGTTTCCTGAGGCTTTCATCAGGCTTTGTACACTGCATTATTTTTTTCCCATCCTTCATTAAAAAGGGGGTACTGGGAATAATGTGTAAATGTTGCTGTTTAAGTGAAAATTGTTTTTATAGCTGAGGATTTGTTGGTGAAGCTATGACTGCTCTGCTGTTCAGTCAAAACTCAAGTGATGCTTTTTGCTACAAACACAAAAATTGTTGCAATAAGCAGGCTTTTTGCTTATTCTGCTCTCCTCTCCCCCAAAAACAAGGTACTGAAAATGTAAGAACGGGCAGGAATTGCAGGCTCCCACACGACTTTGTGTTGAGAACTGAAAAATTTCCTACAACCGCTTCCTATTGAGATTTGGCTGCTTTTCATTTCATATCAGATTTCTCATCTAGGCCAGGTTGTTAACTAAGATGAGAATTAGGATAATTTCTTCCAGTAGGGAGGAGGAATTAAATCACCTTTCCAAGTCACTTTTGCATGTTTGCTTTTTATTTTAAAGGTATCATCCCTGCCACTGACTCAGACTTGCAGTGGTACAAGGACAAGGTTTGTGGGGGTTTTTTTTGTTTTTTCTTTTGAAAAGAGGTTTGGGAAGATTTTTCACTTCACTTCTCCCTTTACAGTGTAAAGATTTGGATTAGTGAGACACTCTATGCCCGAACAAAAGCTTAATGCCTGAGAAGGGAGGGCATTGAGAATAATCTTTTCCAGTTTTATATTACAAGTAAATGACAAAATCTACCACGTTCACATGGTGAGTTTTGAGCAGGGCCCTGAGGAGTTTCCTTTCAGCTGGCTCGTTTTCCAGTCAGACATTAGGTGCAAGAGAAGACAGAACTTTTTGTTCTTTGAACTAAAATGTACTATTTTCTACTTTCCTCCTTGGTTTCTCTATTTGCTATGAAGACCCCTTTACCCAGCAGAAAACTGGCATGGCTCTGCAGACCTGCCTTCCCTGCCCTGGCCTGAAGGTCACCTGAAAGTTAGCAGGAGCCTGCAGCAGAATTTTGGGAAGTTGAGCTGAAGCACTTTGCCAGCATGAACTTCTCCACAAGTCTGCCAGGAAATCACTGGGAGTCTTGGCAAACTTTTTCTTGGGGAAGGATGAAAAAGACTCAATCTAGTTTATGTTGTTTTTCTCTGGGAAATCCAATCGTAGTTAATCTACTCCATTGCCTTTTGTTTCAATCTAATTTTCTGGAAATGTTCCCAATCAGGTCCTGAGGAACACAAGGCCAATGATTTTTTCATTAACATTTTTTCATCTGAAAGCTGGCATCTGCTAATGCAGAGAGTAATAGGACTAGTTATTGTAAACAAATTAAACTCCTATTTTGCTGTACTTTCTAAAGCCTTTCATTTGTTGGTCCTGGAATTAGACTTTCCTGGTTTTGAAGCCAATCTAGAAGTGGGAGGCTGTGATGAAATAGCTCCTTTTTATTTTTCCTTTTTTATTTCTACAGTTTTTAATCTCATTTCCCATTGTCTTTTCTTCCCTGTGCTATCAGTTCGTATCTACAAAGGTCTCCAGCTGATTTCCAGTGGCACTTAAGCAACTGTGATTGCAGCCAGAACAATGGCTTTGCTTCCTGCTCTTTTACTCTCTGTGTATATAATCTTAGAAAAATCACACATTTGCTGTATCACAGATGGAAATGTCATTTATCATCTGTTAAAAAGGTTGTACAAGCATATAATCTTTTCACTTTAGTATTTATCTAGATGAATAAAACAGTCCGTGGTAGCTCTAGAGCACAGGCCAAATGCTGTAAGTGATTGAAGCTCTTCTGTTCTCACTGCTTGCTCACCATGTCCTGGTATGAATCCTGAGGAGTTGGGAGAAAACTGGGAACAGAATACAGGTGTTCTGGCATGGAACTCACAGTGAGTGCCCCACGCTCTCTCCTGAGACTTCATGAGAACCACCTCACTTCCATAAAGCTTCTTTTCCCACACTTACTCATTAGTTATCACGGATTCAGATCTCATTCCTCTGATGAAGGTACAGGAGCTTGGAATATGAGCTTTGTGATATATTTAGCTGATCTTCTGGCTAACCTGGATAAGGGCAACCCTGACAGTCTTGGCTGTTTTTCTTTTCTTAACACTGCATCTGTTGGGGGAAGGAGTGTCTGGAAAATACACTTTCGTTCTTTTTTTCACATTAGAGATAATATAATTGGACTTGCTCTGTAGGATTAAGGAGTGCTTTGAGGCCACCTGTGAGGTGCAGTGCTCATCCTGAGCTAATGCTGTGAGCAGACCAGCTGGCCTGCTCCAGGGAGCTGGGAAAAGCAGCTCCTGGACAGGGATACGGCTCCAGCCTCCTTAGGGACCCAACCTGCTCCTTGTCTGGTGTCTTTAAGTGGTGGCTGCACTCTGTGGGAGAATGGCAGCAGCTCGTGCCACCCTGGCTGCTCCTGGTGGGATCTTCCAGAGGCTGCACTGGGAGCCAGGGACCCCTTACTCACTTGATTCCCCCGTTAACCTTCCCTGCTCCAAAAGGCATTCTGCTAAAGAGAAACAACTCGTTGGCACAGCTGGACTGCATTTTCAAGCTTCCATCTTTTACTCGGGAAGGAGAAACACTAACAAACGTGGAGCAGACTCAAAGCCAGTGCTCCCAGTAGGAGCCATCCCAGTTCACTGTCCTCCAGCCCTTGGGAAGTGACCGCAGCACTGCCATCAGTGTGGCTCTGTGGGAGGGCATTTCCAATAGGTAAATCAACCCTTGTACATCAAAGTGATAAGGGAAGTGGGAGCAGTAGCTCCTGAGGAACACACCCAGCCTCGGGATACTGTGCAGGTGAAATGCAATCAGTGTTGGTCTGGTTTTCTCAGCTCCCGTGCTTGTCTGAGCTCCTGGTCTAATGGATTTGACAAGAGACTGAGTCATGATTTCTGGGTTCTCTGCCAGGAGGGTTTTATACAAATCAAGTTACCATTGGCTTTGGTGCCCGTCATTAACTTGGGATAAGATGTTATCTCATGAGGACGTGCTGAACTTTAGTGTTTAAGGTGGTGTCAGGTGAGACTGAAGTGTGCTGGAGGAGTGTGTTATAGATAGTGAAACCTGAACAGCTGGAAACAAAGCTAGATGAGAGTTTTACAGCTGCTCTCATGTTCCTGTTACAGGCTTGGTTGTACTTGTAAAGCTATTTTTGTGCTCTTTTCATACAAGACACAGAGCAGTGTCTGTGGGATCTCCTGTTGTACGGGTGGTAAAGCCTAATACACTTATTCTGATTATTTTGCTTCTAGTTTAAAAAACCTCTTGGCAGCAGCATGACTTTCCTTAATTTTCTGAATTCCGCAAGTAAAACCCTCCAGGACATCATAATAACAGGATCATGTGCGCTGCTTGTCAGTTGTTCCCGGTTTGTGTAACTCTTGCTTGAAACCACAGCCCCCACCACGAGGCCCCTTGTGTTGCAGGGCACAGCACAGCTGTTCTTGCACTTTTGCTGCTTTGTCACTTTTTTTTTCCGTAGCAGTTTTTGGCTCCAGCTTTCCAAGCAGAGGTGTCCCAGAGCCAGCTACCCCGACAGAGTTTGTCTTGTACACCGTGTTGAAGAATTTTTGCACAATTGATGATTTATCTGCCTTGTTATTTTTTTCTCACTTCCCGGTACTCCTAAAAACTGATAGCTTTGAAAACATCACATTTCTTCATTACGGGGCAGATAGAATCACAGAATCACAGAGTGGTTTGGGGTGGAAGGACCTTAAAGCTCATTTTGTTCCAGCCCTGCCACAATCAGGGACACCTTCCACTATCCCAAGTTGCTCCAAGCCCCGTCCAGCCTGGCCTTGGACACTTCCAGGGGTCCAGGGGCAGCCACAGCTTCTCTGGGCACCCTGTGCCAGGGCCTCCCCATCCTCCCAGGGAAGAATTTCTTCCTAATATTTTATCTAAACCTGCTCTCTTTCAGTTTGAATACTAAAATACTTAAATACTAATGCTAAAATAAATACTAAAATACTTAAATACTAATGCTAAAATAAAGTAAGCTTGCTTTGTTAGCCAAAACCAAGCAAACCACTAATATATCTGATAGACATGTGAATGTTTGAAATGTGTTTTGGTTAATGTGTTGGAAAGTAATCTCTGCAATGCACTTAATCAGATCAGGGAATTTTAAAATCTCTTTGCATTTTTGCAAAGATCTCGTGAGGGAGACTCAGGAGCTGCTTTTGCTGCTCTGTGGATCTCTGCGAGAGCATCCCAGTGCTTGATCTGGTCCTAAGATAATCCAAGCAGTAGTTAATGATTAGCCTTTGACAGAGATAATGATGTGCTTGTCAGCATTATGTGGGGGTTGAGAAACTTTGATCAGTCTCAGACTTGTTGCTTCTCTGGAGAAAAAGGCTCTCCTGGAGTCAATAGATGGAAAATCGGTCTCTGGAAGAGTGAGTACTCAGCATTTTTTAGCTCTGAATCATTTCTGCTTTGGATTAGCAGCTCTATGGCCATCCAGGGGTTTGAAAATGATGAAAAAGGCAGTGTTCGAAGCTCTTTCACAGAGTGGTTTTTTGTCACTCACAGAAAAATTGTTGATGGCTCTTGTTCCAGCTTTCCAAGCCCTACAGTCATGGCTCTTCCTGTCAGAAGAGTGTCACAAGGCCAAGGCTCTTCCAAAGATAAGTTCCTTTCCAGAGAATTGAGTTGATTGCTCTTTTCCCCTTCTTTATACTGGAGATCTTCTATCTTGCTGAGATTGTATTTTCAATGATTCAATAATTTCAGTAATACTTCCAATAGTTCAGCTGCATTTTCAAAAGGAGAATGTGCAGGTGCTTTGTTCCATGGGCTGGGGCTATGAATTTGTGCTCTGAACCCTTACAAGTATTTGCATTACTACCTGGAAGCTGTTTATATGTCACTGTGCCATCCTCTTGCTGTTTGCCAAGATCATGGATCAAGAGTAGGAAGGTGCCTCTGGTGATGGATATTTGGCCTCAACCATCTGCCAAAACAGAGATCAGCTTCCTGGGCTTAATTAAAAACCCACTGGAATGGATTTTGCTGCTGGTGACCTGAGTTCTACCTTGCGTTTTGCCCAGAAACAGCTTGAGGCTTCTCAAAACAAGTGTTTGGAAGCACAAAAGAATTTGATTCTTAGCTGTGGTAGAACAAGTTCTTGTGTTGAGGGACCGTCATGGGTGGTGCTGCAAAATGAAATGAACACACATCCATATCTCCTCTGCAAGAAAAGGCATTTTTCTAAAAGTCAGTCTTGTGAACTCTTAGGTCTTTAGTCAAAGCCTGCATTTCAAAGGTGACCCTGAGATGCCAGAGCAGGAGCTGGAAATCCCAGGATATCCCAGTAGGAGCTGACATCAACACGTGGCTGTTGCGGCGATGTTTGACACAGGCTGGAACGTGGCAGCTCCAGGGAAGGGGAATGGTTGAGTGGCCACCTTAAAACGCTGTGTCTGCACATGGACACGCTTCTGAGGAGTAATTACAGACAAACAACTGCTTAAATATGAAAAGAAAGGAGCGAAATGGAATTGCTCCGCAAGGACGCTTTCAGTGTGGTGGAAGGTAATGAGTGTGTGGCTGTCCTGGACATGGGAAAACGTGTGTGAATTGCTTAAACCAGGATGTCTCATATATGCGTGGACTGGCCTCCTAAAAATTAACCAGGAGTTCTGGAGTGTGGTTTTCTTGTTATTCAGATTCTCAAAACAGCTGAAAGCCAGTTCAGAACTTGTACAAGTGTTGCCTTTTCTGGGCTAAGTCGGATTAAGATGTTGAAGAGCAGCCAGAGAGGGAAAATGAACTGTGTGAAAATGGGCAAGTAGGGTAAGATGTGGGAATCTCCTGAGAATCACCTGTGCTGGACTCCCTTTTAAGAGGCCTCTAATAAACCACTGCCGTCCATTTATTACCCTCAGCTTTAGTTTTATCTGCATGGGACAAAGGTATTTATGCTGTTGCTAGATAACATTTGTAATGAGATAATATCATAACATCTGTAATCCTTCACCTGTATTAAAGGCCCACTAATGCACTTCTAGGAAACATCGAATCCCGTTTGGCTCTGAGGAAACTTGTGCTTGCTTTCTTGGGAATGCACTTTCTGACTCTGGTTTCATTTCATGTCTCCTTACAGAGTTTAAGGCTTGAAGGCACCATAAAATCAGTCTGGTCAGAGCTATTTATGCTGGGTAGCCTGGTGTGTGTCCTTCCCACTCCAGCAAACCACGGAGCAATGGTTTATCAGGATTAACTTGCAGGCAGTTCCCTGTCTTGTGTCCTGATATGTCTCTCATTCCTTATAGGTGGAATACTTCTGCATATGGCTATTGAACAGCCACAAACAATAATCTGTGTCCTTACCCTGTGGACAGACACATTTCTGTGGGAGATAGGCTCCTTTCCATAGCTGTACAGGTGGTGCAGAAGGTGTTGAACCTGCAGGAATCTGGGGGCTGAATTACTGAGCGTGGTGAAGAATCTTGTATGCAAAAGGTGGTTTTCTTTTTTTAATTGAAGAGAAAACTTCTCCCTTCATTTAAAAAGAGCCTGTTATAGGTAGAGGAATACATGCTAGAAGCTGTTCTTGATTAGAACATACGAAATAGGAAGTGAAGTTCTCCACTAGGCCTGGTTTTTCTAATGAAGCAGAAGTTGTCCAATCTTACAGGATACACATCTTGCAAGATAGAGTTCCAAATATTAATATATTTTTATATTAAAAAGTTTTTGAAGAGTATCACAAGGCTCAGCACTCTGTCCCATTTGTTCTCAGCCTCCCCCGCGGCACCAGGATGGTTCCTGCTCTCTGGCCATATGGATCCCATCCGCCTGGTCACCATTCCTGTGTTTGGTTGTGTAACATCTGAGCAAAAACCGCCACTGAGGACAAGGAAGTATCTGTTTATTCAGGAATTACGTAATCTTGGAAAATATGGGTCACGTGGCCCTGCTTTTCTGTCTCCTCTTCCCGGTGCTGTCCCGTGTCTCTTCACTGCTCAGGATCCTCAGTTGTCCTCAGCTGATGAGTGAGTGCTGAGAGTTCTAGCAGGAGCTTCCCAGGTGATTCTGCCTGAGCACCACCCACCCTCCTGCTCCTCCATCCCAACACGGCTCTTACACCCCTGGCCTTTGACCTATTCTGCCTTATCTCTGCCTAAATGTCCTCCCTTCCTGCCCAGAAGGGAAGGCCCTCAGGTTTCTCCTTCCTGGGTGCTGAATCCCAGGGATTTTGTGACCTGGATTTGTGTTCCTGTGTCATGCCCTTGATGATGGGAGGAAGAGAGGTGAAGCTCTGATGGTGTGGCCTGCTGGTCTGCAGATCTGGGGTGACTGCTGCAGAAGGCTCTGACATGCACAGGGAGTGCTGAAGTGCTTCTGTAGATGCCTCCTGGGGATTGCCTTTGATGGAAACTTGTCAGTTCTAGCTCTGAATTCACGCTGGCATTGGCTATAAGGAATTCTGGTGTCTGCCATGCCTTTCCTGTGATGTTATCAGGCTTAGAGTGTGAGGTGTTCTGCTCTGCAGGATTCTTTTCGGCCGCCTTTCACTCCACTGGGCCTGTGGGTAATTGACATGGCGTGTGCTTCACTTAATGAAGTCCAGTGCATTGTCCTGTAAAGAACAATCTGTCCTGGGTTATTTTTTTTTCTTGTTCAAAGATTACAGATTTCCTGAGGTCTCTGCAGAAGCTGAGAGATTAGGAATGACTGTCCCCTTCTAGGGAAGCCTCTAACAGAGAGTGACCAGACAAGTTTGCTATGAAAATAAACTCCATCAAAGGGACATTATTGTAGCCATGCTGAGAGGAAGAGCTCTGGCCCCTCCTCAAGTAATGGGGATTGTGCTGAGTGACTGTGACAAGCTTTGCTTTAGTTGTACAGCTGAGGGATGCTTTGATTCAGAGCAGGGGACAGGACCTTAAGGACTGAACATATGCTGATACTTCATCATCTTGTTTTAATCTTCATTTTAATTAAACTTTAATTAATGTATATAACTGCATCAAGCTGCCAAGTGATGTGGTGCAGCTCCAGGAAGTTTGTGTGAGCCAGCATCCCAGCTGGAAGCCATGGTCTGGAACTGGAGCACTGTTTGGGGGTTTTGCCATGTCTGTGTGTGATGGCTCCATGTGGAGGGGGCAGCCTGAGCCCTGGGGACACAGCAGCCCAATAAAGAGAGGGACAAACGTGTTTTGGTACAAGAAACACAGGGATTTGGTAAGAATAAAATAAGCAAATGATGGCAGCCAGGAGGCCTGAAGGATGGGTGTTTGGAGGAGCACGGAGTGCAGGGTGTGATTGTTGGCCCCAGCCCTGTGATCTGGCTATGCTGCAGAGAACCTGGGTTCAACTCTGGCTTAAGGTGTCACCCCCAAACCTCCCTGTGTGGGTGATGTGGTTTTGCTTCATTCTCCTCCCACGTCATGCCTGTGGGGTTTGTCAGGATCATCTTAATAAGGGTCTGTCTCAGCCCGGGCACATCCCATCAGTTGTGGGCATGGCTCGTGGACAGCAGAGTGCATTTGATGTGCCAAAACTTGGTCAGTACCTTCAGCATCCGCAGCTGTGCCGTAATGGTTCCATCTGGGGTCCTCAGTAGAGGTGATGGCAGAGGATCAGATCTCCTGTGTGGATTTCTTCCCTCACAAAACATGAAAGCCCTGCATGTCATTTTAAAAGCCAATTCTTTGCCCGTGTTGTGCATTCCAGCTGGGAGAGCTGGGCTCTGGGTGCTCCCAGCTTGGCTGCCTGTCCCTGCTGATGTCCCTGCTGACTGCTTCCATCCTGGCATGTCACAGGCTGCCCAGGCATTGTCCTCTTTTGAACCTGAACACAAGAGGTTGTCTGCAGCCCTGCTCAGCTCTTTTTTGCCCATTATTGTCTGCTCCCTGCACTGCACTCTCTGGCACCTGAGGCTGGACATCCTGCAGAGTGCCTGTCATCCTTCAGGAGTTCTGAAACCCGAGGGTGTGAATAGCTCAGCCTGCTTACAGGTAGACAGGGAGAATGTGCCCTGTGTCATACTGTGTGTTCCTACCTGGCTCTGCTGATCCAGCTTGAATCCATTTTCAAGCTTCCATGATCAGGGACAAGCCCCAGGAAATCCAAACTTGTACAGCCTGACCCTCGGTGTGTATTGGAGCTCCTGAGCTGTGCCCTTCTCTTTCCCTTTATCCAAACCCCTTCTGGTCTGTTCAGCTTTTGGGAAGCCTTAAACTTCTGGGAAAAGCTTTAGGATGAGGCTCTTAAGGTGGTGAGGCAGTACCAGGGCAAGCCACAGTTCTGCTGTGAGCTCACAAACATTCCTTGAATTCTTAATATAGCTCTAAGAGTTCCTTCTTCAGGACTTGTGCAAGGGAAAAATAGAGGTGTGCAATTAAGTGTGCTGGGCACAGCACAGTCCCTCCCTGTGTCTCAGTGCCAGCCTGGGGTTGCTGAAGCTGCTTGGGAGAATTCCAGGGAGAATTTTCACACTGGGAAACAGCAGTGTATATCTGTAACACGTGTTCTGCTGCATTACTGAAGAATGTAGTGTTTGTTCCCTGTGTCTTTAAAGTGTGTCTTTATAGCTGGCCCAGGGGGCCTGGCTGCCGTTGCTGGGTGCTCCTACAGCATGGACAGGTAGAATTGGTCTGTCCCACAGCTGTGCCTTTAAGCAGCTCTGGAGCTATGCCTGGAATCCTGGAAGAATTACAAGTCCACCCATTTGGAAAGGAAGCAGTTAAAGTAGAAAAGTTTGCCAGGAAATTGAATAAACTAAAAGCAGTGCTTAGGTCTCCTGATGACGAGCTCAGTGGAGCCCACAGCTAGAGCCAGTGAACAGAGCTGCAGTGTCTGCAGGCTCCTGCTTCCCTCCCACTCCATTTACAGCACTGCTAAACAAAAAAGGGATTGGGCTTGGGACCACAAGCTGGGAGCCAGTGGAGCTCAGTCTGCCAGTGGCACTGCTGTAAGTAGAGCGCCGAGAACTGGGTGCCTTTTCCATTCCTTCTGTGTTTTTGCTGTAGCATTCCTTTGTGTCACGCAGCACTGAGCCATATGTGATATGTAAGCAAGAGATTTTTGCTTTTCCAGCTTGCTATTCTTAATCATTTTCCCTTCCCTTTCTCTCAGGAACTTTGATTTTAATTCTTAGTAAATATTACCAAGTCCTTCTCACTTCTTCACAAGAGAGGGACCTCCTGACCCTGTTCTTTCTACCAGAAGTGTTGGTGGAGAGACGCTGGGTACGAATCATTCCAGCTGTGCTGAGAGGAGTCGGGAGGGTTCCGAGCAGGAGCCAGTCCTGTGCTGGCCACTGCAGCAGCACCCTCTCTGTGGGACAAATAACTGCTCTAAAGGAGACTGGAGGTGATTTTTAAGGCTCTGGTCCTTTTGGGCAGAGCCAGTGGAATTTGTTTTATTTCTTAGGTTTTCTGAACTGGCTCGGGAAAGGTGAAGCGCTGTTCAGAAGGGAAGAGTTGGTGCTGTAATGGGCATTGATTTAGGGCTCCAGTGTTAATCCTGTTAGACTTCTGATTTGGAAAGGGGCATAATTCCCTTTGAGTGTGGCTTTAAGGAAGATCTGTTTGACACTGAGCTGATTGTAAAGTACTTTCTGGGAGCTTGGTAGATCCTTCCCATAGTGTGTCTCGTTTCTGCATGTCCTGTGTTCCTGCATTGAAAAGTGTATTTTCCTTGGGTATTTGCCACAGGAAAACCTGTGATTTGCTGTGAAGTTGCAGGACTCTGGATGAACACAGCAGAAGCAATAGATTGGGAAGCTGTGGAGGGGGTTATGTGTAACGGCAGGGATCTTGTGGCTGAGACCTGCTTGAAAAGACTGCTCTGGCTTTGGCATCTCACCAGGTGCAGCTCCTTTACCTGCGCTCGTGTGTGCCTGGCCATCTCCTGCCTGTCCTCCCCTTCTCTGTGCCCTGGAGTTGCAAACGTGGCTTCCTGGTGTGTGTGAGGTGAGGCAGCGCTGGTTTTGTGTTGGTGGAGGGTGAAGGTGAGTCCTGGTGCTGACCGTTTGCTGCTGTCAGATCCTGCTCCTGGCTGCACCTGTGCTGAACCAGCCTGGTTTGCAGAGCTGCCACGGTGGCATTGCAGGGCTGGGACAGAAACCTCTGAGTGAGCAGGGCCTGCCTGAGGTCCTGCTTAAAGGAAGAGAAGTCCTGTGTGTAGCTCTGAGTCTTGCAGTTTTCCTTAAAAATCTGAGAGGCTGTGAAATGGAGTTTGTGGCTTCCCTCACCTGGGGTAACAGCACTGAGAGGGAAAGAAAGAAGCCCTGGAGGAGAATTTCCTCATTCCTCTCTCCCGTTCCACCCTGTTTGTTTTCTTAGGTGGTAGGTTACTGCAGAGCACAAAAAAGGACTCTGTGTGTGTGTCCCTTGTGACAGGGACACCCTGGGGCCTGTCCCCTTCAGGTGCTCAAAGTACCTGAGCATGATGCAGCCACGGGCTGTGGCAGATCCCTCTCCAGGGCTCCATGCTCAGGAATCCACTCCAATGCCTCTCCCTCTCAGTGCAGACATCTGGAGCAGGCAGCAGACAGAGATCAAGTCACCCATTCAGACAGAAATACCTGCTGAAAGCTGGCTTTGTACAAGGCTAAACCTATTTAAAGAATTTACAATAATAGAAACCTGGGGGGAAGGGGGATTTTTTTCCTTCAGGTATGGAGTCAGCCTTGTTAAACCACCACCTTCTGGTGACACACAGAGCTCCACATCTGTCAGCTTGTTTCTTAGGAGCTGCACAAACCAACCAGGGATTTGCAGCTTGGACTATTACACAACCATTAACCTTTTGCTGCTGCTGCCCTATATATTGGTTTTTACAAGGCATAGGTAGAGATCTCCTAAGTTGTAAATCAGAATCTGTCTGTCCACTGGAACTGATTTATTTTTAAACAGAAATTTATCCACTGTTTGTTACCTTCAGTGACACAAAACACAGCTGAAGTGGCTCAGGTGAGGTTATTTCCTCTTAAGCTACTTAATACCCCATCCTTTCAGGATCTCTTAAAATGTCCTTCATTGTTGGGTAACTGCAGCAAGGGGTTGGATTTGGTGTTGGAGCACTGGGATAGCAGGATGGGAAGGAGCTACACAGGTGAGGGTCAGACTTGCCCTTTGTAACCTGTACCAAGGCCTGCCTAGCCACAGGCAGCCACTCCTGAACACCTGACCGTGTTCTTTGTTCCTACAGAGTAAATATCCTGACAACACATCCACTGTTTCTCCATTTCTGCAGATAAATGATGATTAGTGAGAAGGAAAGGAGTGAAAAGCTGGACACAGCCCAGCCACGAAGGCAGTTTTTTCATCTGGTAACCAGCCAGGGCTTCTGTGGAGCGTTTTGGAACCTGCTGAGCTTGGCAGGAATGTGAAATCCTAAAAGGAATAAATAATCATTGAACAGTAGTCACTAGTGAGGATGTTGTACCCAAAGCAAAAGCAATGGATCAATCAACTGAGAGGAAAAGAGGGAGGAGACAGAGGGGCAGCTCTAAACTCTGCTCTCTGTGACAGGGACAGCACCCAGGGAACGGCTGGAGCTGGGCCAGGGCAGGCTCAGGCTGGAGATCAGGGAAAGGTTCTTCCCCCAGAGGGTGCTGGGCACTGCCCAGGCTCCCCAGGGAATGGGCACGGCCCCGAGGCTGCCAGAGCTCCAGGAGCGTTTGGGCAGCGCTGCCAGGGATGCCCAGGGTGGGATTGTTGGGGTGTCTGTGCAGGGCCAGGAGCTGGGCTGGTGATCCTGGTGGGTCCCTTTCAGCTTAGAATATTCCATGGTTCTATGATTCCAGGAGATTTTGGCTGGTGGAGAGGGGAAGTTCTTGTGTTGCGTCTTTCCTCTCACAGCACACTTATCTTTGATCCTGTGCATAAAGCACTTGGGCTGTTCTTCTTCCTTCCCTGATGCAAAAGACAATTTGAAGTTTGTGTGTCTTGGCAGAGGATTCCTTTCCCAAGTGTTTGTATTTTGGGACTGCAGTTCTGGAGCCTGAACGTCTCAGCTCTGGAGCAGGATAATCTTCCAAGCTGTGCCATGTGGAAATCACACTGGGCATTCTGCAGGTATCCCTTGGTGAAGATTTTCTGTGTCAGCTGAGCTGCTGCTTGCATTGGTCTCCTTTTTATCTCCCCATGAACGTTTTTCTGGTCTCAATATTTAAGCCCAAATCAGGGGCAAAGTGAGTTAAAAAATATTAGCAGAAATATGGACAGGGAATTCATTGTGCTTTAGCCAGTGCCATTAGATTCCACGACAAGTTACTTTCCAGGGGATTACTGTGATGTCGTCGGATGCAATAAGGGATGGGCTAAGAGATGCAGAACATACCTGAGCTGTGGGTTCCTGGTGTTGCTAGCTGGTGCTTCCCTGCATTATTTAATTTCAGTGTTTGCAGGGTATTACTTCTGTCTTTCTCTTGAGTTCCTCCCCAGCACTGCTGACTTAGTTTCCTTATCTTCCCTAAATCTTTAATTTCTCTCATTTCTTTCTTTAATTTAGCCCCAAAGCCCTTGGTTATCCCCTGTCATGGATGCCCCACAGGGCTGGACTCGTGTTCTGGGCCACCAGTGACTCCTGCACAGGGTCACTGTCACATTGAACCAGCTCCACCACCAGCTGCCTTTTGGTGGTTTATTTGCTACTTCCAGTTTAGAAAGCTCTTCTAGAGTCTCATTTCCTCTGTCCAATCTAAATATAGCCATGCCTACCTGTTTGAACACCGTGCTGCCTTTTGGCTTAAAAAACTGAAAAACCACACTTGTAAACTCTCCTGATGATTTATGTGGAAGGAAGTAAGTCTCTAATTTCTTTTTAAACTTTACTTTGATAAAGTGTGTTTCTTTTTAAACTTTATTTGATAAAGTGTCTGAACTTTGCTTTTTATTTCACTTGGTTTTACCTTAGTGCAGGACTGGAGTGGGAGGGTACAGAGTATTCCAGGCAGGGTCCAGCAGGACAGATGCTGTGCTTTCAGGACTGACTGGTATTCCCAGATTATTTTCTCTCCCATTGCTGTTTCTACCTGATGATTTTCATTTCCCACCAGCAATTGCCAGCCCAGGCAGTGCTGGGGCAGAGTGCAGCAGCCATGCCCACAGCTAACCATGGAGGGTATTTTTATTTATTTTTTTTTAGTGTGTCCAGACATCCCTGATTTGTGGTAACCAGATTAGGGATTGGGACTGGCAGCCTCTTGAGTGTTTCTCTCACTGTGGGTAATGTGATTAGAGGGGAGATGTGGCAATGTAAAGCTCATGGAAATGAAATTGGATTGCCTGTGGCTCTTGCAGACCTTTGCCTGGCAGTAGGTCTTGTACCAACTAACACAATTTCTGTGTTAAACACGTTCCCAATAAAATGCATAACTGTCAATTAAGAGAAATCCTGTAATCTGATCTTTCAATATATGGAATTTAAAGTGATGCTTGTGATATTTTTGCCTCTCGCAAGACAGCACTTGAGATGGGGCTCTGGTTTTTTCCTCATGTAGATAAGAAATGTTCCTTTATGCTGAGCACTTGTCCCCAGGTGCCATCTCAATCAAATTAGGCTGCAGAGGGACACACCTCCTTTAAACTGTCCTGCTGTGTGCTCTCTGTAGCCAGAGCAGGACCATAAGGATGCTCCAGGAGTTTTCCAGAGGCAGCAGTTCTCAGTGGCTTGGAATATTTTCTCTTGCAGTAGCAGTAGAGCAACCACATTCTGTTTAGAAAAGGGCTTCATTTTTTGTTTGTTTTTCAGGGTCCCACTTTTCTATGTGCCTTTCTGAATCTCTCTGTCCTCAAGATGTCTCACCACATGAACGGCTCCATGCTGCCAACCTCGCATCCTCCTGAGCATCACCACCCCTCCACCACAGCCTCGGGACACGATCATGGACCTGACATGATGATGATGGTAAGTGGAGAAGTCAGGATTAACCAGTTTTTCCTTGTCTGTGGTTCAGAGTAACTTACCATCTTAAAAACTGTGCTCTTGAGAACTGGAAATTAACCTGAAGGCAGGAATCCTTCCAGGTAAAACCCAGATCCCATTGCGGGTCTTCTGGAGTGAAGGAGTGGCATGAGGGGATATGGAGCAGGAAAATGGATTTCAGAGCTGGAGATCCTTTGGCAAAATTGTCTATTCTTGCAAAAACCTTTCTAGCAGCCAGCCTGGTGTCTGCTCTGCAGCCAGCTAAGGGCAGAAATACAAAGCAAGAGTTTTCCTGCAGGAAAGGGGTGGATGGAGTTCTCCAGGCTGGCAGTGAGAGCCCCAGGCAGCACTGAGAGGATTGCCCAGCAGCCTGAGGGGCTCTGCTGAGCTCCCTCTGTGCCCTTCCCTCCTGAACTCTCAGAGCACACTCGGTTTGGGGAGCAAAGCACTGCCAGGGCTCTTGGCCATGTTGGCATTAAGGCTGGATTGGTCCCGATCCCTGCTGCTCCAGCTGACTTTGATTCCAGCAGGTTCAGACTTGTGCATTTGGCATCACTGAGGCTTTGCAGAGATCCTGGCCAGAGTTTCCATGGAGATGGCCGTAGGATCAGTGTTTGTGTGTAGCCAGTTCTAGGAACTTTTTCAGCTTTTTCTCCTTTTCCTAAATAATTTTGGAGTGAGTTTCAGATATTAAAAGATGTTTCTGGTTAAATTTCAAAAGGAGGGGAGAGAGGGCACATTTCCATTTCAAATATGAGAGTGTTCTCAGGAGTGGATTTTGCAAGCCTTCAGTTGGAGTTTGTTTGCCAGCTCTGTGCCTGAGGAGAGAACCAAGAATCTCTGCTTCTACTTCTGTTGCAACCAGTGTTACAGCAGCAGAGGAGAGCACTAGAACAGCCTTGGTGGGCATGGCCCACGTGGAGCTCTCAGTCCAGCACTGCCACTGCTCTCCTTGTGAAGCTCTTCCCATCATCTCAGCTCAGTATTGGCATCCCTGGGCCATTACTTTCCATGTAAATGTAATTTCTTTACACGTCAAGTGTTCCCTGGATAGTTACAGGACCCTGCCTTGCCCTGCAGCTGAAAACTGTGAGTAATTGCACAAGATTTTGAATTTATTTTGCAAATAAATCTGTCAGGGAAGGCAGTACATAGGTACAGCACCTTAGATAATAGACTGAGCACATTTAATGTGTCTTTTCCCATTCCTCACTGGCACCAAGTAACAGGCTCAGGTTCAGCTGCAGTTGTTTGGTTTATGTGGGTTTTGTTTTAAATGTAAAGATATTAAATTCATTGAAGAGATGAAAGTACTCTCTAAAAGATGTTTTACAGTAATTTCTGCTCTGGGGGAAATGAGAGTCTGCTGATTCTTATGGATGCTGAAATGAATCATAATTCTGAGCTTCAGCAAATAACTTTAATTAAGCAATGAGGCAAGTTCAAAGAGAAGTTCCTCTTGCTTGGTCAGTACTTCCCATGTGAAAACACCGTGTGCAGCTGTGCCCAAGACATGCCAAGCTGTATTTACATAGATGGGAAGTTTGTATCACCTCCAGCTGGCCTGGGGATCATTGATGTCTCCCCTTCCCACAGCATTCACTGTGCAGGCTCAGGAGCCCTTATTTTCACCCAGGGAAGCTGTGGTCCTGCTTTACCTTCTTGTGATAGCTGTGTTTAGGCCTCTGTTTCCCATAGGATATTGGGAATTCCATAGGGAATTCACTGCTGGCACAGCCCAGGAGGGGAGCAGAGGACTCACCTGTACAACCCTCACCTGCATCATACGAACGAGGTCAAAGTGGGGAAGGGAAAGTGCCCTGTCCCCAGTTCCTGAGGGGATGGGAGGTAAGGAGGAGCTCCATGGAGACATCCCCAATCCCTGACTGATGATGAGGGGAAAAGGAGCTCCAAAAGCAAGGAGAAGGGACTTACCTGGAGTTCTGTGAAGGACAGGGCCTCTGCCCAAGGCTGCCTGAAGGAGCTGGGAACTGGAACCGGAGCCTGGAGCATCTCATGCCTGTCTCACTTGTGTTACGCCAGATTTGCTGCAGACCTTTTTGGTGTTTAGGTGGTGATCGAATAAACTGATCTGAGTTCCTGTTCTGATACAAATCGCATTGCTGCACCTTGCTGTGAGCTCCATCTCGGGATGAGCTCTTCAGGCTCATCTTGGTGTTCTTTGTGTTTTGGGCAGGCCATGACTTTCCACTTCAGCTGTGAGAATGTGCCATTGCTGTTCTCTGGACTTACAATCAATTCTCCTGGAGGTTAGTAACACTCTCTTGCGCAGTCCAAACAAAAAGTTTGCAGTTGGTGTTTCAGGATTCACGTTTCAGGAATTACTTTGTTACTTGTGCTAAAAATACGTGGACATGCTGTGTTGAATCTGGTTTAAATGGCATCTGTGGGTTGAAAGAAAGAAGGAGATGTTTGTAGAGTTCAAGAGTTTGGTTTTATTAGTGAAAGATGGCTGGTTTTGCTTCATGGATGAAATTCCAGTGAGTGTCTGGATGAAATTCCCATTTCCCACCTATCTGTGCATACACACAGAGCCTGGCCGTGGCTGGTGCAGCACAATGGGGTTGTTCAATCACACAGTGACTCTGCTGACACATTTGCTTGCCCAGAGACAATAATGTTTCCTCTCTTGTCAGAAATGGCTGGTGCTTTTGTGGCTGTCTTCTTCCTGGCCATGTTTTATGAAGGCCTTAAGATTGCCCGGGAGTGTCTGCTCCGTAAATCCCAAGTCAGCATCCGCTATAACTCCATGCCAGTGCCAGGCCCCAATGGCACCATCCTGATGGAGACACACAAAACCGTGGGGTAAGGATTGCATTTCATCTAAAGCAAAGCTCTGCAGGTGAAACTGGCACAGAAGAAACTTTGTGCAGCCAGTTGTGAACTCCTGGTTCCAGACTGGGATGCTGCATGGCACTGGAGGATGGGGGACACCTGGGCACCCTCAAGGATGGGGACAAAAGGAGGAAAGCAGCAAGGAGCCAGATGAGCTTGGGGTTTTTGTAATGAACACGTTTGGGGGAGTTCCCAGGAACAGAGTTCGGGTGTTACATCCAGTGACCCTGACAGAAACACTAAGGATCCTTTTGTTGACAGGTAGTCAAGGCCTCTGTGCAGAACAGGAACCATTCAGCTTTTGAATGGGGGGGTAAAAGAAGCTTGGCAAAGTCTGTTTCTCATTTACAAGTTGTGTGCTCCCAGCAAGCCCCGTGCTTGCTTTGCTCTGTGGGCAAAACCAGCTCCAGGTGCCAGCTGCACGCAGGAGTCCCTGCCCAGGCTGGTGTCACCTTCTCTGCCATCCCACACCCACCTGGCTGTCCTGGCAGCTTTCTCTTTGGGCATGTGCATTTCCCACCTGTCCCATCTTTGCTGACTTGTTTGGGTTTGTGTTCCCAGCCAGCAGATGCTGAGCTTGCCCCACCTGCTGCAGACTGTGCTGCACATCATCCAGGTGGTGGTCAGCTACTTCCTCATGCTGATCTTCATGACCTACAACGGGTACCTCTGCATCGCCGTGGCAGCGGGAGCGGGCACCGGATACTTCTTCTTCAGCTGGAAGAAGGCCGTGGTGGTGGATATCACAGAGCACTGCCACTAACACTGGATGTGCCCACAGGCCTCTCCACCCCGCTGCTCCCTGCAAGTGCAGCCACCCGTGGACTGGAGCACTCCTAAGCTGCCAAGAGAATCACGATAAAGAAAATCAACTGGAGTTCACCACAGGTTCCTGGAGGGGTGCAGGGATGCGAGGAGTGGGACATGCTGCTCCCCTTGACTATTGAGAGTCCATTCTTGGCCAGGATTTGCTTTTTTCTTAGATTATGCTGTGATTGAAATTAGTTGGCTGACAGAATGGTAGAAATTATTATTTTAAAAAGAAAACAAAACCATTTTATTTTTAAATTGTAAATGCTCGTCAGTGAGGGTTTAATGAACAGTAGGAAAAGATCAAAGTTGCCAATAATGTGTGAATGGCTGTTTTAATTTTGATTTTTTTCAATGTGTACATAATGCCAGGGGAGGAGATTGCCCTGGTATTGTGGCTTTTGGGGCCAATGACACCTTTTGCTGTAGGACTCAGCCTCTGAGGAAGATTTGGTGCTGCACATCAGACACGCTCAGGTGTGTCCTGGCAAGGGAGGACTTTGACTCGAGGATGTGACCTGTGTGCTTCAGGGTTGGATGAACCTGCCCTCCCAAGCCCACCAGAGCATGATGAACATTATTAATCTGATGTATCCAGCAGTTTTACTCAGCCCCCAGGGAGAACACTTGAGTTTGGCTGCTTTCCCTTCCCAATTATGCAGCAGATGCAGGATAATAGTTCTGTATTTACAGGGCAAAAAGCTTCTGAATAAGCCATTGAACCCACAGGTACTTCATGTGGAACTGCACCTGGATGGAACTACAGCTAAGCTTTGGCTTACTAGAACTGGTTCTGTAAATGAGGCAAGAGCTAAATAATGATTTCGTGACACTAAAGTTAAATGGCTGGAGAAGGGTATTCCTGGATGGAGGTGAAGGGGGAAAACAACCGGTTATGTTCCTGTAAAGGAGAGATTTGGGGAAGAAGAGAAGGAAAATACAGGACTACAGCAGCCTTCAGTGTCTTCTCAGATGAAATTTGGAGCAGCGTGGGCTTGATAAAAAAGTATTCCTGACCCAGATGACTCCTCTTTATCTTAATAATCACAGTGTGCCCGTGCTGGAGGTGCAGGTTCTCAGTGCAGTGGGGGACAGGTGCTGTGGGCTCTGCCCAGTGCCCAGGCAGGGCAGGCTGTGAGGGGGCAGAACCTGCCTGGTGCCAGGACAGGCTTGGGGAGCAGCTCTGGTGTAACACCTGGATATTGAAAAAAGTTGTGCAGAGTGTGGTGCAAAGCTGGAGTCTTCCCTCTACCCAGTTTGCCCAGTTTGTGCCTGTAAGTGGCTGGAAGAGAAGACAGTGGGAATTGAGAAGGGCCCTTAGAACAGGCACCACTTTCAGACTGGGACTGGTGTCCAAGACATGCCATGAGAACAGGGAATCCTGCTGGGATAAAGCCTCTGGGCACACACAGGAAGGTTTTTTTCCTCTGGAGATGCTGCTGGTGACTGCTGGCAGCAGCTGTGGGAGGAAAGCTGATCTTCGGAATGACATTTTTTAGCCCCTGAGCCTTAGAGGGTGAGGCCATCCCTGTGTACCTGGGTGCTCCATGGTGCTGGTACTGCTGTTCCTGCACAGAGCACACCCTACCACCCTCTCTAAGGAAATCCAGTACTGCTGCTACCGGGACTTGAATTGCACCTCCTGAAGTCGGCCCTCCTGGGCTGATGCCAGCTGTTTATTTGGACATCTTGTTTTCTCTGGACAGTGTAAATAGAGAATAAAAGGAGCTGAGTTAAAAGCAGGCTTAGGTTCCTAAGTAGCTGCTTTCTGTAGCAAATTCGCATCTGGGTGACAGAGGCAAAGTTATTTTCATGGAAAAGTTCTAGCCACCTCCTGCTGAGAGACAGGAAAAGTGCTTCCTTCCCCAGTCTGATCTTTGAAGGGAGTTCTGTCTGGGACAGGACTTACCGGTGCCCCCTCTGCACCTGTCACAAAGGTAAAACTCTCCTGTTCCCTCTCAGCAATCTTGGGAGGGGAAACCTGACCCTCCCCATCCCTGGAGAGCTGGGAGGAATGTTAGTGTTGGATAGAGAAAATGGACAATTCCTTCCCACTCCTGCCGGAAATGAGAGGAAATCTGTTTGTCGGAGAAAACTGGAGCTGTTAAAAGCTGGAGATGGTGGTTGGTGTTGTGGGAGGTTTGCACTGCAGGGCCTGACCCTGAAGGAGCTCAGGGTGACATTGCCACTGCTGCCATTGGTTTTTCTGGAAGGGGCTGGAATTGTTGCCATTACAATCACAGGATGGAGTGAGGAGTGGCTTTGTGTGGTGACACTGGTCACCTCATATACCTCTTGCTGTGTCTTTCTTTGAAACAGAAGCTGCTTGGCTTGATCTTGCTGTCACCTTTTAGCCACCTTTCCGTGTGTCCAAGTGACCAGACTTGAATTCTCTGAGGGGTGACTTGGAGATCAGGCTGTGGCTCGTGCAGTGTCAGTCTGGTTCTTGTTAGGTTTTTCTGCCTCGTTCTACTTGTACCACCTGTGCCCCTGGAATTGTTTCCCCCCAGGATGCGCTCCCAAGGCTCATCTCCTGCCCATGCTCTCCCCACAGAGGGCACACAGCTTTCTCCAGCATGCACTGGGAAGGGACACTGACCTAGGAGGGGTCACCTGGGCAGGAGTGTCTCAGGTGCCCTGCAGGTGCCCCAGCTGCTCCCACAGGCTGCACGAGGGGTGCTTTGAGCACCCTGCGCTGCCCAGGGAACGTCAGAAGGGAAGTGGCTGAGGAGAGCAGGGCAAGGCTGTGTCCCCTCTGCTCCTGAGCTCCCTGATGCACAGCTGGGGAAGGGCTCCTGCCATGGTTGTGCTTTCCTCAGTTCAATGTGACAATCCAGAGAAGCCACCAACCTCCGTGTGTCCCAGCCTCCCCCTTGCCACCAGATGCCACCACAGTGTGTTCTCAGCCTGGGTTGCTGCATGCTGTGGCAGAGCCTGAGCAAAGCCTGAGCTCTCTCTGGGTGTGACTGGCAGCTCTGGGGCAGCCCCAGCCCCTCTGCTGAATTTAAAGTTGTCCTGGTAACACGGGGAGGGGAGGGCTCGAAGGATTTCCAGACTTGGGTACATTAAATTCCTGTGTTGACACACATGCAGCATGCTTGGGTGTGCTGTCCTGCTTGAGGGTGACATCCTGTGCCTGTCTTTGTGCCCTGATGTTTGCTCTCCACACCCCGTGCCTCCGGATTATCATCGAGGAGGGAGCACAGAGCATCCAGGCTGTGTCCCTCAGTGAGCTTTTGTTGCTTTTCTTTGAGTGCCTTTTGAGTTTGTCTGGAGCCAGTCCCACCCAATCCAGCAGGATTTCTAGTTTTGTTTACAGTGGACTGTCAGTTTTGTTTTTACTCTTGCTCTTTGTGGCGGTAACTTGTCTGATGTTACTGTGAATATCAAGAATCTCCTGTACATAATTAACCAATAAAATAGACTGCATTTTACTGTGGTGGGGGTGTGTTTTGGGAACAATTCTCAGTGCATCCCTCAGAGGAGCAGCAGGGCCCAGCATCCCTGCTCAGGTGCTCTGGGATGGGAGTGAGGAGCAGCATCCTCTGGGCCTCCCCAGCTGCCAGGAATACGCCCTGAAGCTGCTGGAATGGGAATGTGGGAATTCACTGGTAAGTTTCTGTTTGTTCCAGCCCAGTCACACTTCGCAGGTGTGGGATGGGATGGAAAGAGGAATTGGTGCCTCCCAGATCTGCCTGCCCTGGAGGAGTCGGGGAGAGAGTTTTAGGGAGCTGAACTTCCTGAGGTGTTGCCCTCTCAGAGCTGGGGCCTGCTGGGAATGCCAGAGCAGCAGAGCAATCCCTGATCATTTTATGTGGTGTTAGACACAAAAAGCAGCTCTTTTCTAGGCCAGGCTGGGGCTCTTTCCAGTTGGAAAAGTTTGAAATTCTGTACATTTCCCTAGCCTGACCTAAAATTTGATGCACCTACAACACAGGAAGCTTGAATTTGACTAACTCCAGTTTGGAGCATTTCTCAGGACACTGAAAAACCAGAACTGGTCATTGTGCTGAAGATGGTAGGAAACAGCCCTGGCCAGAGGCAAGGGAGAGCCTTCAGCTCCTGAATTCCCTGCAGGTGGCCTGGTGCAGGCCCAGGGCTATGTCAGCCTGCCCTGCTCCTTCCCCAGGCTGCAGGGAGCAGAGTTTCCTGAGCACCAAGAAGCTGCTCAGATTTTTAACTTGCTTCCTTCAGCTCACCCCATTGTGTGCCAGACTCCTGGGTGGGCTCTACCCCAAATCCACCTCACCCTGCCCAGGCAGCTTGATGAGGCTAAATCCAGGGACCTGCTGAAGAAATCAAGTGTGTCCTTGGCCTTTTCAAGTGACACAATCCATAAGGAACTATTTGGTGACTTTTGATCCAAGCGGGAAACAGCCCTGAAGCTCCATTCCAAGGGTGACAAACCAGGGCAGCTGGGGTGACACTGAGCAGGGCTGGATGGAGGTAGAACAGGGAAGTGTAAATGAAAAACGGCTCAGAAAATATGGGTTATCATTCCCCATCCATGTGCCCAGTACATCATCCAAGTCTGCAGTTACTCCCTCAGGGAATAACTGGTTTTGGCTCAGGGCTAAAACCACATCCCAGCTGTGACACAGAGTGGGAAACAGCTCTGGGACGTATTTGGGACTGGGTGATTTAACAGACATGGGGGATTCTTTCCTGGCTGCCTCGGGAAAGGACAGAGCAGTGCCTGGCACCTTTATCCCAAAACACTCATCAGACACTTCCAGGACCTTCTCCGTGGGGTCACCAGCGGGTAGGGCTGGAGGTTCAGGTGGCCACACTCCACTGTCTGGTTTAAGATCACCAAATCACGATCCCAGAGGATCCTCCTGCAGTGTTCTACCCCCCTGCTCAAAGGAGCGGGGAGTGGGTGGTGCGGGTGTTCCCATCCCCACCTGGTCACTGCAGCCGTTTACAGCAGCTCGTGGGATTATTCTTCTCTTAAAAAAAACCCGTGTTTATTTAAACCAAAACACTCGGCTAAGGGGCGTTCACGGGCATGTTGACCAAACTTAAAAACCAAAAATGTAACAGCTCAGAGTGGGGGCGGCGAGGCCCGTCCGGCGCGGCCCCCCCGGCTGAGCGGGGCTGGGGCTCGCGGGGTCCCGGGGCAGCCCCCGTTAGAACTCGAAGGTGCCGAAGTGCGCGGTGCGGCCGCCAGCCTTGGGCTGCGGCTTGTACCCGATGCGGTCATTGATGAGCTGCTCGCGGCTCTTGTGCTCCGTGCCCAGCGCTCCGATCGCCGCCGCCTCCTCGCCGCCCGCCGCCGCCTCCGCCTCGTCCCGCTGCTTCCTGCGGCTCTGCGGGCGAACGGGCCGGTCAGGGCCGGGGGCGGGCCGAGTCCCCCGCGCCCGGCCCCGCGCGCACCTCCAGCTCCTTCCGGACGCTCTCGAACTCCTCGATGTCGTCCAGCTTCAGCTCCAGCCGCGTCGGCTTCCGACGGAGCATCGCGACCGGCGACACCGCGACCCGCGACAGGCCCGAGCGCTCCCGCCCTCAGCGGGCCCCGCCCGCCCCGCCTCCCGGCATGCTCCGCGCGCCCCGCCCCCTAGAGGGCACTGCAGTTGCCGGCGTGCCCCGCGCGCACCGCTTCACTCCCGCCACACCTCCCGGCATGCCCCGCGTGTTTGTCCCTTGAAAGGCGATGCAGTTCCCGGCCTGCCTTGTGCCACCCGCCTTTAGCGAGTCTGCCACACCTCCCGGCATGCCCTGCGCGACCCGGAAGTGGCCGTGAGGCGCCGGAGCCCGAGCGCGGCGAGTCCCGTCCCGTTCACGTTCTCCGGTTCCTGGCTCCCGCTCCCCTTCCAGTCTTGTTATCGGTTCCCGTCCCCGCTCCCGGCATGGCCGCCGCGCGGGCACCCGCGGCACGAGGCGGGGCCCGGCCCCCCGAGGTGAGTGTCCGCGGCGCGGGGGCGCCTCCGGGCCCACAGGAGCGGGAGAGGCCGCGGGGGTCGCGACTGCTGCTGCTGTGTGGGGTTTGCGATGCACCGGTGACACCGGAGCCATTTATAGGAGCCAGAGCGCTCACGTGTTTTCCTGCGTTTTTACACAACCGTGATTGTTTTCCCGGGAAGTTCGTGTGACGCCCCTCTCCGGGGGGAGGCAGCCGGGCACCGTTCCCTTTCCCCAAGCTTCTAGGGAGGGTGCCGAGAGCTGCGGGATTGGCATCGCTCCTGGCTGTGCTGGCGCTCAGCGGGAGGCGGAAAAGCTTCACGTTCTAAAGCTTTTTCAAAAAGTATCTCTGCAGATAATAAATAATAAATAAATCACAGCTTGATTTAAGCAATTTAATGCGGCATTTTACTTTTGCACTTTGGTCTTTGGACAAAAACCTCGATGTCCATGGGCTGCCCCATCCCTGGAAGTATCCCAGGCCAGGTTGGACGGGGCTTGCAGCAACTTGGGATAGTGGAAGGTGTCCCTGCCTATGGCAGGGGGAGGAATGGGATGAGCTTTAAGGTCCCTTCCAACCCAAACCAGTGTGGGATTCCAAGAGGGTCTTTGCATGGTGCACAGCCCTGTTTTGCTGGCGCAGCTTGGCTCTGTGGCACAGCCAGGCTCTCTGTTGGCTCCTCTGTCCCCAAACACTCTAAACTGTGCCTCTCCCCGCAGCCCCCCAAGCCCAAGCCTGCAGAGGAGGGCGATGGACCCCCGGCCAAGCGGGCACCCATCTTCTACGGGAGCCTGGAGGAGAAGGAGCGGGAGCGCCTGGCCAAGGGGGAGTCGGGGCTGCTGGGCAAGGAGGGCATGAAGGCTGCCATGGAGGCTGGCAACATCAACATCAGCAGTGGTGAGCATGTGGAACCACCTTTAGTTATCCCTCCCCGGAGATGTGACGTTTCCAGATGTGTCTGGTTGCTCTCTGGGCATCACCTCAAACCAGACAGGGATGGGCAGCTCCTTGGATCTTCCCATTTGGAAGGGATCCAGGGGCAGAGAGGCTCTGGAACAGCTGCCCCTCACTCCACAGAGGGGGTGGAGTGTCCCTCTCTTGAGACATTCCAACCCAGCTGGACACGTCCCTGTGTCACCTGCTCTGGATCATGCTGCCGTGGCAGGGGGATGCACTGGGTGATCTCCAGAGGTCACTCCCAGCCCCAGCCGTCGTGTGCTCCGTGGTGGATGTGCTGTGCTCAGGGCTGTGTCTGTGCCCAGGGGAGGTGTTTGACCTCGAGGACCACATGAGCGAGCGCCAGGCCGAGGTGCTGGCGGAGTTTGAGCGCCGCAAGCGCGCCCGGCAGATCAACGTCTCCACCGACGACTCCGAGGTCAAGGCCTGCCTGAGGGCCCTGGGGGAGCCCATCACGCTCTTTGGAGAGGGGCCTGCGGAGCGCAGGGAGAGGTGCTGTGTCTGCAAACAGGGAATGGCCATTTAGCAAATTCCTGAGCTTTTCCTGGGAGCTGGGGTGCAGTGAGTGCTGCCCATCAGCAGTGCTGTGCCACAGGGCAGCTGGGAGAGCTGGGGGTGCTCAGTCTGGAGAAGAGAAGGCTCCAGGGCGACCTTAGAGCCCCTTCCAGTGCCTAAAGGGGCTCCAGGAGAGCTGGAGAGGGACTGGGGACAAGGGGTGGAGGAACAGGACACAGGGAATGGCTTCGCTTCCCACTGCCAGAGGGCAGGGATGGATGGGATATTGGGGAGGAATTGTTCCCTGGGAGGGGGGGGAGGCCCTGGCACAGGGTGCCCAGAGCAGCTGTGGCTGCCCCTGGATCCCTGGCAGGGCCCAAGGCCAGGCTGGACATTGGGGCTTGGAGCAGCCTGGGACAGTGGAAGGTGTCCCTGCCCATGGCAGGGGTGGCACTGGGTGGGCTTTGAGGTTCCTTCCAACCCAAACCAGTCTGGATTTCTGTCCTAAGAACCCCAAGGCAGAGGGAATGTCACACTGATATTTGTCAGGTGAGCTGAGAATTCACTGACTAAATCCAGCTTCATGACTTTTTTTCCAGGTTAAGGAACATCCTCTCAGTGGTCGGCACAGATGCATTAAAAAAGACCAGGAAAGATGATGACAGGTCAAAAAAGTCCAAAGAAGAGGTAGGGGTGTCTGCTGTGCTCTCAGTGCTGAGGGAGGGATGGTACATCCAGGTCTGATATATCTAGGACTCCTGGCTTTGGCCAGCCTGTGGATTCTCATGTCATCCCTTCAGGCTTTTTCTGTGTTGCCCATTTCAGCAAACCTGTGGCAGTGTTTGGTCTCAGTGAGGAGCACTGAGTGTGAGTTTTACTCCCAGACCGAGCTCAGTGCTGCACTCAGTGTGCAAAGCAGGAGAGCAGGTGTGTGGGCTCTTACTCACTGTAGCAAGTCCCTTACTTTCATTCACACCTGGGAAGAAAAAAATATCTTCCTGTTGCTGCATCTTTTTCTGCTTTTGATTACTCTTTCTGCTTCTGTCTCTCTTCTATTTTTTCCTTATTATTTTTGAGTTGTGCTGTAAGAAATAATTTCTGCAGCTCTAGGCTTTCTGTTTACTGGGTGATGAGTAAACAAGGAGGGAGTTACATGTCAGTAAAATGAGATGACGTGGGATTCAACTGGAATGTTGAGCGAAGTGGCAGCACGTCAGGATCAGATCTGTAGGGCAGAGATCTGGTTTATCTCTCTTAATCCCTTTTCCTGGGGCTTACAATTGTGCAGAAGGCCCTTAAAAAAGGCCGGAGCACAGCAGGGTTTGGAGGCAGGTGCTGGGAGGAGGCAGCTGAGGGGAATGAACGCAGGGGCAGCAGCACCAGAGCTTTTCCATCAGTTTTATTCCTGTTTTCGCAGTATCAGCAAACCTGGTACCACGAGGGCCCACGCAGTCTGAAAACAGCCAGGCTGTGGCTGGCCAACTACTCACTGCCCAGGTGAGAGAAAACAGCACAGAGGAGGAGGGAGATGCAGCCATGTGTCAAATCCAAGTGCTGATGCCACTGTGGGTAGCACAGGAAATCCAAGGAGTGGGGAGGCAAGTCCAGTGAGCCCAGAGCTTGAGCTCTCAGGGGCTGATCCAGCATTAGCCCAGTTTGGGGGAAGAGCAGGGAAAAGCCTGTTTCCAGCAGCAGGAAGGGGGAATGCTGGGGGTAGTCTCTCCACCTTTGCTCTCCCCAGGGCAGCGAAGCGGCTGGAGGAGGCCCGGCTGCTCAAGGAGATTCCCGAGGCCACCAGGACATCCCAGAGGCAGGAGCTGCACAAATCCCTGCGGGTAGGTTCGGCAGCTGCTCCACTGCTGTGTTCACAAGGTTTGGCTGATCCTCCAGAGAGCCCAGCAGGAATTCAGCTGCCTGAGGTGCTGTCCAGATGCACATCAGTGTCTGCAATCTTGGGAAGTTCTGCTTTTCCTCTTTCTCTGTGTCTCTGGAGCATGGTCTGACTCCTTCAGAGTGATCCAGGGAGTTATATTTTGTCCCTGTGCATGGCAGAGGGATACAGAGACATCCCTGCCTTGCCACTCTCCTGTGAAGCTAAAGGAACGCATTCCTGGCTTTGGCACAGGTTTGGCTGGCTGAGGAGCCAGGGAATCCAAGGGAAATACCCAACTCCAGGTGCAGAACGTGGTTGGGATGACTCTGAGATGCCCTTTCCGAGCATGCTGAGCCAGATTCCCAGCTTAACCAAACAGAGAGGCTCAGGCACACCGTGTGGTGCCCCCCTAATCCTGTTTACTCCAGAAGCAGCAGCTGCCAGAGGATTTGCTTCTCCCCTCTGCCCCGTCTGTCTGGTTGGATTCTTTGGATGAGTTGTGGAAAAATGCCAAACTCCAGCCAGTTCTGTGTCAGAGCTGCAGAGCTCTGGGGCTGGGGGGGGCACATACCATGGGGGGCTCAGCTGTCATCCCAGGCTGGCCCTGGAGTGGCTCTGAGGCAGCTCCTCCCTTTGAAAGTGACTTTCCAAGGGCCTCTGCCTCCTCCTGTGCACATTTGCCTCCCTCACCTCAGGCTTTGGCTGGGGATTGCTCTGGGCTGGTTGTACTTTAGTCATTTATTGATGGTTTCCTTTGTAATTTTTACAGTCCTTGAATAACTTCTGCAGTCAGATCGGGGACGATCGCCCGCTGTCCTACTGCCACTTCAGCCCCAACTCCAAACTCCTGGCCACGGCCTGCTGGTGAGACAGTCTTGGCAGCACCTGCTTTGGGGGCTGGGAGAGCACAGGAGTGTTTTTGGAGGCTTGGGAGTTGTGAGATGCTGCTTCTTCCTACGCTGAGCTCTCATCACTTCGTTTTAGAGCTGAGCAGAGATTCATTGATGTGAGCTGGTCGCCCCAAGTGTGTTGGTGTTTTAGCCACTGCAGAACCTCAGGGTGGCTTTGCAGCTCTGTTTGATCTGTTCCTTGATGTTCCTTCTCCACTGACGTTCATTCCTTGTCTTCCACAGGAGTGGGCTGTGCAAGCTCTGGTCTGTGCCCGACTGCAACCTGGTTCACACCTTACGAGGTAGCGAGCGGCTCTCACTGAGGCTTTTGGTTCTTTTGTTCCTCTCTGTGCTGAGCTCCCACATCTGAATTACTTTGTGACTCAAAATGTTGTGTTTGGGCAGATTTCTCTCTTACTGAGAGCATCCCTTGGCTTGGGAGCATGGCAGTGTGTCAGATAATGAGAAGGGAGACCTGGCCTTTAGCTCAGACCTGAGCTCCAAGTTTGCTGTTTCTATTTCTCTACAGTTTTGTTTGGTTTCCAAACCTGGTCTGAGTTGAGTTACAAACAGCAGCAGTTTTGGGCAGGTCACTTGACAACAGTGAGGTTCTTTGAGCAGTGGTCACATCTTGGACTAAATACAGATGTGAGGACAAATCTCTTGATTCATATGTTGAATTTTGTCTGCACTTTGAGGGTTCCAAATGTTGGTGTTGGATGCTCTGCCTTGGGTTCTCCTGGAGGTGCAGTTTGGCTCTGGCTTACAGGGCAGTGTCACCCAGCACTGAGGACACAGTGAAGGTGTTCACTGGCACCTCCCTCACCAGTACCAAGGAAATGCTGCTTTTCTGAGGAACTGCCCGAGATCCCGTGGCAGATTCTGAATTTTGGTTTTCCTTTCCCTTCAGGACACAGCACCAACGTGGGGGCAATCGTGTTCCACCCCAAGGCCACGGTGTCCCTGGACAAGAAGGACGTCAGCCTGGCCTCGTGCGCGGCCGACGGCTCCGTCAAACTCTGGAACCTGGAAAGGTCAGAACCATTCCAGATGTGCACAGCTGCAGCATTGCTGTTCTGGGGTTTATTCCATGCTCCTCCAGACATTTACCATCCTCCTGCCAATACGACCTTTTCTTGTAGTTACCCCAGTGCAATCCCTGGCCTCAGTATGTGCCAGCCTCTTCAGCAGGAAGAGAGATCTCCCCGATTAGGGAGTCGAGGTGAGGGAGATTGTCTGAAAGGGATTGAGGCAGAGTTGCTGCTGGGCCTTGGTGAACTGCTGGGGGTGATGGATGGAAGGTTTGGGGACTGTTCCATTCTAACATCTCACTTAGGAGAAAATTGCCCCTCTTGGATATTAAAAAATGAATTTGAGCGGTTGGGAAGCACCAGGATTTGGAGAGGGACTGACCAAATACACAACCAGGCACAAAAACTTCTGCCTGTGCTGCAGACAAGTGGCTGTCACTGCACAGAGTAGCTTTGGCAGGTGGGCAGCACCTCTCTCAGGCCTGGGAAGAGGAGACTGGTTCAGGTACTGAGCCCCAGCATCACCTGATTGAGAAGTGGAGCCTGCAGTGCTCCTGGGAAGGGCAGGCAGCTCCCAGAGCACCAGCTGTTTATCCTTGGCTGAAAATCACAGTTTCTAACAGCAAAAATGCCCCTGTGCAAAGGGACAGGGGGGTTGTTAGGCTCATGTGACCACATCTCTTAATTAACCTGTTGGAAAGAAACTTCACTGCTGTTCAGATTGTGTGTGAAGGCTCCTGACCTGCTGCCTGTCACTCTGGGAGAACAAATATTCCCTCCATCCTGTCTCCCTGCATCCTTCAGAACAGCAGGGTTTGCTGCAGTTCAGGATGTTCTCTGTTCTCAGAAGAAATCTCTGCAGTTCAGGTATTCTGTGGTTTGTTTCTGTACTTCCAAAAGTGCTCATGACAAGGGTCTTGTTAATTTTCATTATTCTTCATCATCATCATCATCATCCCAGGAGAGCTTTACAAACAACAGGAGGTGTGGAGAAAGGATTTCACTCAGAGCTTTAGGAGCATGACCCAAAGGCAGAATTCAGAGTCAGTAGCTACAGCTCTGATGTTCCTGTCTGGTTTGATTTCATCAGCAGAGCTTTTGCTGCCATCACAGTGTGTGGGCAAAGGCCTGGCTCGAGCCAGCCCCCTGTGGCCAGTGCCCGATGGTTGCTGTGTGTTTCAGTGATGAGCCGGTGGCAGACATCGAGGGACACAGCATGAGAGTGGCCCGTGTGATGTGGCACCCGTCGGGGAGGTTCCTGGGCACCACCTGGTATGGACACCTCAGGAGTGGCTTTCAGAAGTGACCATGGGCTGCCCAGCTGGTGGTCCTGTGGTGCCAGGGCTTGTCCACAGCAGGGCAGGGCTTGGCCATTCGTGACCACAGCTGGGCTGGTGCAGTGTCACTGACAGCAGGTCACTGGGATTCCTTTCCCTGCCCCTGTGTGAGACACTGTTGGTCTCAGCTGGAAGTAAAATGCCCTCAGAGTTGGTGGAATACCCTGTTATTCTCCCTGGAGTTACATGGAGACCAGGGGAAACAGCCTCAAGTTACACCACGGAGGGTTTAGGTTGGATAGTGGGAAAAAGTGTCTTCACAGAAAGGGTGGTGAGGCAGTGGCACAGGCTGCCCAGGGGTGGAGTCACCATCCTGGAAGTGTTCAAAAAACATCCGGATGTGGCACCTGGGGACATGGGTTAGTGGTGCTGGGTTAACACTTGGACTCAATGATCCTGAAGGGCTTTTCCAACCTGAATGACTCCGTGGTTTAACGAGTGCTTTGTTCTTGCAGCTACGATCACTCATGGCGCCTGTGGGACCTGGAGGCCCAGGAGGAGATCCTGCACCAGGAGGGGCACAGCAAGGGGGTCTATGACATCGCCTTCCACACCGATGGCTCCCTCGCCGGCACGGGGTGAGCTGCCCTCGGCTCAGGGTGGGTGGGAAACCTTACCAAGGGCTTGCTGTGACCAGAGATTTCTGCTGGGGGAAGAGCTTCCCACTGCCAGAGGGCAGGGATGGATGGGATATTGGGAAGGAATTGTTCCCTGGGAGGGTGGGGAGGCCCTGGCACAGGGTGCCCAGAGAAGCTGTGGCTGCCCCTGGATCCCTGGCATTGTCCAAGGCCAGGTTGGATGGGGCTTGGAGCAGCCTGGGACAGTGGAAGGTGTCCCTGCCCGTGGCCAGGGTGATCTGTAAGGTCCCTCCCAGCCTGACCCAGTGTGTGATCCTGTGATTCCAGAGGCCTGGATGCCTTTGGCCGGGTGTGGGACCTGCGCACGGGACGCTGCATTATGTTCCTGGAAGGGCACCTGAAGGAGATCTACGGGATCAACTTCTCCCCTAATGGGTAAGGAGGGAGCTGGCGCTGATGTGGGAGCTCTGGCTGCAAACCCCCCTCCCTAAACACTGCTCTCCCTCTCCTCCCTGGCAGGTACCACGTGGCCACGGGCAGTGGGGACAACACCTGCAAGGTGTGGGACCTGCGGCAGAGGAAGTGCATCTACACCATCCCTGCCCACCAGAACCTGGTCACCGGGGTCAGGTTCGAACGTGAGTCCCTGCTGCTCCCTACCCCTGCCCCCCCAGCAGCTCAATCCCACACCTGCAGCTCAGGAAGGCCTGTGCTGGTGAGCAGAGTTGTCATGTTTTTATTTGCAAGTCTCACTTCTCCCCTTTTCTCCTCCCGTGCAGCCAACCACGGGAATTTCCTGCTCACGGGCGCCTACGACAACACGGCCAAGATCTGGACCCACCCTGGCTGGTCCCCGCTGAAGACGCTGGCGGGGCACGAGGGGAAGGTGATGGGCCTGGACATCTCCCTGGATGGGCAGCTCATTGCCACCTGCTCCTACGACAGAACCTTCAAGCTCTGGACAGCCGAGTAGCTCAGAGGTTGTGGCCTGGGATGGAGACATTAATGACTTTTGGTTGCTTTTTTATATTAAAGAAAAAAATAGGAATCAGCAATTCCAACGTATTACAGCAGCTGCAGTCATGGCTGCTCTGGAGTTCGGGTGTGTTTGAAGCACCAGTGTTGGCCAGGGCTTGGTTGGAGTCACATCTTGGGGGTTTTCCCAGTTTTTGGACTGTTTTTGTACTGCAGGTACCACTTTCTGCTGTAATTTTGATCCATGTACTTCTACCCTCCCTTCCAAGTTTGGCTCCCAGGTGTCCTCCAGACATTTGCAGTTACCACAGAGCACCTCAGGTTTGGTGTGTGGGTCAGCCTCTGTCACTGCCCTTCTCACCTTCCTTTTTGGTAGGAGTGTGACTTCAAACTTGATTTGCGTTCAGAGAGAGCTCAGAGGGAGAGGCAGTGGTGCCCCCCTTCCCCTGCCTCCACACGGGTGTCTCTGGATGGAGATCTGCATCCCCCTGGATTCACTTACAGTAGATGTCCAAGGCCGGGGAATCTTTTCCAGGTACCACCTTGTGTTCTACTCTTTGAGCTGTCCCATGGACTGAGTGTTGCAAATCCCTGTCAGCATCTCCTGTTTAGGGTTTGCTGTGTGAGGTCACTCAGTGTAGGATTGTCTCGTTCTGCCCTACCTGGGGAGAGCTTTTGTACTTGTTTGTTCTTTAAATTCAGGTCTTGCAAATGTTGCGCCCTGGAAAATCTAAACAGGTTTTGAATCCTGAGTGTATCCTGAGCTCTGGGTCTGACAAGGGACGGAGAAATTTCAGGAATTTTACAATGCACTTTGATTTCTGCTGCTGTAAGAAACAGCCGAGGAGGGGTGAGGTCATTGGGTTTGTTCAGCCTGCGGAAGGGAAGGCTGAGGGGAGACTTACCAGGGGCTGCAGCTCCAACCTCTGCTCTCAGTGACCAGGACAGGAGCCAGGGAACAGCGGGAGCTGGGCCAGGGCAGGCTCAGGCTGGAGATCAGGGAAAGGTTCTTCCCGCAGAGGGTGCTGGGCACTGCCCAGGCTCCCCAGGGAATGGGCACGGCCCCGAGGCTGCCAGAGCTCCAGGAGCGTTTGGGCAGCACTGCCAGGGATGCCCAGGGTGGGATTGTTGGGGTGTCTGTGCAGGGCCAGGAGCTGCACTGGATGATCCTGGACTTCTTGTGATTGGATGAAAACCTTCAGGAGTAAAGAGAAGACTGATTCACTTGCCTGTTGTCAGCTGGAGAGCAGCTGTCTGTTCCATTGGAACATGAGCACAGTCCTTCCAGGGAAAACACGATGGAATGAGAGGCCAGCAGCTAACACAGAATTATTTAATTGCAGTCTCTGGTCCAAGCCCAGGTCTGGCTGTGTGTGCTCAGCCTGGTCCTTGGTCCTGGCATCTCATCTCCTCCCTCTGCCCATCCCGTGCTGCTGGCTGCAGGGAGGCTTTGTAAGGAAAATGCAGAAGGCTCAGTCAGGAGCCAGAGCTTGGCCTGAAGGCTCCCAGGGTTTGGCTTTTCCCCTGGACAGCCCTGATACCTCCCTCCCACCCCCAAACCAACCAGCAACTCCCCCAGCTCCTGCTCACGCATCCCCACTCCACGGGCACAGAGCCCCAGCTGCCCCAGGGTCAGGGGAGCTCTTGGGGGTCACGTCCCCTCCTGGGACAGTCTCTGACAGGGGGTTCCGGTGCTCAGAACGCTGCCACCTCCTCCTGGGACAGTCTGTGACAGGGGGTTCCGGTGCTCAGAACGCTGCCACCTCCTCCAGGGCCGGCTCTGCGCCGCCGCTGACGCGGAGCACGTGGATGCCGGAGTTGGAGCTGGCACAGAGCAGGGTGGAGCTGTCGCAGGCGGCCAGCGAGGCCAGCGGGCCCGAGCCCTCGAGGCACAGCGTGGCCAGGCAGGCTGCAAGGGGAGGGACAAGGGAGGGACGCTGGGTTTGCTGAGATGAGGCAGAGCCACGCCAATCTCCCACCCCCAAGCTCTGCTCGCCTGAGGCGGGTGAGCTGCTGCCCTCGCTGTCCTGGATCCACACATCCAACACTTCGGGATGTGCCCCCCTGGAAGAGAGACCCTCACCCCTGTGCATTGCCCAGGCAGGCAGTGGCTTACAGGGATCCAGACTGGGGTCAGGCTCTGCCCTTTCCTGGGAGAGGAAGCAGGGCTGGATGGACCTACAGACCCCACTGGGCAGAGCTGCAGGGTGTGCCTGGAGCCATTCCCAACACACCTTTTTCTCCCAAAACTAACGGTTTTCCTAAGGGCTGTGCTACGCTCACCATGCAGTTTTGATGGATCTCCAAAAGGGAAAGAGAAGTAAGATTTACAATATCCAGTGCCACATGAGCCTTTCTGTATGTGTCTGTTATTAAACCCTCCTGAGGCAGTTTGTGAGACAGCAGCCTGAGCTCCAAACAGAGCTGCACTTGGCATGGACCCACAGGTAGCTGCCTCTCCTGATGCCCTGCACCCTTCCCAGAGCAGCTGGATTATGGCTCACCCATAGGAGGAAGGCAAGAGGATCAAAGCTGCTGCCACCCTGGGTGCACAGGCACGAGGCAAAGGAACAGGTAAGAGAACAGAAGGTCCTTCTCTGCAGGAGAGCCTCAGGTTTCTATTTTCATCCCATCTTAAGTAAGTTCCCTTGGAGAGGGGCTTAGCCCTGGGGAGTGTCTAATGCTGTGAACCTGAACAGCTTCCCAAGAGGTCTCTGCCTGCAGCACAAGGGTTACTAAGATCCTGCTGCCATGGCAGGGCTTGGCAGGTAAACAAACACTTTTGTGTCCAGCTCAGGGAAGGACTCACCCTCACCATCAGCTTTAATCCCAAAATGCCCACGATTCCCCTTCAAGAGGACAACCAAAATGAGGGTGTTGGCTGACCAGCCCTCTGTTCTCCAGCACAAGTTCTGTTCCTTACAACTTCCTACTTGTAACTGCAGAAATCTCTGGGGTTCTCCTGTTCCTTTTTCTTTCGATCATTTGTCCTTTCATGGGTTAACTTGGATGTATCTTTAAAAGCTGTCTGGTAATTCTTCCCTTTAGCTGAGGGCGGCCCCCTGTCATCTCTGACATTCAACTCCTTCATGCTCTGGGGCATTTCTCCACCCTGCACCCGCCCTGCAGCTGGGTTGGGGTAAACTCCAGAGATTGCAGCAGTCACCCTGCCCATCAGCACCAGGAGACAGAACTGAGGGAAGTGGGTTTGTTATCCAAGAGAAAGGAACACGGAGTGGGCAGGAGCCTCCCCTACCTGCAGTGTCTTGGTCCCAGACCTTCACTGTGCTGTCGCTGGAGGATGTGGCAATGCTGGGGGCGAGTGCTGGGCCCCGGGGCAGGAAAACACACGAGGTGGTGGTCTGGAAATGCCCTTTGTACTCACACACTCGGTCCCTGGTCTGCCTCAGGTCCCAGAGCTGCAGGAAACAGGCAGTGTTAGAGCCCAGCTCTGCCAGCATGGAGCTGTTTTACCAAGACAGGAAGGTGGGTTGGGATAAAGAGCTCCTCACCAATCCTCAGAGTACCCTGGCTACTGCCCTTGTCCCTGCTCGTGCTCACAGTCCTGGAGAACATCAAAGCCGGAAGGATTTTCACCACTGGTGGCTGAGCACGTGTCCACACCCATTAGAGCCAACAAGCTAAGACTATGGAGGCAGATAAGAAGTGTCCAGCGTGCTCCCATCCTCAGCTCTGCCTACCCTGGGATGGGATAGTTTCATCCTCTTGATCCCCACACAAAGGGCTGAGAACCTGCAGGATTGAATCCCTGGTTTGGAAACACCTGGAGTAAGGGGTCCCTTACAGGCTTTCTCCAAGAACCTTGTGCTCCTCAAAGCCATCTGTTGTTTTTTCCCCGTGTGTTTTGCTGAAATGAAATTCCAGACTGGTTTGGGTTGGAGGGGACCTTAAAAACCATCTCGTTTCACTTCCCTGCCATGGGCACAGATGCCACTCACTAGATCAGGTTGCTCCAAGCCCCCATCCAACTTGGCCTTGGACACTTTCAGGGATGGGGCAGATCCCAGTGCTTTAATCAGGCAGAATAACTGCTGATACTCCCTGAGCAGAACTTCCCAAAGGGACAGGCAGGAAGGCCCTGGCTGGTGACACCAGCACGAGACCAAGGCAGTGGGAGTACTCAGACCCTTGAGCACCGATGTGCTGCTCTCCCTGTCTGCCATGGACATGGGAGGGAAAGGGAACAGGAGCCCAGGCCTTGCAGCTCGGTCACTCACGGTGGCCTCGGCGCCGTGGCCGGCGGAGCCGCTGCTGCTGCTGAGGCAGTACCGCCCATCCTGGCTCACATCACAGCACGTCTGGATGTGCTGCTTGGCTGGGAACGTGTGTGCCACCTGCAGCTCCCGGCTGTCCCACACCCTGCAGGGAGCAGCAGAGGCCAAGGACGCCCTGAGGCATCATCACCGCGATGGTTTCCCTCCGTGCCCTCCCGCACACCCCGGCTGTGCCCACGCGCTCTGCCCTGGCTGCTCCCAGACTCTGCATCCCTGCATTTATCCATGCTGGATAACTCTCCAGCTTTTTCACAAATTCTCCTTTTCACCTGCAGTCACCACCCCGTGCTGCTCCCAGCCCCTGTCCCTGGCTGTCCTTGCACCCCAAGGCCCAGGTGAGCTGGCAGGTGACTTTGAGCCACACCAGCAGTGGTCATGAGAACCAACCAAACAACAGCCCCACGTGCCTCAGGCTGTACCTCCCTTCTCTCTAACCACAGGGAGAATTTACCTGGTGGTTTTATCCTCTGAGGTCTGGATGACATAAGGCTCCCCCGGAACCCAGCACAGGTGTGTGACCTGTGGAGAGGGAAGGATGAGCAGGAGCCACCTCCGTGTGCAGCCACCTCTGTGTCTGCCTGAGGATGGAACCACTGAGCTCCCATCCTCTCCCTCCCTGTGTTGGGTTGGGAGCTGGAAATGTTGGATGAAGACATTTTCTGCTCCCCTGCCAGGTGCAGTCCCAGTGGGGTTACTGGGGGTGACTGAGGCAGGGAGGTGCCAGCAGTTCAGCAGACACAGAGCCATGGCACCAGGGACAGCACAGGCACCAGGGGGTGGTACCCACAGCAGCTCTGGGCTGGTACAGGAGGGAGTGCAATGCACAGCCCAATGCACAGAGCTTCTCTAGCCTGGATAAAAGGAGGATCAGGGGGATCTTCTTGCTCTACACAACTTCCTGGCAGGAAGGTACAGCCAGGGGGGGGTCAGGCTCTGCTCCCAGGGAACAAGCAATGAGGAGAAATGGCCTCAAGTTGTGCCAAGAGAGGTTTAGGTTGGATATTGGGGAAAACTTCTTTGCTGAAAGGGTGGTCAGATATTGGCACAGGCTGCCCAGGGCAGTGGGGCAGTCATCATCCCTGGAGGGACGCAGATGTGGTACTTGGGAACATGGGTTAGTGGTGGCTGTGGCAGTGCTGGGGGCATGGGACTCAATCTTAGGGGTCTTTTCCAACCTCAGTGATTCCATGATTCTATGTGCTTCCAAATAGGTCTGAGAGCATGGATAAATTGCCACAAGTCCCTTGGCACCTTTGTGCTCCTGGGTTTGTTGTTACCTGGAGAAGGGAACCAGCCTCAAGCTGTGCCTGCCCAGCTGCACAGTGTCCCAAGGGTTCCCTTTGGCACCAAGCTCACAGCAAATTCTCTCTACACAGCTCCATGTGTGAAATAACCATATAGGCAGGGAGATACTGGGATGGGACTTGAGGAACCAGCAGATTCTACCAGATTCCTGGAGATTGCAGCTCTGCCCAGACACTCCCCGGTCTCGGTGTCCCACTTGCACACGGTGTTGTCCCGGGAGCCTGTGCACAGCTGGGAGGCATCTGCAACCACAAGTCAACGTCAAAAACAAGGCAGGAGACGCTGTCAGTCAGTCCCTGGGGACTGGGAGTGTGTTGTCCCTCACCTGGGCTCACAGCCAGTCCAGTAACAACCAGGTCATGTCCTGGGAAGTGCTGGCTTGGCCCCGGAGCCCCGTGAAGCTCCCACATCTTCACTGTCTTGTCCCGGGATGCGCTGAAGACTCTGTTGGAGTCAAGGGCTGAGGTGACCTGCCAAGGACCAGAAGGAGAAGCTGCTCATCCTCCCACGCAGTTCACAGGGAGAACACAACTGTGCTGCTGTCCTGCCACAGCTCAAGACACGCAGGAATGTGTCTGGGGAGAGCCTGGCCTTCCACCTCTGTCCCTCATCCCCTCAGAGACAGGGACCTGGATGGTGGATGGGTGCTCTCAGGTCCTGTTCTTAGAGATCATTCATTTTATAGGAAAAACTTCCCTACAAACCCAAATGAGCCCACTGCAGAGGTGTTTTGAGCCCCCTTTGTCCCTGCAGTACCCACAGCCCAGGGGACCCATTGGGGCTGTTCCCAGTGGCCACACCATACACAGCTACACCTCCTCTGCACGTCTGCTCTCCCAGGAGCCTGCTTGGCTTTGTCACCTCAGTCCCAGAAAGGAAATTAAAGCTCTGCTATTCCCAGAATATGCCAGCTGTGGCACATGGTATGGGTATTCCTGGAATATATCAGCCAGGTACGGCTGATTTGTGGAATAATGTCAAGTCTAGCAGAATGAGACCTGAAGGAAAGTAAATGGCATCTCTGCATCAAAAACTTGACCTCATAATTCATCCTGAGCTTTTGCTACATAGTCTCTTGGAGGGGAAGACAAGCTCACATCCAGACCTCCTGCAGCCCTGTTTAGTCTGGATGCACCACTCCGTGCTGTTTCCCAAAGTATCTGTTGGGACCTTGGGAAGAACCTCAAGTGTTCTGATCACAGAATCATGAATCGTTAAGGTTGGAAAAGACCTTTAAGGTCATCAGGTCCAACCGTCCCCAGCTGGATACCAGGAATACCCTGATCCCACCTTCTGTGTGGATGAGAAACCAGTGCTCCATCATTCCTGGCTCCCCAGCTCCTGAGGGAGACCCTGGTGCTCTCACCTTGGTGACCTCGCGCTCGTGGCCGATGAAGCGGCGCAGGGCAGCCCCGGACCTCCAGCTGGACACGGCCACACTCTGCAGGGACAGGGACAGGGACAAGGGTCAGCACCAGAGCAGGTCAGGGAGGATTCTTCACATCCTTGGTTACATCATAGCAAGGATCATGCACAGTCCACAGGACAGGGAACAGGTTCATCTGGTTTTCAGCTCCTAGAGCATGTATGGCTGTCCTTAAAGCCAGGTGATGTAAGAGTCAGTCCAGTGATCTCAAGCCTGTGAGGGTCAGTGGGAGCATCCCGAGTCCCTGTGGATAGGGGTGTCCCTGTGAGGGTCAGTGGGAGCATTTGATGTGATATGAGCTCTGGAGAGGTTATAAAATTTGATTCCACGTGCTTCAGTGCATGTCCTCACTCTAAGCTTATTTTTCCTTTCTAAATTCAGGGACCGACGCAGTCACCATCCATGGAAATGTTCAAAGCTCCCATTTCACTCTTATTTTTGAACCCACTGATACATTTTCCTGCCCCAGGGGATATCTCACCTTATCCCTTCCTCCTGACACACACAGGTCTGGTTTGAGAGCAGCCACAGAGGTGACAGCGTCAGTGTGAGTGAGGCTGTGCTGCTGGGGGGCACCAGCGGCTCCCCTCTGTCCCACGGAGCCGTCGGCCCTGCAGAGAACAGGGACAGCAGTGAGGGCTGCAGGGGGCTGGGAGGCGAGGTCAGGTGCCATCCCCTGACACCAGGGGCTGGGAGATGGCACCTCTGGCATCTTCTGACATGACAACATCTGTCTTAGAAATCCAGGGAGAGGCTGTGAGTGAGATGGAGCAGACATAACAAAGCAGTTTGGATATTTGGGCCAAAGTGCCACTCCTGGAGCTGTTCCCCTTCAGAGCTCTGCCTCAGCCATCACAGAGCACAACCACTGGCCATGGTTACATGCTTGGCCACTTCTGTGGGTGACATTTGGGATTTCAGTCCCCCAAAGAAGCTGAGCAGACTTTAGAAGTGAGGGTTAGAAATGAAAACCTGATTCAAACATCCAGTAATGAAACTAAACCCTTGTGCTTGCTATATTCTCTGCTCATTCCTGTTCTCTCTTCACTCTCACACCTGATCTCCCAGCGTTGCTTTACCTGTATTTGGTGGTGTGGAAGCTGATTTTACTCTGCAGTTTCCCCATAGCCCTGGTAAGGAGCAGGCAGTGGCGGGTGTCACATCAGCACTGTGGGGACATGACCTGTGGGTGAGGGGACACGGCATCACCAGGGATCCAGAGGGGTTTCTGTTTGTTACACAGACAGGATAAGGTGCTGGTGACATGTTAGCCACATCCTAACTCCACTCAGAGTAAGAAGAAAACCTCAGAGGAGGGGACATCTGGAGGTCCTGAGTGGAACCTTTAGCTTAGAGCAGAGCTAGGAGCAGGATGAGGTCACTGGGACCTCACACTGAGCTTAAAAATACCCAAGCTTGGTGAGGCCACATCAGAGATGGAGCTGCTGCCTGTCATTCTTTACACCTCCTCTTACTCCTGGATCTGGTCTGGACTTTCATATATCCTGGAGATGCCAATTTTTAGATTGGTGAAGACAAACACCTTCAAACTAAAGCTCGTATAGCAGCTGCTGGGACCAAATGCAGGCACAGGCAGCCCCAGCTCAGCTGAGACAGCTTGGCAATACTTGAAGTGAACTTTCCATGAGCTGAGGAACACTTTGGGAAGAGTTTCCATGTCCAAACGCCAATTCCAGGCAAGACAAGACCATGTGGATAACCCAGATATATTCAGCAAACACTTGGCCAGGCTGGGGCCAGGCTGCCCCATCCCTCCCAAGAGGGGTCAGCACAGCCAGACCCTGCACCAGCATCCATCCAGGTGAGGAGCAGCATCTCTCCCTCCTGTCCTCACGGGTCACAGACCGAGCAGAAACCAGTCTCAGTGACAGTGAATTGTCACAGACAACAATTGGCTGCTGCTTAGCTCGAGGCACACTAATTGGATTTAGTCTGCTGGCATCCCTATCTTCTGTGGCTGTAGCATTTTGCTAATCAAAATCAGGATAAACCCCCCCACCTCACCTTCTTTTTCCAGCAAAATACTGCTTGAAGGCTCTGCACACACAAAAAAATGAAAACCAAATCCTGGAAGCACTGAGCAAAAGGGGTTGGGTTTCTACAAAATTCCAATTTTACCCTGACAGCCTTTGTGATTAACAATTAGTAATACCCAGTTAATCTCTTGCTGTTCTATCCATGAGTTTGCATGTTCCAAAGATGCGAGGAATGATCAGTTCCTGAGGGGCTGTGATAATTTGGCAATTTACTCTTTCAGTCAGCCCGAGTGCCCCAATCGTTTCAGTCCATCAGAAACATGGTTTTTCTCCAACAGTGGGAGAACTCTGGAAGTTGCAAAGCAAGATTCTAGGAAAAGCTAAGGTGTGAATTCTGAGTGTTCAATTCTGATGGTTACTGTTTCCAGCCAGCAATTGTTTAATGTTTGTCCCTACCTGCACATCAGCTCAGAGGCAGCTGCCAGAGGCCAGGGGAGGCTGCACGGAAGGTGAGAGCTCTGTCCTGTCTCTCACTGGGTTCTCCTGCCTCTTCCCCACTGCAAGAAAGAGCAGATTTTTCTGCATCCTGGATGAGAACAGTGCTCAGGCAGGGTGTTCGTCCAAGGTTTTTGCTGTCTGTATCCCAATGCACGTTTAGCCAGCACCTGCTCCACCACAAAGCTCCAAAAACTCAGGGACTCTACAGCAACTGATCCACACCAAGCTTTACCTCCAGCAGCCTGAGTTTCAAGCTGGAGGATCCCCTTATCCTCCCTTCCCCACAAATGCATTGCTTGACAGAAATCAAACGCGTTTCTTACTGAATTGCTTTTAAAAAATAAGCCACGCTGCTGCCTCCACCTGTCCAGGCTCTGCAGTGAAACCTGTACCGTGGGATAGGGAACACCAGCAACCACAGCAGCAGCACGGGGATCCCAGCAGAGCTGCCCCATCCTCACAGGGGAATGAGCATCCCTTCTAGAAGGGCTTTGGGGAGAGCGGGGGACATCCTGGGTTCCTAGAGCTGGGAGTGACACCACGGCGGTGCTGGCAGGTCTCTGTGGATGGGGGCGAGCCTGTGGGGTTAAATGGCAGCATCCTGGGCCTCTCTGCATGGGGGCGACCCTGTGAGGGTCAGTGGGAGCATCCCGAGTCCCTGTGGATAGGGGTGTCCCTGTGAGGGTCAGTGGGAGCATCCCGAGTCCCTGTGGATAGGGGTGTCCCTGTGAGGGTCAGTGGGAGCATCCCGAGTCCCTGTG
>VZRV01003389.1:980346-991760 GCA_013398115.1 Falcunculus frontatus
ACGGTGGGGGGATGTGGGAGTCCCTGGGGAGGTGTGGGGGTCCCTGGGAGTTTTGGGTCCCTGGGGATGTGTGTGGGTCCCTGTGGGGGTTTGGGGCCACAGGGGTCCCTGGCAGGGTGTGGAGGTCCCGGACGGAGTGTGGAGTCCCTGGGGGTGTGTGGGGCCGTGCGGGTGTTCCCACAGGGAGCTGGGTTCTCTGGGAAAGCCCTGGGGCGTGTGGGCCCACCCAAGGATGGGGATGGGGGCTCTGCGAGGGGCTCCTGGCGGGTGTGGGGCTGTTCAGGGGTCCCCCGTGGGGAAGGGGCTCTCTCTGGGGTGGTGCAGGCGGACCGGGGAGGTGTGGGTGTGGGGTGGCTGCCGGGGGGCTCGGGGCCCCGTCCAGGCCCGCATCCATCAGCCCGCTGCTCCGTGTCCCAGAACAAGCTCGTGGAGCGGTGCGAGCGGCTCCAGCTGCAGAGCGCGGCCATCGCCCGGCACGTGGACGAGGTGCTGCCTGCCAAGGACCAGGGTGTCCTGGTGAGTCCCTGGGGCTGGCCCCGCCTGCTCCCTGCTCGCCATTCCCGGCAGGGATGCTCAGCTCCCGGGGGGCATCGTCGGGATGCGGCTGTGGAAGTGGAGTGCCAGGGTGTGCCTGCAATTCCTGCTTCATTTGCCTAAAAAATGTGCACAGACAATGGTGTGAGTGTATAGCAATCAAACGTCCCACTAGGATCGGTGCCTTAGAATTCCTGGGTTTATTTGCTCCTTATTGTCACTGAGGATGAGGACAAAGGACAGTGATGGAATCACAGAATCCCAAACTGGTTTGGGTTGGAAGGAACCTTAAAGACCATCCAGTTCCAACCCTCTACCATGGGCAGCAACACGTTCCACTACCCTAGGTTGCTCCAAGTTCTATCCAGCCTGGCCTTGGACACTTCCAGGGATCCAGGAGCAGCCACAGCTTCTCTAGGCACCCTGTGCCAGGGCCTCACCACCCTCGCAGGGAAAATTTCTTCCTGATATCCCATCCAGCCCTGCCCTCTGAAGTCATTCCCTATTGTCTCTCCAGGCTCTTGTACCAAGTGCCTCTCCAGCTCTCCTGGAGCCCCTTTAGGCACTGGAAGGGGCTCTAAGTTCTCTCTGGAACCTTTTCTTCAGGCCGAACACCCCCAGCTGTCTCAGCCTGTTCTCATGTTTCTTACCAACAGCGAATCTATGGAGATTTGCTGAGGGACAGGACTCTGGTCCCTCGCAGGTTGTCACTTAGGTACTGGGGCTGGCTGAGGAGACAGTGGGCAGGTTTGGGACTGGTATCGTGCCAGGTGCTGTGGCCTGGGCTCAGTTTACAGAGCAGCACTAATGGCTGAGCCCATGGAGAGCCAGCAGAAGCAGCTGGGGCTCTTCTTGGGGCTGGAGCAGAGCTGATGCTCCTGCCGTGTCCTTGCCATGGCAGAGCGCGGCCAGCGCGGCGCGGGAGCTGGTGATCCAGAGGCTGCTCTTCGTGGGGAAGGCCTGTGAGAACGAGGAGCAGCGGCTGCTGGAGAGGGTGCACGCCGAGGAGGAGCGAGCGCACCAGAGCATCCTCACCCAGCAGGTGCACTGGACAGAGGCTCTGCACAAGCTGGGTGCCCTCCGCACCTACCTGGTGGACATGATCACCAACCTGGATGACCAGGGCCTGCTGGTGAGTACCGTGAGTCAGGCAGCCCAGAGCTGACCTGGACTTTTTGTTACGGGATTTAAATGCGGTGTTCAGCAGCTGCTGTGCTGACAGCAGGGAGGCAGAGGTGGACAGGACGTACATTTGCAGGTCTGGCTCAGGGAACCTCCTTGACCTGGTCCTGATAAGCCCCTGTGGTTTCCTGGTGGTTCCTAGAGCACCTGCTCTGCCCGATCCTGCTCTTGCTTGCAGTGAGGTCCAGAACCACCCAGGCTCAGGTCTCCAAGCTCTGGGCTTGTAGCTGCCCTTAGGCTGGACAGCCAGGACAGCTCTGGGTTGTGAGCTGCTCTTATAACAGTTACTTGTGCCACCAATTTTCTGGTGTCTAGTTTTAATCAAAACTGACCCTTGGAAGCACCTGCAGCTCTTCTGGAAAGTCCCCTGTGTTGCCTGGCTTAGCCCTGTCAGGGATATTTGCTGTGCAAGTCAGCCTGTGCTTCCCCTTGCTCAGTTCCTTCTCTGGTTATTGAATCATCCAGGTTCACCCAAGTGATTCCTCTCATTTTAGATGTGAGCAGGTCTGCCTTGCATCACCATGCTCAGCCTCTGCTTCCCACGTGTAACTTTGTGAGGAGGGGAACAGCAGCTCGGCTTGGAGAGCAGACCCAATCCCATGGAAAGAGGGCAGGTGTTCCTTTGATGGGAAAGGCGGTTTCTCTCTTAGTGTGCTGGCCTGTAGCTGCACCATAAAGAGGAGAGGCTGGAGAGCAGGATCCATCAGCTGCCTGTGGCAGAGAACAGCCACACCCTCAGTTTCTCCTTTTGGAGGGGAATTAGGGGATCCTGTGTTCTCCTCCTTGGACCGTTGGTGTTGGTACTTGTGCCTATGTGGAATCAGCACGTGTCATGCCACAGGGAAGCTGAAGGCATGCAAAGTGCCCTGCTTGGATTTGAGCAGGGATCAGGTATTTTCTTATCACTTTTGCTGTATCTTGAGAATGCCTCATGCCCAGCAGGTACAGAAACAAGTAGGACTGACCATGATGTCACCTGACTCTTGGCTTAGTCCCTCTGCAGCCTCCCCCCTTTGCTGAAAGTCCTGAGAGCACAGGCTGTTCCTGCAGCCTGTCCTAGTGGGGTGGGGACAGCAGACAGTGCCCCAACCACACGTGCAATGTATTGTCTTCAGCCATTCCCACTCCTTTTCTGAGCCGGGAAGTGGGAAGTGCTGCAGCTGAAGAAAATGGAGGTTGGATGCTCCCGCTGCTCCCCAGGGCTGCTGTTGGGGTGAGGGATGGCTTCTCTGGGTCAGGAAGGGGAATGGTCCTCACTGGGTCCCAGGTTTGCTGTGTTTGGGGTGCCATCTGTGGGGATTTCAACTGTGATGACTCTTTCTCTCCTTGTCCCCAGCATGCAGAACAAGAGATCTTCGAGAGGTCAGTACCTGGCTGCTCCTGGTCCTTTTCCTGACCCTGCTCCAAGCTTTCCCTGCTCGTGCTCCAAACCTCCATCCCCACAGCTCCCGTGCTGGGTGCCGTGACTCAGGCACCCCATGACACCTCTTTTGTCCCTCGTGCTGCTTTTGTTGTGGACAAGGACAGAGCGCAGAGATTGCAGCGTGGCCTCTTGTCTCTGCTCCGTGTGCTGTGCTGCACCTGGAGATGCTCCATGTGCTTTGCCAGATCAGCAGTCCTTGCTTATGGGAGAACTCCTCCAGCTCCTTGGAAAACCACAGGGCTTGCTGGGGGATGGAGCAGGCCTGTGCCAGGCTATTGGCAGGGGGTGGGATGGTCTGTGCTCCGTGCTGGGGGTGGCTGGCACAGCATCTCCCCAGCTCTGCACAGGCAGGGAGAGCCAGGTGCAGGTGTCAGTGTCCCCAACAGTCCCATTGGTGACACTGGGCTGCCCTTCTTGAGGAGGCACCTTGGTGGCTTTGGTTTTGTTTAATTTTAAGTAATTTATTTCTGTGGCTGCTGCAAGGGTGCAGGCCCTGGCTGCGCTGTGCTGCCCTGAGGGCCTGTGGGGGTATTCGTGCCTGTGGAGAGTATGGAATGTGCCACAGCACATCCCCAGCAGCCTGTGCCACAGCCTGTCCTCACAACCATGAGTTCTGTGGGTGCTGCAGGCCACAGGAGCTAGCAAGCCCCTGGCTCTGTGCTGGGTGAAAACATGGTGTCCTGGCTTGCTCTGTACTCAAACCGTGGGGCTCTGGCAATAGAGGGAAATCTGATTCTCTGCCTGTTCATTGTGCTCCCCTGGTACCCTGGTGGCTGCTCTCAGACACATTTATTTACCCTGTGTCTGCTGAGTGAGGAGCTGTTGACTCAGACTGCTGGGATGTGTTTTACAACACTGCAGCCCTTTCACGAGGAACTGTAAGCAAAGCCAACCGAAAGTATCACTCGGGGTGAGAGCTGGCCCAGGCACCCCTGCTGTGGTCTCTCTGCAGCCAGAGCTCCTCTTTAACCTCTGCCATACCTCCTCATGATCTTTATAAACACCTCCCAGCACAACAAATCATTGTATTTTGAAACAACTCTTGTTTTCCTTTGCCAGGACAGAGGTGGCCGAGGGAATCTTGGAGCCACAGGAGTCCCTGAAGTTAAACTTTAATCAGACCTGTGTTCAGAGTCCACTGCTGCATCGGCTGTGGGCCTCTGCTGTGCTCTGCTGCCTCGCAGGTCAGTGTTTCGCTCACATCTCACGTGCTCCAGGGATTCCTGCACCCTCACTCGTGTTGTGCCCAAAGAAACATCCTCATGCTCTGTCAAAACTTCCTCATGCTGTGTCCTGCCCCTCTGCTCTCCCAGCCCCTGCTTGTTTCTTGGAGCCCTCCATTCGGGGAGGCAGCAGCAGCTGAGGGAGGTTTAGGGGGAACAACAGCTCCAAACAGACTGTGGCTCAGGGAGTTTTCAAACTGGAGTTTGAAAAGACCGTGTGTGTTTTATCAGCTCTGTGGCTTTAATGTTGCGTGGTTTCTTTTGCTGTTTCCTGGGTCTCTTGGTGACAGCAGTGAAGCTGATGCTGCTGGGGGAGTCTCTGTCACAGAAATCCCTGTTCACAACGTTTAGCATTGGGCTGCTGGGGACTTTGAGAGGGTGATTTCATCTGTGGGGTGTCTGTGAGACTGAGCAGTGCAGGGAGCAGTGAGTAGATGGAGCAGCTTTCTGATCACAAGCTGAGGTTGTGCTGTGCACGAGCTGGTGGTTCTAGAGGTGTTTGTGCTCTGGCTCAGCTCCTGCTGTACAGCTGAGGCTGCACTGGAGGCATTTGCCAGGCCCCTGATGGGCTCTGGGACTGGTTTACCTGGTTGGTGCTGTGTTAAGCAGGGAAAGAGATTTTTCTTCCGGCTGTGATGTGCTTGGCTGGCTGGTTGTGAAATGTTTGCTTTTACTCTGGCTTTCAGTCTGTTGTTAAGAGTATTTCAAATGTATTCTTTGTTTCTCAGAGATGGCAACATCCTTTGAAATTTGCCTTGTGAACAATCCCTAGGGTGGTTTTTCCAAAGCTTCTGTACAAACTTTTGATTTCTGCTTATCTTGCCATTATTCTGATAAGATGTTTCCAGTTTTTCCCTGTTTCCAGGTCCCTCTCCAAGGTGTGCACTTCAGGGTTTTATTACTCTCATGGTTTTAAGTATTAGCTTGAGAATCTGTGCCTGCCAAGCAATACCATCATGTGTTTCTTCTGCTGCAAGCTCTGGTGTCGCTCTCCCTTTGTGATTCATTTCCCTCTTTGGAATCTGTGAGTGCTGGCAGTCTGGAAAATGTCCCTGCAGGGGTTTGGGATTCAGTGAGCTTTAAGGTCCCTTCCAACCCAGATCCCTCTGTGATTCTATGTCAGCCCCTGCAGTGGTGCATTGACAGTGTCACACAGAATCCCGGAATTGTTCAGGTTGGGAAAGACCTCTAAGACCAAATCCAACCTGAGATCATCACCTTGTCACCCAGCCCAGAGCACTGACTGCCACGTCCAGTCGTGCCTTGGACACCTCCAGGGATGGTCATTCCACCACCTCCCTGGGCAGCCCCTTCCAGTATTTACCAGCCCATTCAGTGAAGAAATTCTTCCTGAAAGAATCAGTCAAGCAGGTTCTCAATGTTCAGAACCATGGAGTCAAGCAGGAAGCCTTTCTCTAATTTTCCTTGTTGTGACATGGAGTTTTTCAGGATTCCTCTCCCAACAGCATCCTTGTGAAATGTAATGACTTTAAGGCATTTGATTCTTGTGGTGAGTATGCTGCTGCACTTATTACACAGGAATTCCATTCTGTTTGGGTTTTTTTGAGTGTGTGGTTACATTTCACATGTCACTACTGCATGCTGAGGATGCCTGGTGTATCCCTGTGGATCTCTGCAGTCCACAGTCCACCCTGGACCAAGCCTTAGAGATTTGTTATTAACTGCAGTGGTCTGAGCTTTCCTTTAGACACAGTAATGTTAAGTGTCACTCTGTGGTCCCTTCTCCCAGAGGCAGGTGAGCAGGTGGCTGTCTTGTTTATTTGCTTGAAAACAGAAAATTCCAAGCCTTGATGGCTCGCTCCATAACCTCTCAAAAACTTGGAAAGCAGCAGCAAAAGGGCCTCCATTTCACTCTCAAAAATAAACACAGTTCCTTTGATGCCTTCGCTTGGCATCCAGGCTTCTGCATCACTTCTTTTTGGGGTTGGCAGCTTCTTCCTTACACCACGAGATGATGTAAATCTCCTGGCACCGTTCTGGGAGGGATCTCAGTTAATGGGAACTTGGATTTTTAAAAGCAGTCAGATGTGCTGCAGCTCACACGAATGTGCTTCCCAGAGCTGTTAACCATGGGAATTTATTGTCTCAGTACCCCTCATGTCCCAAGGCCACCCCGATGGGTACAGGACACAGAGAAAATAGACTTGAGGGCAATTTGAATTCCCGGTGGAATCATTCATCAGAATTATATGTGAAAATCCAGATTTAATCAGAACAAAATACTTGTGTGAGGGGCAAAATTTGATCTGAATTACTCTGCTGCTCCTTTGCCAGCACTTTCCCTCCCTCAGATGCTCCCCTGGAACTTCAATGCCACAGCAAAGCAACGTGGGTGTCACTGGGGTGATGTTTCCCTGCATGGACCACCAGAATGCAGCCCTAGGTTAGCTGTGAGTTGCACAACAGGAGGTTTAGTGCCCTCCTGCCAGAGGAAGATAAAGTCTGGTGCTGCTCTGTTTTCTATGAATTCAGAGCAGCATTTGGCTTCCTGGAAAGCTGCCCTGCACTCAGCAGTGTGGGCAGCCCCAGAACCCTTCAGGTTTGGCTGCCGTGTGGGGAAATAAATCATCAGATGAATGAGGCTGGCAGCTCCTGCTGAAGGAAATGCTGGCTTCAGCTCCTCTTTGGGCTCACTCTTGCTTGCAATAACTCCTACCTAACATGCACAGGTGCCTGGCACTGACTTGCAAAGGGATAATTCAGCCTTGGTTCATCTGCCAGGGAGCACCTGGGCAGGTGCAGCCCGAGGAAGTCCTGAAGCATTGCTGCTGCTGCTGGGTGTTGTTTGCTATTAGAGGGATGCTGACCTGGGTCCCGGAGCAGGTTGGGCTCTGGGATGACCGTGTTCAGGTCATCCTTTGGTTCTTTAAGGGCTCATCCCTGTTTGCTGGATGCTGAGCAGAGGGTGTTGGGCTATGGCTGGTGCTGGCATGATAGGGTAGAGCTGCTGGCAGGGCTGGGAGAGCCACTGACTCAGCCACTCCAGCCCTGTTTCCATGGTGGTTTAAGACCTAAAATGAATGAAGTGAGGGTGGGGGAAGGCAGGGCAAGGAGGGGCACCTGCTGCTGGCAGGAACTGGGTCTCCTCGGGAGCAGGTGAGTCCACTGGGTATCAGCCTCATCCCTGCTTCACAAATTTAGGGAATGAGGGACACACTTGTGCAGTTCCACAGTCTGCAGAGCCACTGAGGGGTCTCAGGGGGAACCATGCAGCCAGGGCAGGGCACCATGATCTTAGAGGTCTTTTCCAACCTTGACAATCCTAGGATTCTGTGATTTTGAAGTGATGCAGACCCACAGTGGGTGCAGTGTCCTCAGGCCAGCCTGGGCTGCTGCTGGCTGGGTTTGTGCAGCTGGGCACCCCCTTCTTTCACAGAAAAGCCAAATCCAGCCACGGCCATGCCACCTCCCCCCACTGCTGCTCCCATCACCTCAGGGTGTGTTGATCAACACCTGGGGCTTTGTAGCTGGAAAGAGATTTCCCTGCCCAGCCCTCTCCAGTCCTGTTTTTCCGGCTTTGCAGGTTTTCTGCACGCAGCCCTCCCATTCTCACCGGGCTCTTGGCTCCCCTGGCTGGGGGAGGAGCAGCCGGGTCCTGCTCACCCACCATGGGGGTGGGAAAGGACAGGAGCTGAGGTTTGGATCTCTCCCAAAAGTGGGTGAACCAGACCTGCTGAGTTCTGTTTTGTGGGGAGTCAGGGTCAAAGAAAGATGAGCAGGGCTTCTGGTGCAAGGTGGAGGGGTGTCTGGTGAGTGTGGCCTTTGGGGAGTCTCTGCCTTGTTCTGGCCCTGGCTGAGAGGAAAAGCTGTGGCACCCAGCCTGAGCCCCCAGCACTGTCACCCGGGGGAGCAGATGGGGCCCCAGGAGTGATGTGTGAGGAGAGGGTGGTTGCCCTTGTGTTTCTGATGGCCATGACTACTTCAGGTGGTGGCCACTGAGTCAGTGCTCACAACATGGCTTCTCTTGCAGGCTCACAGGAGATTCACATCGATGAGAAAACCCTGAGCCCCCACCTCAGCCTGTTGGAAGACAAGAGAACCCTGACCTTCAGCCCCAAGAAAGCAAAGGTGGACTCGGACTGCCCCGAGCGGTTTGACCACTGGCCCAACGCTTTAGCCACTGCACCTTTCCACTCGGGGGTCTGTGCCTGGAAGGTCAGCGTGGAGCAGAGCTGTGCCTACAAGCTGGGGGTTTGCTACAGCTCTGTGCCCAGGAAGGGCTCTGCCAACGAAGGCCGCCTGGGCTTCAACGCTGCCTCCTGGGTGTTCTCACGCTACGACAAAGAATTCCGGTTCCTGCACGCAGGGCAGCCCCAGCCCGTGGAGCTGATCAAGGCCCCGGCAGAGATCGGGGTCCTGCTGGACTTTGCAGGGGGAGAGCTGCTCTTCTACGACCCCGACTCCTGCACCATCCTCTTCTCCCACCGCCAGGCCTTCCTGGAGCCCGTCTACCCCGTCTTTGCCGTGGCACACCAGAGCATCTCGCTCGCCCCGTGAGCGCGGCCGTGTGTGACTGTGTGTGCTCTGCACAGTGCCCGGGGGGAAGGAGCCCGGGCAGGGCTGTGGGCTGTGTACAGGGGCCTTCAGACAACACCTGCCTTCACACCACTCCTGTTCCTCGCGTGTTTTCCACAGCTTTCCTCTCCTCCCGGAGCCTGCACCCCCGTGCTGGGGTGAGGCGTCTGGGAATGCCTGGCTGGGCCAGTTGCTCTTAGGTGAATTGTTTAAATTCTGCCCCACCAAAGGCAGCTTTCCAGCCTGCTGGTGGGCTGGAGAAAAGGGGAGAAATAGTAAGAGGTATGTATGGAGAAATGACAGGGAGGAGACCCGTGGAAAGGGACATACTGTGCTCTACAACTCCCTGAGAGGAGGGTGGAGCCAGGTGGGGATTGGGCTCTGCTCCCAGGCAACAGTGAAAGGACAAGAGGAAATGGCTTCAAGTTGTGCCAGGAGAGGTTTAGGTTGGATAGTGGAGAAAATTTCTTCACTGAAAGAGTGGTCAGGCATTGGCACAGGCTGCCCTGGGCAGTGGTGCAATCACCATCCCTGGAGGGGTTTAGAAGACATGCAGATGTGGCACTTGGGGACATGGTTTAATGGTGGCCTAGGCAGTGCTGGGGGAACAGTTGGACTCAGAGGTCTTTTCCAGCCTAAATGATTCCGTGATTCTGATTGGGACACAGCTGGAGACACTTTTGGGGGGAGCTACCCCATTGCAGAGCAGGGACAGTGCAGGAGGCTGTCCCCTGTGGGGGAACCATGCTGGGACGGGAGCACTGCTGAGGGGCTGTGGCCATGTCCGAGCAGAGGAACAAGCAAAGAGCAGCAGAAAGAAACCGAACCTGAGCATCCCAAGGGAGTGGGGTTTGAGTGTAACATGGTGCAAACACGGGGAGCTGAGGGCAGCAGGCAAGGAGGAAGGAGAGGTGTAGGCCTGGAGCTGAGCCAGAGAAAGGGGTTTAAAGTGGCCATCTTTATTTCTCACTACCCAAATCAGTAAAGTTTGTTAACTGGCAATTCATTAAGTGAAATCACCCAACTCCAGACTGTTTTGCCCACAGCAGGAGACCTGCAGGCACCTCCTGCCTGCCCACTGCTGTGGGGAAGGGGGGATGTTGGTGAGGTGGCAAAGCTGGGGTACACTGAGGGGTGCAGGGCCTGGGCAGGGGTGTCCTGGGTGCTCTGTGTGGGCAAACCTTGCCTGGGACAGGGCCAGCACTTGCACTTGGGGGTGCTTGAGCCTGTCCCCAGGGTGACTGAGAAGGGATAAACCTCAGTATCTGCCTCCATCTCCTGCCAGAATGAGCCTCTGGAGTGACCCAGTCCCAGCCCCGTTAAGGGAAGACACCACTGCTGACCCCCTTCTGTGGTGTTTTTAGAGCCATGAAACACATCAGCACCACTGCTGGGCGTCAGAAATGTTTTATTGCATGAACACTCCTCCTGCTCCACAGGCAGCTCGGACTCGCTGCTTTTCCCTGCCCACCTGGCAGCAAGAAATCCCGTGTCAGGACAGTTCAGCGCTCGGCAGCAGCACTGGACCCCTCCGAACCGCAGCTACCCCTTCTCGATACGAGCCAGGAGGTGGCTGAGCGTGGGCAGGACGTGCTCGGGGGGCACCTCTGGCCCCTCGCCCTGCCCGGCCGCCCGCAGCAGGAAGCTGTGCATGCCCGCGGCCCGGGCTGCCCGGTAATCCCGGCTGTAGTCATCCCCGATGTGAGCCGCCTGCTCCGGGCGGACCCCGCCGAGCCGCAGCGCCTGCTCGAAGATCCTCCCGTCCGGCTTGGCGAAACCCGCGGCCTCGGAGGTGAGCACGAACTCGAAGTGGTGCCGCAGGTCGCACTGCGAGAGGATGACTTCCAGCCGGCTGTCGAAGTTGGAGACGATTCCCATGCGGAAGCCGAGCTGGCGGCAGCGGCTCAGGGTCTCGGCGGCTCCCGGCAGCATCTCCCAGTTGTGGGAGCTGCAGTAGTCGCGGTAGAGCTTTTCCGACAGCTTCGTCAGGGCTGCCTCGTCCTGCACGCCCGAGAGCCTGAAGCTCTGTTTGACGACATCCAACCACCACTGCCGGGAGCTGAGGCCCTGGCCGTGGCCGTAGTTGGGGAAGCGCCGGCTCTGGGCTCCGTACACCTCGCGGAAGGAGCGGCCCAGCGCCTCGGGCTGCACCTGCAGCCCATGGGCCCGGGCCTCGGCCGCGTAGCTCTGGCCCACGGGCTGCCGCAGCCGCAGCAGCGTGTCCTTCACGTCCCACGTCAGCAGGCGCAGCCTGAGCATGGCCTCAGCAACGCCCGGGGACACAGCCGAGCCAGCTGCTCCCCGCGGTGCCAGTCACATCAGAGGGCTGCGGGCACCCCAGCCCTTTGTCCACCTCAGTGTGAGTGTCGATGTCCCTCGAGGGGGGGGCTCAGGGCCCCTATGGGGTCAGCACGGAGACGCGGCAGGGAGGGCAAACCCTGCTCCGAGTCCCAGGGGCAAAGTTTGCCAGGCCGGGGCAGTGACACTCCCGACGTGGGTGCTGCAGATGGGGCGGG
>VZRV01003389.1:992014-1103931 GCA_013398115.1 Falcunculus frontatus
CGGAGTTCCCGCCCATCCCGGAGTTCCCGCCCATCCCGGAGAGCCACCCCGGCCGCAATGGCCGCGCTCAGGGCCGGGCCGCCGCCTCCCGCAGCCAGCGCAGCAGCTGCGGTGTGAAGTAGGTGATGATGATGTCGGCCCCTGCGGAGAGACGAGACGCTGGAGCCAGCCCGGGGGGACGCGGTGGGGATAGAGGGGGGGACGCGAGAGTCGCAGCCTCACCTGCGCGCCTGAAGGCCGTGATCGCCTCCTGCACCGCCGCCTCCAGGCTGAAGGCGCCGGCCTGCGCCCCGTGCCACAGCATGGCGAACTCCCCCGACACGTGGTACACGGCCAGCGGGTGCGTGGGGTGCTGCGGGAGCGGGTCAGAGGAGGGAACAGCAACCCCGCACACCCCCGCCACGCTCCAGCGCTCGCCCCGGCACACAGAACCCACAGCCCCTCCCCAGAGCCCTCCCTGCCCGGCAGGAGCTCACCCGAGCCTTGACGTCCCTCACGAGGTCCAGGTAGGGCATCCCCGGCTTCACCATCAGCATGTCCGCGCCCTCCCGCACGTCCCGGTCCTGCCGCGGCAGCGCGGGGACAAGAGCAGGCTGTTTTTCCCAGCAGTTTGGAGCCGGTGGTTGTTTTCCCAGAGGGATCACAGGAGGCTGTGAGCCCCTCATGGTGAAGGGGACTGGTGCTCCCTCGCCACACACGTGGTGCCCGGGGACAGCTGATGGCTGCATGTCCATCATGATGGACCTGATACCCCAAGCCACAGCAGGGCACGGGGACAGCAACTGCACAGCTCCCAGTGCCCAGTCCTCGGGCACACGCCGGGATGGGCTCTGCCAGGCTGGAGGGCCTTGTGTTTCTTTAGCTCATGGAAGGGGAAGACCCTTGACCATTTACTTTCCACCTTATTGCTCTCCCCAAGCCCTGCTGGGTGTGATCACCCAGCCCCCAGTGAGGGTGTGATCACCCAGCCCCCAGTGAGGGTGTTCCAACCCACAGCCATAACCCCACACCCCACTGAGGGTGTCGCACCCCACAGCCGTAACCCCACACCCCACTGAGGGTGTCGCACCCCACAGCCGTAACCCCACACCCCACTGAGGGTGTCGCACCCCACAGCCATAACCCCACACCCCACGCTCACCACGGCGCGCATGGCCAGGCCCCGGGCGCCCGGGGGCAGCTGGTAACAGCGCCGGTCCCCAAAGGCGGGTTTGGACAGCGCCGCATCCCTGCAGAGGGGCAGAGGGCAGGGGGTGAAGAACCCCTGCCTCCCACCTTGTACAGCTTCAGAAACACGAGGACAGGCCAGGACAAGCATCTGAGTCATTGAGCCAGAAAAAGGGGGCACTCCCGACCCAGTTCAGCACCCAGGGATTGCTCTGGGAGGTCGTGCAGGCCCAGGCTGGCCCTGGGAGCTGTTTCAACACCCACTGCCCTCCCCATGCCCAAGTCTGGGTAAAATTGTGTCAGGCTCTTTTCCAAGGGAGGTTCCTCGGGGATACCCTGCTGGGGTCAGGCTGTTCTTGGGACAAGGTCTAACAGCTGACTAAGGCTTGTCCCTCAAGTCACCCTGTGGGGCAGCACTGACTCCTGTGACTCCTGGCTGCTCCTGGAAGCTGAGGCAGCTCCCTCTCTGCTTGCCTTGCCTCCAGCACCCCAGACAAGCAGGTGAAGGGGTGGGATGGAAGATCACCCTTCAGTGACCTTCCCGCCAGCCAGCCTCTCCTGGGCAAGGTACATTTGTCTCCTTTTTGCATGGAGAAGTAGAAGAAGGGTGCTGCCAGGTGACCAACGTGGCCCCGGGTGTGGCCCAGGCTCTGGGCAAGCCCCTTTCCCAAGTAACTCCCTGGGAATGCCCTCCCAGCCAGCCTGGCCCCAGCTGGGCACACCTGGCAGAGGGACAGACCCACCTGAAGGGGCCATAGAAGCACGAAGCGAACTTGGCGCTGTAGCTCATCACTGAGACCTGCAGGGCAGAGAGGGGCTGTGAGGGCTGGGAGCTCAGGACAGCAGAGATTCCCTCCCACGGCTCCTTTATCCTCCCCGTGCCAGAGGCCTGGCACCTCACCGTGCCTGGGCCCAGCCAAGGACATTCCCCTCCTGTGTGCGCCAGGGCAGGGAAGTGCCCGTGGCACCAAGGTGGGGGTTTGCCCCTCCTGCCACTCGCCCTGCCCCGCTGTGCTGCAGCCTCCCGTGGATGTGGCTCCTGCCCATGGCACACGCAGGTCCCTGGCTCACCTTGTTGCCCAGGTCGTTGGAGATCAGCGCCTGCTTCATGGCTGCGATGCGCCCGTCCATCATGTCCGAGGGGGCCACGATGTGGCAGCCTGCAGGGATGGACAGGACAGGGATGTTGGGAAGCACCTGAGGCTGTTGTGCTGCTGGGAACAGCGTGGGGAGGGCAGGGGAACACTCCTGGTTGGAGCCAGACCCAGTCTGCTTTTGGGTCTGCCCAGAGGGGCAGCTCTGTGAGAGCCAAACTGGGCTGTCACTGCTTGGGGCTCCCCACCTGCTTTGGCATAAGCCAGCGCCACCTCCGCCAGCCGCTGGCAGCTGAGCTCGTTCTGGATGGTGCCATCTTCACGCAGGATGCCTGGGAGACAAACCTGGGGTTACACAGGGGAGGGACAGCGGGTACCTCGGTCCCCAGGGGTGAGTGTGGCTCTGGGGACAAGCTCAGAGCAGCAGTGGGGAACTCGATGTGTTAAGGGAGGTGGATAAGGACCAGGAGCCCCCTGGGGACTGAGCACAGCATGTGGGTGCTCCAGGGAAGGGAAGGCAGAGGTGGGGGACACGGAGGGCTGCTCAGACTCGGGTGGCCTGAGGGAGGGTCTGAACCAGCTGTGCCTCCCACCCTGTGGTCAAAACCCAGGAGAGGTCACCCAGGCTCAACTACACCAGTACAGGGAGGCCAGGTCTTGGAGCAGGAGCTGGCCAGACCCTCAGCGGAAAATGGCAAATCCCAGAGGCAGGAAAAGGCCTGGAGCACAGCCCAGCCCCACAGTCCGTGCTCACCGCAGTGCCCGTGCGAGGTGTAAGGGCACAGGCACACATCACAGGCAATCAGCAGCTCCGGGAAGGTGGAGCGGATCTTCCTGATGGCCTGGATGGCAGGAGTGCCCTCGGCATCGGCAGCAGAGCCTCTCTCATCCTGTGAGGACAGAAACCCCTCAGCACGCACAGCTGACACTTCCCACCGACTCCTCCGTGGCTGCAGCTCTGCCCAGGAAGCATTTCCTGAACTATGGGACCCCATAAGGCTGGATGGTGTGACCCCACTGAGGGAAAAGGGCGATGGAGAAGCTGCCTCTGGGCAGTGAGGGCGGGTTTTGGGGTCACCTCTGGGGGCTTTCTGGGTGTCATTGCAATGTCCCTTCCCCATCTGCTGTGCTGAGTGGGCTGTAAGCACAGCCAGAGACCCCAGACTGCTCCTGTTTGATCAGGAGACCCCCCCCCACCCAGCCCCACACTGCCCTTACAGCCCTGTGGCTACCCCAGCACCCCCCCACACATGCACTGACCTTATGGACCTTGCTGGGCACCCCAAAGATGAGCACACACTTGAGGCCGTCTTCAACGAGGGGCCGCAGCATCCCCTCCAGCTTGTTCACCCCATACCTGAACAGGGCAAAGGGAAGCAGCTGCCAGGCACCCAGACCTGCTCCGTGGGGAGAGCTTGCCTGGCACAGTGATGCTGCTCTGGGAGCAATCCAGCATCACCAGGCAGTGGCTGGAGGTACAGGGGAGGTGTTGCCTGAGCACTGGGAGGAACAATCTGAGCCCTTATCTGGGCTCCAGGAGCACAGTCTGCCCAGCGTGGGCACTGCTCTGGGAGGACAGTCATAGCCTGCCCTTGGATCCCTTATCTTGGTGTCCCTGTTGCAGATCCAGCCCCCTTTCCCGTCAGAGCACCCCTGCCCAAAGCCCTGCTAATGTGGCAGCAGAAGCAGACGGGAGCTGCCAGTCCAGTGAGATCCAGTGCAGGAGCAGCTCCCACGTCCTTGCAGAGGTTTTCTGGCTGCTCCCGTTCACTCCCAGCCTCCCTGTGTGCCCAGCCCACGCAGCCTGCGAGTGCTCTGGGACAGAGCCAGACCCTGGTGCTGTCCCTCCCAGCACTGATACTTCTCCAGCATTCCCTGCATGATTCCCTCCACTCCCTTAGTGCATGAACATTCCCACTTCGCCTGGTGCTGGGGGATCTCCAAAGCAGGAACCAGAGGGTTGGAAGCTTCGCTCCTGGCCCATGCTCGGGGCATAAATGAACCCTCCTCAGACACAGGGCACAGCAGTGACCGGGGGCTGGATTCATACCTGGCTTGTCCAGGAAGGCTGGGAATTGGCTCCACGGCATCAGGGCTGTCACTGTGGGAGGTGAGGACAGAGACATGAGGATTTGGTGTGAGAAGGAAGCCCCCCTCCCAGACTTGTCCACAGGGACTCTGAACCTATCTAAGAGCTCAGGGGGCCGCAGGGATGGGCCCAGCCAGGCACTCCAAGCCAGGTCCATCCCTGAGCCGAGAGCCGGGGCTCACTCACGTGACAAAAATGGGGTAGATGAGGTTGGAGGCATCGAAGGTGGTGGCCGTGCACTGCCAGGAGCGCAGCACGGGGTGGAAGTAGCCGCTGTGGAGAACGGAGTCTGCCTGCATGGTGGGCTCTGCTGTCAGGGAAGGAGCCTCTGAAACACCAAAACAAACCAGCGGGGTCCTGGTGAGCTGCTGCTCTTGGCACATGTGAGGAGGTGGCTGGGATCCAGGCAGCCAGTGCAGGACTGACCCTGTCCCCTGCCAGGCCATGAGCTGCAGCCCAGGCAGCTCCACCCCACCCACCCTGGGCACCCAGGGCTGCTGCAGGACCCCCAGCAGCAGTCACAGCACGGCCCTTCCCATTAACAGGGAGGTCAGTGACTCCTCCCTACAAGCCCCCCCAGTTCTGTGTATGAAACCCCCGTTTCCAGCCACTGACAGCCTCCCCCAGCAGAATCACGTTCACCCTCCCCGCAGGCTGCTTTCCCTGAGCCCCACGGGGGTCATTCTTCATTCATTTTGTTTTTCCTTAGTGCTGAGAAACTGTGTGGTACAGCTTTTGTATGGAGAGGATACAGAGCTGCTCTGTGTGATCTTTAAGGTCCCTTCCAACCCAAACCATTCCATGATTCCGTGCAGCACAACACATTTATGGCCACAGTGCGAAGGTGCAGTTACAGAAGAGTAGGGGCACTGCAGGAGAGGGGCACAGGATCATCCTGAGGGCTCTAAAGCCATCACACAACTCTCACAGTTACACAGCTGCAGTGGCCACTTACTGCTGGATAAAGAAAACCGTGGAGTTGGGCAAAACTGATTTCAGAGATAACAAAACTTACACATAAATCAATCATTATCACTATCTCATGGCTGAAACTTCTTCTGTAGCAATGTTTTCTTCTCTAGCAGATCTAGTAATAATTCTGTGATTAACCATTAAGAATCCCACTTCCATGAGGGCTCGATTCCCACCACCGTGCTGCTGGTGGATGCGATGGAAGGGGCCGTGGGAAGGGAGCTCTCCTGGGACGAGGTGTCTGGCTGCAGAGCAGAGGAGCAGCTGCACAACCCCAGCAAGGGGCTGTTTGTGCAGAGCAGCTCCAAGGACTTCTGCTGGCTGCTCACACAGGGCCACATCCGCTGAACAGCCCTGCAGAGGAGCTGGGGTGCCCTGGGAGACAAAGCCAAGTCCCTGCTGGAGAACATGGATTTCTGGGAGCTGGAGCCCGAGGGAGGTGGGCAGGAGCAGAGCTGAGACGGGGTTCTGGAAGAGCAGGCAGATTCCTGTGAGTATCCTGAGCAGGGCAGGGCTTCTCTAGGGAGGGGAATAGCCTTGATCCCATCCCAGGAGGGATTCCCCAGGCAACAAACCTCGCTGACCCCCAGGCTGCATCCAGTTCTCTCCAGAAAATAGAGTGGGATCAGAGTCTCTCCGGAGGCACAGCTCCCAGTACAAAATCCAGGGGACAAAGTTTTACACCGGCACCCACGACACCAGCCAGTAACGGAGCTGGGCAGGAGATGGCTCAGTTCTTCTGGAAAACCTTCAATATGAGGTGTTTCACCTATTTTACACATTCAAGACCCTTAAGATATTCTGAGCTAAACTCTGCCTGTCAGAGCACCCCAGTGCACAGGACACTCGGAACAAAGGGGAATTGTGTTCAGTCCAGGGCTGGAATCGAGCCTTTCATACCCCAAGGAATCGCTTCTGCTTGGGGATGGGGAAAGGCCCCTCTTGGTTAGAGGCTTACACATATAAAAACCCTGAATAAAATCATCAGGTGGTGCTCGTGGGGGATGCAGAGCAGCTGACGGGCACGCTGGCACCATCATGGCATCCCTTGGCAAGTCATTTTTAGCCCTTGGAAAGCTGCCGCCCCAGTCCTTACTCCAGGGAAGGGGACAGCCCTCGGGTGAACCGGAGCTGGCAGCTCCAGCAGGCGCCTGGCTCCAGGCAGAGCTCCAGGCAATGGCAAACAAAGGGCTCAGTGAACAAAACCCACCTCGAGAATCCAAAAAATGCTTTAAACAGTTAATCCCACCAGAGGGAGGGGAGGAGGCCGGGTGGGACCAGAGGCACCTGACTGTACGGGCCAGATAGAGGCCACAGCTCCAGAAACTGCGCCCTGGAGCGAGGAGGAGACGGGACCGGGTGGGATTGCAGCGTGGAGATAAGAGCGGGACGGGTGGGTCCCAGGCTGCTGGGGGAGGTCCTCCTTCCCAGCCCCACGTCCAGGACAAGCTGCTGCCCACGCAGGGCACTGGGGTGGCACAGCCGGGGACATCGGGGAAGGAGGGCAGGGACGCGGAGCGAGGGCTGCAGGAGCGTGCAGTGGGGACATTGCGCCACCCGCTGCGCCCTGGGCTGGGGCTGCTCCCTCCGAGATCCCGCAGGGCTCCGGGCAGAGCAAATCAACCTTTCTTCGACATCCGAGGCCCAAACCGGTCTCTCTAATGCTCTTTGCTCCGTGCACTCCGGAGGAGTGCAAGGACAGCTCGGCAGCAGAGCGGCTTCACCTTTGCTCCTTCGCGCTGGGACCAGTCCAGAGCCGCAGCACCCGAACCCGCAGCTGTGCCCAGCCCGTGCCCGCGGAAAGTGCCCGGCTCCTCGCTGCTCTCGAAGGACGAGCAGCGACTTCCCAGCGGGAGAACCCAGCACACGCCGGCCCTTGGCACCGGCACCAACCGGACAATTTTCGGGGACGGGCTGGAGCCAGACCCGACGCTGCTCCGGCTCCCGACAGCCCCCCACGAGCTGGGAGTGTTCGTTCCCCCTCGTCTCATCTTGGCAGCAAGACGTGTCCCAGCATTTCAGGACACACGAGCCCACGTGGCCTCAGCCGTGGCCGCACAACTGTTCAGCTAAATCCCAGGGACATTCAAGCTCCCAAAATCCCACCTGGGGATGGACTGGGGTGTTCTAAGGAAGTGGAGCTCCCCAGGCAGACAACGGAGCTGTGGGTTAATTAACAGCCAGTAACGAAGGCCAAGCAGGGTTAATTAAGAGCTACCTACGAAGGTCAAGATGTTAGGGCAGGTTTCCTGCTCCAGGATGGAAACGGGGATGCTCAGGGGTCTGGAATTACACCCCAGGACAAGCGGGAGCTCAGGACCGACACCAGCTCGCAACATCACACGCTGCTCGGTGCTTCCCCCGCCGTTGCCACGGCTACCGAGCAAAACCCGAGCAAAAACCGAACAAAACTGAGCAAAACCTGGGTTGTCCTTGCTGCGTTACCCGGGGCTGCCCTTCCTGCCTGCACCCAAGCGCGACCGGGCCCCGTCCCTGGAGTCATTCCCCGGCAGCCTTGCAAGGGGCCGGGCTCGGGGACCGGAGAAGGGGTGGACGCCCCGGCCCCAGCTCCGGTGCCCGCTCCCAGTCCCGTTGGCGGTCCAGTTCCCGGTCCCGGTCCCGGCACTCACCGATCGCCGCGTCCGCCCCGGCCGTGCGACAGTGTCCGCGTGATTTGCATAACCACGCCCCCGGTCCGCTTAGCCCCGCCCCCGCGGAGGGGCTGGCGGGAAGTCTCGCGCGGCGGAGCGCGGGAAAGGCGGCGCGGGGACGGGGGCGATGGCGGAGCGGGGATTTGGGGTCTGCAGCAGGGCTGGGGCTGCGGGGGGCGTGGAACACGGCTTCGGGTGGGGGGGCCAAGCAATCCAGTTTTGGGGTGCTGTAGGGGCACCTGGAGCCAGGTTTGGCGGTGCTGCAGGGGGACTCAGAGCGAGGTTTTGGGGTTCTGGGGGGCACAGAGCAGGGATTTGGGGTGCTGGAGGGCCACGCAGTGCAGTTTTGAGGTGCTGCAGGACCCAGAGCCAGCTTTTGGGGTGCTGAGGGGGGCATGGAGCAGGGTTATGGGGTGCTGTGGGAGGACCTCGAGCCAGGTTTCAGGATTCTGGAGTGGCTGGAGCAGGGCATTGGGGTGCTCTGAGGGTTTGGAGTGCTGGAGAGTTTGGTTTAAGGAGCATGGCTGAGAGGCTGTGGTGGTGTGGAGCAGGGTTTTTGGGGTGGTGCAGAGGGACCTGGAGCTGGGCTTTGGGGTGCTGGGGGTCTGCCAGGCCCAGGGAAGCCCAGACCCCTGCCTTGGTCTCTCAGTGCAAGGGAGATGCCAGGATCAGGTTTAGTGCAGGACATTCTGCAGCTCCCACAGCAAAGCATCGTTCCCTGGCCTTTCTGCAGTGCAGAAACCCTCGATCCAGATCCAGCATCTTTCCCCCAGCCTGGAACCTCTCCCTGGAGCGAGGGTGAGCTGAAGGCTCCTTCCCCCAGCAAACATCAGCACCACAACCTCACTTCTGAGACCTGGAAACCCCCTTGTTCTTTCCAGTCTCCACAGTTCCCTCCCTCCTCTCACAGAGGCCAGGCTGCAGCAGCCTTCATCCTCTTCTCATCCTCCCCTCATCCTCCTCCATGTCAGCAGCTCCAGAAACCATTTCCCAGAGCATTTGCTGCTGCCTTGGCTGCCTGCTCTCATCCCACTTAGGCAACCACAACCTGCTCATTTTATTACTGACTGAAACATGAGACTCCATTTCTGTAAAAAAAATCTGGCTTTTATTTAGATCTCATTCCCTTCCGGAATACGTGCCCCAGATATGTGCTGAAGAGAAAAAAAGAAAGGAAAAGAGCTGGAAGGTGGGTGTTTGTCAGAGACGGTGGGAACACATCATCAGCTCAGGCTTTCCACAGCCTCACTGAATGCCAGCAGAAACTAGACAGCAGAAAATCCGTGTTGGCTCAGTTCTTTTCAGAAGCTGGGCTTGTGTGCGTGTGAAAATCCAGCGTCCCAGAAAAGCAGCAAGGCAGGGTGGTTCTTGTGGGTAGCTCTGTGACAGTTTTTTTGGTGGAAAGGATCCAGGATGCCTCACAAGTGCTATTTTAAAACTGCATATCATCAAAACTTGAGGGTCTTAAATGTACCTAAAACTTTCTGAGGGAGAAAGGCACCAGCACTAACAGTTCAAGTAGAAGAGCACAAACCTACATGAGCACAAGGGATACCAACAGCTTCTTTCAACCCTTCTTTCTTGCAGGAGCCTTTTTCTGAAACCACTTGGGCCTCCTAGGTGGGCACATCCTGCCCCTGCTGCCCTCCCATAGGCATCTGTCCCTGGAATGACCGGCGAAGGCTACAGAGGGACCTTGGATGGAATTAGCTCATTCCAACTGGGAAAAAGGGAAAAAACCAGCCACCACAATTCACCACTCTGTTCAAGCACATCTCAGCTTGCTGCAGGAGCTGCTGCTGCCGGGGGACAGACCCCAGTGCCACCACTGACCTGTCACACCCCCAGCACTGCACAAAGCCACCTGTTTTCAGCCCTGCTCCTCATTTCAGCCCCTCATTGTGCTTCAGATTTTAAATCAATCTCCTCTTTGTCTCTCAGGGCTCTCAAAGACACTTCCAGCGTGCAGTTTACATGGTCAGCACTGCGAGCTTTTTGGATTTGGGTTGGTTTGGGTGAGTCAGTGAGTGAACTCATGGTCCCTGTACAGCCCCCCTGTGCTGCTGCTCAGGCTGAAGGACACAGTGTCACTGTCACAGTACAGCAGGGGGAGAAGGCACAGCCAGGATGCAAGGAAACAAAGGGAAAAAACCAACTCACTTGGATCAAAAGCTTCAATGAGCATCTTCCAAGCCTTCAGACATCATCACCTATGTTCTACACCCCAGAAGTGATCTATTAATCCAGCAGATTACTGGATTCAGCCCCTCATATACAGGAGTCTCATGTTCTCCTGGCCAGTTTCTGCACTGAGCACCCACCAGTTCTTTTTTCCCCTCTTTCAGAGCCAGCCCAGCATCAAAAGCCCAGAGGCTGGGGAGGGCCAAAGCCCCCCAGGCACAGGGAGGAGTCACCCTGCCAAGAGAAAAGCTTCAGCACAAGTCCTTTATGTACAAATTACAGGCCAAAAGGGACAGGCCACAGAGGGGCAGCACAAAGCTCTACTGGAAACACGAGGGGACACAGCAAGGTTGATTTACAGCGTTTATATCCCTCTGAGCACACCCCAGCCCCTGCCCACGAGCGATCTCAGTTGTCCACCTCTTCCTCATCGTTTTGTTCTTCCTCCTCCATCCTTTCGTCATCGTCATCATTGTCCTCCTCTCGGCTCTTATCTTGCTCCTCCGAGTCTGCCTTCTTGTCTTTATCTTTCCTGGCCTCCTTCTTTCCTTTCTGCTCACGCCTGTAAACTGGAGGAGAGGGAACAGTGAGGGGTTGGAGCTGGCATGGACAGGTCAGTGGCTGAGGTCCAACGTCCACTTGCTCTCCCAGCTTTTGAGGGGAGCAGGGAACTCAGAGCACAACTCACCCTACGAGCTGAGCTGTGCTGAGCAGCTCCATAGGAAATCAGGTTAAATTTCAGCAGAAAAATGCTGAAAAGGATGCAGGAGGTCACATTTACAGGCAGCACCTACGGCTTTCCTTAGATAAACATAATAGGGGAGTGAGAGTAGATGAGACTTTCTCAATCCTCATCAGTTGTGCAATAATGTTATCCCAGTCCCGTTAAGGTGCACATTAGTTATTCCCCAGGCAAACTGCAGTGTAGGATGCTGGGCAAAGAAAAGAGAAACAAGACAGGCAAGTAAGTGTTGCTTGTCCAGCGTTCGAGGAAAACAGGACTCGGTGCTACTCAGAGTCCCTGGACACCCATGGAGCACGGTACCTTCCAGGGATTCCTTCAGAGGGGCCACGAATCTCTGGAACTCCATCTCCTCCATGGCAGAGAGCACGTCCCCAGCGTTCAGGGTTTTCCTCTTCCCCTTCATGGCAAAGTTATTTGCACTAGGCAGAACCAAAAAGAAAGGTAATTGGGAACTGTTGTCAATTCCATCTTGTTTATTAAAGTCACAAGCAACTTAAAAAAGCCATCTCCTAAACATTTAGGGGTTTTTTATTACTTACTAAAAGAGGTTTGAGACACTTTTCTGTTTACACTGGCTGTCTGTGCTTTCCCCCAGTGTTAGTTTCTGCTTGCACAGACCTTTTCTACAGGCAGGAGAAAGAGAAAGCCTGAATCTTGGCTGTGACAGTTCCACATAGCCCTGGGAGCACCTGACACCAGAGAAATGATGCCTGCACAGAACATGCCGAGCCACCCCAAAAATGTGACTGTGTCCTCTGTGGCAGCTCTTGCCCTAACACAGCTTCGTGATGAGGAGCCTGAAAAGTGAGTCAAGTGCTCCTGCCTTCGCCAGGAAGGCTGTGCAGCCACGTTCTAGGGTTAATGGCAGTTTGGGACTCCTCTTTTTGGGACATGTCTGTGTCCAGAGCCCAATGACCTTCCCATGCTCTGGGCAGCCCAAACCCACCTGCTGCAGCCTGGCAGACTGGTTTATTTATATGAAACAGACAATACAGAAACAAACACTGGGAGAGTTCCCAGGCCAGCAGAGAGGTGAATTATCAATCAACTGCCCCAGTGACTGCTGCACCAAGTCCTTACCATGATGTTGCATACAGCACAAACACACTCGCTGCTCGGGAGATCGCGCTCCGGGCTTCTTTGGAAATATTGACTCCATCAGGAAGCTGAAAAACAAGTCCAACTTTTATCAGCAGCTGCTAAAAGTGACTTAAACTCACATAATTCATGTTCCAGTTTGTTAAGGCACTCAGAGGACTCAGAAGAACTGGGAACTGCTCTGGGGTGCTGTCACAGGAGCTCTGCTGCCAGCTGTAAGCCAAGGGCAGTAGGAATGTGTCCCTCAAAGGCACCGAGCTGAGCAGAAGCCCAGTGACTACGGAGTTTGGGGTCTGGCCACTGTCTCCCGGTAACTCATCCTGTGACTAGCCAGCTCCTGACACTCCTACCAGACCCAGATCCACTCAGCAACACCTCACCGCTCCAGACCAAACGTACTAAATTAACCACGGAGAATTATTCTGGATTTTTATATAGACGCGGACTTGTGCGCTGAGGTTTTGGGGGGCCTGGTTCTGACAGTGCCACTGCGGGAGCTGCACTGGTGGAGCATCCCTGCGAGTGCTGCAGCCCCCGGTACCTGAGGGGGGACAGCGCCAGGACAGGGCCCCGCGGGCGGGGACACAGCACGGGCCAGGGGCCGGGGCCTCCCGGGGCCGGGATCTCCGGGGGCCGGATCCTCTCGAGGCCGGGGTCTCAAGAGGCCGGGATCTCCCGGGGCCGGCATCTCCAGACGCCCCGCTCCGCTGGGCCGCGGGGCCCGGCACCCACCGCCTCCTTGATGATGCGGGTGATGACGGCGTTGGGCAGGTTCAGGTCCTCCGGTCTCTCCGCCATCCTGGGCCTCCTGCAAGGCAAACGCGGCGTCAGGAGCGCGGGGACAGGGGGGATCCCGGTGGGGCACGGGGGATCCCCTCAGCACACGGGGGATTCCGGGGCTATCGGCCCGGCCGTACCCAGCCCGCGCTCCGCCGCCGCCCCGCCCGCTCCCGGCGCGCACCGCGGCCCTGCCCCCGCAGCGGCGGGAAATGGCGGCGGCGGCGTGAGGGAGACGGAGGCGGGGAAGGGGAAAGGAAAGGAAAAGGAGACGGAGAGGGAGAGGGAGAGGGAGGAGGAGGAGGAGAAGGAGAAAAAGAAAAAGAAAAAGAGAAGGAGAAAGAAAGAGAAAGAGAAGGAGAAGGAGAAAGAAAAAAAGAGAAGGAGAGGGACAAGGAGAAAGAGAAGGAGAAAGAAAAAGAAAAAAGAGAAGGAGAGGGAGAAGGAGAAAGAGAAGGAGAAGGAGAAAGAAAAAGAAAAAAGAGAAGGAGAGGGAGAAGGAGAAAGAAAAAGAAAAAGAGAAGGAGAAGGAGAAAAGAGAAAGAGAAGGAGAAGGAGAAAGAAAAAGAAAAAAAGAGAAGGAGAGGGAGAAGGAGAAGGAGAAGGAGAAGGAGAAAGAAAAAAAGAAGGAAAAGGAGAGGGAGCAGGAGGAGGAGAGAATGGGGAAGGACAAGAAGGAGAAAGAAAACGAGAGGGAGTAGGGGAAGGAGAAGGAAGAGGGAAAGGACAAGGAGGAGAGGGAGAAGGAGAGGGAGGGGCAGGGATAGGAACAGGGATGAGAGCAGGGATAGGGGCAGGTGTAGCTTTAGGTGTAGATGCAAGTGTAGGGACACAAGTGTAGGTGATGGGACAGGGACAGGGGATGGGACAGGGACAGGGACAGGTGATGGGACAGGGACAGGTTATGGGACAGGGACAGGTTATGGGACAGGGACAGGTGATGGGACAGGGACAGGGGATGGGACAGGGACAGGTGATGGGACAGGGACAGGTGTAGGTGATGGGACACCGCAGGCACCAGCAGTTCATGGGGCCTCAGGGGCTGTTGGGGCTGGGAGCAGAGCAAGGGCACAGGGACAGCCTGGGGAAGGGGAACCTGTGGAGCCCTGGGGCAGAGCTGGTGCCTGTGGCAGTGTTACCGAAATCCTCCAAAATCCTTGGGATAAATACGACTCCCTCTAACGCTGTCTGACGCTGTTAGCGAGTAAGGCATTACTGCATCCTTGGCCAAGAGGTGCGTGGGTGACAAAGTTCAGCCTCTGCACCTACCAGATACAAAACTTTCACTTATTTATACATTTTTAGCAAACAAATTAATGTTCATTGGTTCTGAGTTACATAATTCTCTTCATTACTTAGTATTCTATCCACTTTTGGTTATTAATTTCTCACTCTCCACATTAATGTGGTCCACATTCTTTATTCTTTTTATCATCTTTTTTCTCAGACAGAGAATTGCCAGCTTTCCAGGCCTTAATCTCCTCTGCATTTTCTGGTTACTCCAAAGCCCTTGAAGGGTCATAAATTTAAGAGCCCAGATGTCCAATCTACAGCTCCCTTTGGCTGTGTTTATTGAAGCTTGGCAAGGTTAGTTTTAGCAAACTTGAGGTTTTAGTTATTTAATGATCAAAGTAATTGTAAGAGCCTGTGAAGAAACTTAACTAGTGCTGGCTAAAAGTGGGCACTGCTTACAATTAATTAGAACAGTTAGTTAGGAAAGTTGCATCATTTCCAACAGGAAATAGCAGCTGTTTTCCCCCACACTGGTTTCTGGCCTCTTCCCTCGAGGCCGTGTGAGGGCACAGGACCTGTGAGCTCCTCCATCACTGCCCCACTGACCCCATGCCTGGCCTAAACCCTGTAATTCCATGAGACTTTATCCCTGTTGATAACCTGACCAGGTAATTAAGTAAGCTCAGAGTGCAAGAAAGCAGATTAATTAGGTGCTGTGTTGGGGTGATACTTGAAACTGTGAGCAGTGATTGGCAGCGCAGCTCTTTCCCATGGAAAATGGGAATTTTCTGTTATCAAGGCCAGTGTTACTGTTGTGGGGAGAGCTCACAGAAACTTGTGAGCCCAGGAAAAGGTAATTGTGGTGGCCATAACGCCGTGCTGGGAGAAGCACACGCTGAGTACACAAGGGCCAGGCCTGTGTGAGCCCTGGGTGACTTCCAGTGACTGGATTAATAAACACCATCCCCTCGTGTATAGATCGTGTCTGAGTTTTGTTTTGATGTCCTTTCCATGGGCTCTGTTGTTAACAGAGCTGCTGTGTGTCCCTGGGCGGGTGTGGCAGTGCTGGCAGTGGGAGGGTGCATTCACACCGTGGCAGATTGAGCTGTGGTGACAGTGACTGTGACAGGCTCAGCTCCTGGACACGCTGGTGGCTCAGAGCTGTTGGAGCCTTTGGGAGCCACTGCTGCTCATTTTGGTTTCTGGTTTTTTGAGCGTGAGGTTTTTTTGTCCATGAATTGAGAACCAAGCAAGGTGGTGGTGGGGGACTGCCTGGGGAAGGGGTGGGATAGAGCAGAGCCAGGAGTGGGGCTGCCCAAATCCAGGGATATGGCCCAAAGCTGCCCCACTCACCAGCAAAGCCTGGGCTTGTCTCTTCTTGACACAACAGGCTCTGCTCCTTGGTCACTGGTGTGAGTCTGTATTTGGTTTTCATTACAATGTCTGGAGGTCGTTACACTGCATTCCAGGAAGGGACCTAAAAGCCCATCCAGTCTCACCCCCTGCCATGGGCAGGGGCACCTTCCACTATCCCAGGGTGCTCCAAGCCCCGTCCAGCCTGGCTTTGGAGTGGGATGAAACGAGCTTTAAGGTCCCTTCCAGAGTCTGTGATTCTGTTCTACAACTCTGCAGTGATGTCAGGAGACGAACACGGTGAGCTTTAAGCCTGCAGTGAGGGGGGGCACTCCCTTAGCCTGCTTGTTTTTCACAAAATTGCGCAAAAATGTGATATTTATGGGTTAGCTGCAGGCACAGAGCTTACCCAGCAGTGTTTGTACTCCTCAGAACCCACTCTTAGTACAGAGGGGCTTGAATCTCACTTGACTTCTGTGAAAATGACACTTCAGTATCACCATGGCTGAAGAAGTATTAATACAAAAATACAGATTATTCCAGTGTAGAACAGTCCTTGTATTGTTTCCAGCACTCTTGAAGCCCTGTTATTTTGGGTGCCATACAAGCCCTGTAAAGAGGAGGCTGTTGATGCAGTAGATTAACCCTTCCTCTGGTAAAATCAGGGATGAGGTGTGCCAGGACGTGGTGCGCAGGCGAGCTGACGTTCTGAACTGCAAGCCCTTCCCTCTCGGCACTCCCTGGCTCGGCTCGGAATGTTTTGGGGTTGTAGGATTAACTGTGAGGTCTTGAGCCTGAGAATCGTTCAGTGCGTTCCTAACCCCGTGAGTCACTTCACAGCTCTCCCCCCTCATTAGTGCTGAACAGATCCATCCTGAGCTGCTGCTGAGAGCCGGCTCTGGGTGACTCAGAGGGACAGGGAAGTGCTCAAGAGAGTCAAAACAAACAACAAGAGACCCAGTGTTCACAAAGCTGAAGGTAAGGACACAGGGACACATCCCAGACTGGTGTTGGATGAAGGCAGGGACACAGGGACACATCCCAAACTGATGTGGGTGGTTTGCACTTACCAGTTTAAACTTCCTTGGGAGACTGTCCACGACTGCTCTGTTTTTTAAAAGTTTTTCTTTTGGTTATGGAAGAAGAATGAATGTGAAACACTTGGCAGTATCCTTTTTAAAAGGAAATAAGTTTTTACTTGGTCATTATAATCTCTAAATTTGCAGTGCATCGGGCCTCTAACTTAGAGCTAGTCCCTGGGATCATTCCATTTTTCCTTTCCCTGAAGACAAGCCAGGCACTGCAGTCAGGAGCCTGGTTCCCAGAGGACGGAGATGTCCCATGGAAGTGTCACTCACACCCTTCTCTTCCTGCCTCAGGCCCTCCAAGTTTAGCTCACTTCTGACGAAGGCCTCCGAGTGCAGCACTTTCACTCTCAAAATATCTTCCTGGCATTCTTTTTTTAACCATAAACTAATTCAGCAGTTTTAACTGTCAAAAAAGTGCCAGCCTAAAATTCTGCTGATCGAGTGGACTCTCCTGTGTGACCTAAGACAGAGACTTGGACAAATCCTGTGTACCAGTTCAGGAGCTATTTTCAGCTGCGTGGCCCAACTATTGCATTAACTGTAACTTTGTTATTCCCTTTGGAAAGTGCATTGGGAAGGAAACCCGTAGGGTAACCTCTGGGTTACCTTTCGTGGTGTTCATTTGGGTTTGTGACACCATGAATCTTGCTTCTGTGTGTGCCGTGCTTCGGCCAGAGCTGAGCTCTGCAGCAGGGTCAGGCACTGGCTCACCTGGACAGAGGAGCCTGGTGCTCTGTAATAACACTGGGAGAGTGGGTGCCCTCAGCTCCGAGGGAAGGGAATGCCTTCCTGATTATGGATAATGGGATCATGGTTAAACAATATAGGCAATAATCAGGCTATGCTCGGTTAATTGATTCAGAATACCAATTAGTCCACAGAGGTGGCTTAAAGGGGCCCTGGTAAGGCTGGGCTAGTGGTGTGCCACTACCCAAATGGCATCCAGCTCCTTCTATGTCTGCCAAATGTGCGTTAAAGTTGACCCTACGGGAGTGGAAAGTCCTTGAATTGAAAATGGTTTGGGGCTGGGCAACTATTTTGGGAAAATGTCTCACGTGCCTGCTCTGTTCTTGTGTTCTCCCTTGGGCATCACCTTCTGACATGAAACGGGAGCTTTGTCTGACCCAATGGGTCTGCTTTTACTTTCTTAAATATTCTTGAATATTCTTATATCCTTAAATAGTCTTATAAAGATTCCTCATTGAGAGGGTGGTGGGTCACTGGCACAAGCTCCCCTGGGAAGCTGTCATGGCACCAAGGCTGCCAGAGCTCCAGAAACTTCTGGGGGATGTGATTACTCATAGGATTTAATTCTAGTCCTGCAAGGGAATGGGGCTGGATGATCCTTCTGGGTCCCTTCTGGCTGGAGAGACTCTGTGTGCCTGATCCCATGCTTGGGCTAAAGGGGGGGACTCAGGATCACAGTTGTGGGGAGATAAAGGAGGCAGCTGCCCTTGGAGCAGCAGCTTCACTCTAGACCAGCTTAATCTGAACATAAAAACACTGGAGAACCTTGGTTTACTTTGTCCAGCCTGGGAATGGGACCTCACCAGATGACAAAGGAGATCTCTGTCAAGAAAAAGGGCAACTTAACCCCTTTCTGTTGTGCCCCAACAAGGGACAACGGCTTTAAACTGAAGGAGGGTGCATTTAGTTAGACACTGGGGAGGAATTGTTCCCTGGGAGGGGGGGGAGGCCCTGGCACAGGGTGCCCAGAGACGCTGTGGCTGCCCCTGGATTCCTGGAAGCGTCCAAGGCCAGGCTGGACATTGGGGCTTGGAGCAGCCTGGGACAGTGGAAGGTGTCCCTGCCATGGCAGGGGTGGCACTGGATGGGCTTTAAGGTCTCTCCCAGCCCAAACCAGTCAAAGATGTGGTGCCAAATGCCAGATTTGATTTTCTGTGAAATTAGTGAGCTAACCTGGCTCACTGGGAGGCAGAGCAGTGTCAGACCCTGGGGAGCAGAGCCCATGTGAGGTACCTGAGAGGAGAGCTCAGCTATTTCCTGCAGCTCCAGACTGAGCTCTGCAGTTCAGCTCAGGTGACGGGCAATAACTTGCTAAGCTGTTTTAACTTCGTTACTTTGATCCATTTGACCATTCTAAGGCCAAAACATAATTCCCAGGAGACCTTTTGCTACATTGAAACTGATCTCTTTTATGAGAAGTGTCACTAAAGACCCAGCTTGGTAATTACATTGTTTTTATTGCATTAAAATAAATCAACAATGGATTAACACTCAGCATTTGTCAAAATGCTGCAGCAGGACTGGGTGCTCAGATCAGACATCCTCTAAGAGACCTGGAATGCCTCATAGTGCAGCTCTTCTGTGTCATTGAGGGTTCAGAGTGCAGAAAAATGGTGCTGTGAGCTGATGTGCTGCTATAATTCACTGGGCTTTTAATCAGGTTAAGGCTGTGAGACAGGTGTGTGTTAAACACCTGGCCTGAGAAAGTCCCACTGCCCTGAGGAAATGCAAAACCAAGGACAAAGCTTTCAGCTGGGAAAACTGTGACTGTGTTTGGGTACTGTTTCTAAATCAGGTGTGTGCCCAACCTACTGTTATCCTGCAGGCTAGGCATGGCAAAGGGGAAAAAGGAGAAAAAAAAAGGAAGACAAAAATACTTTATGATGCCCTGTTAGTGCTTTGGGGTCAGTGTCTCCTCTCAGCCTGCTCAGAGGGAATGGGACTGTGCTGTGTGCCTTTCCTGAGGAGAGAATCATGGAATCCCAGACTGGTTTGGGGTGGAAGGACCTTAAATCCCATCCAGTCCCACCCCTGCCATGGGCAGGGACTCCTCCCTCTATCCCAGGTTGCTCCAAGCCCCATCCAGCCTGGCCTTGGACACTTTCAGGGATGAGGAATCCACAACACATGGATAACCCACGGTGCTGTGATGGCCACTGTCCCCTCTAATTGCTGTTTCCTCACTGTGAAGGGCAACAGTGGGAGGCTCTGCCGGCCCTAAAGGAGATGTTCTGTACAGGATGTTTCTGGAGTGATCAGGAGGCATCCCTGTGCCTCAAAGGGATCCCTCTCCTGAATTAACCCTGGATGTCTCCCTTACCAGCCCCATGGCAGCAAGGGAAGCAGCCAGGCAGTTTATGCAGCTTTAGAGTGTTCAAGACAGTTGAAAATCTGAACTGAAGTAAAACAAGAGCTTCTCACTCTCCCACCTTTTCCCTGCTGCTCTCCTCCTGGAGAGGAGCTGGTTTATGGATCAGCTCTAATAGAAACCATGCTGCAGTCACAGCTGCCGTAGTTTCAGCCACAGTTCAGCGATGGCAAAGGGACAAGATGAGCTGTTTCCAGCAAGCTTGGCCCTGCCAGAGGATGGGCACAGGAACAAGTGGTTGTGCACGGAGACTGTTCTGAGCTCTGCATCCTTGCTGAGCCACCAAGGGGCTGAGCCAGCTCCTGCTCACGTGGGGTTTGTTGCAGAGCCTCTGCCTGCCCTAGAAATACTCTGTGCTTCCAGCCACGGGCATCCTGAGTTCTTACAGCAACGCCTCAGAGCCCAGGAACCGCTGGGGGCTGCTCCCTTTGTGTGTTCAGACTGTTCTGTGTGTGGGGAAGGGGCAGAGAGGGAGATTTAGAAAAGATCAGCCAAAGAAGTTTGTTACCCAAAACGATGGGTGCAAAATGCCAAACACATCAAGTCCTGTGGAGAGGCAGAGACACAGTTCTTGTAGGACTCTGGATGTTGCCAAGACGCTGATATCTTGGCAAGGCAGCAGTGCTGAGCTGAGTGCTGGGCTGGGATCCTGGGCTGGGATCCTGCGTGGGCTGTGGGGACACTGTGGAAGGGGATGGATGGTTTTGGGCAGTGGGCAGTGGGCAGGAGCAGCCCATGAGCTTGGGTCAGTGCTGGTTTAACCTTCAGTGCACTGTCCTCTTCCAGCTGGGAGGGGCAATTTTCCAGGAGTGTGGACTCCCAAGTTCATCTTCCTCAAAAGCAGATGCCAAGGGAGCTGCAGGGTGGCAAAGGCAGCAGCAAAGACCACGCTGGGGATGTTGCTGCTGCTCTGGCTCAGATCTGGGCTCCAACAGAGGGCTCAATCTCTGGGATGGGAGCAGAGAAGGGGTGGTGTATCTAAATACCCTCTCAGGAGGAGAGACCTTTCTTGGGCCTCAAAATGGAAAAGGATTTGCTAATGAGCCAGTCTGCCTCTTTGCTGGGTTCCTAATTGGAATTTTCCAGGGAAAAGCTCAGCTGTGCCTGCTACAGAGGTGGTGTCAGGGACAGCAGCACCTCAGCTGGGCCCTGGGGAAGAGGGGGCTGCAGCATTCCCATTGCTGGAAAGTGCTGTGGTTTGTGTGTCTGCCCTATATGGCAGGCTGTGCTAATCCCAGAAATCTGCCCTCAAGATTGCCCAGAAATAGCCCAAACCCTCCTTCTTGCAATCCTCTTACCATCTGGGAAGCCAGATAATTTTTCCCAGTCTGATTTAGTTTCTTTAGTTCCAAAGGCAGCCTCAGCCTTGTGGGTTTTCTGTGTGCACGTGTTACCCTTTTGCCTGGAATAACTGTCTAAGCACGTGTTTGGATTTGAATATCCAACCAGAGGCAGACCCTGGCGCTGGCAGACTGAAATTTGTGATGGAGAACGGTGTTAAATTTTAAAAGAAAGTCATTAACTCCCAGGCCAACCAGCTGAATGGGCAGTTTGCTGGAGACTCCAACAAAACTGCGGGTTAAGGTCAGTCCCGGGGTTGGAATGTGAGGAGGGAAGTTAGAAGGAGTCGATTCCTCACTCTTGGGAGCCAGGAGAGAACGGGGCTATTCCAACACCACCATCTCTTTCCAGCTTACAATTTAATTTGTACCTTCCCAGATTGGATCTCTGCTCCCTTGGGACATTTATTTACTGGTTTGGGTTTGGGGTTTTTTCCCCTCCTTTGCAGTGGTACCACGATCAAAGGCTCGTGGTGGCTCAGTCACAGCTTGGACATTTCTAGAGAGGATCCTGACGCAGCGTGGGAGTCATGGAGGAGCTGGGAGAGCCAGGGCTCAGGCGTGAGTGCTCCGGTGATTTCCCCACTGCCTTTGCAGCGCTGCTCTTTCTTTCTCCTGGGGGGAGGATGGGTGATGGCTCTGTGGGTGGCTGGTCACGGGAGCCAGATCCTGGTGGCTGGAGGAGATGAGGGTCTGTATCTCCCCCGTGCCTGCTGTGGGGGGCTGGAGATGCCCAGCTCCACGTGGGATCGTGTTTGATCTCGGGGCTCTCTGGGCTGCAGGGTGGAGCGGATTTGAATCTCCTGGGTTTGTGTGTTAGGAGTGATTTCTACAGCCAGCGAGCCTCAAACCCTCTGGGAGATGGGTGGGGGGAATTCCATGGCCTGGGAGTCCCATGGAGATTCTTTACTATAATTTATTTATTGGTTTTTTGAAAGCCCTGTCCCCCGGGACTCTTTCACCCAAAGCTGCGATTTGCCTGCTTTAGCTGGAGAGACAGAGCATTTGTTACTGTCCTGTTTGCCTCTTAAAAGCCTTTTGCAGTGAAGGCATGGAGAGAGGAGGCTTTGTGTGAGCCTGGGGAGCTCCTGGGAGACAGGGTGGGTGTAAACACCTCTGTGTGCTGGGAGAGCTGCGGGCGCTGCTGGAGAGGAACCACACAAATCATGGTTCTGGGGCTGCCGAGGTGCTGTGCTGTGACGGGGACCAGGACACGGCAAGGCTGGGCAGGTACACGCTCTGCTCCCATTCCAGAGGTTCAGGGTACCTGGGATTGTGGAGGGAGTTGTTTGCTGTTCGCTCAGGAGGCTGCTCGGTGTTGTCTGTCCTTCGGTGCAGTGAAAAAGGCAATCCCAGATTGGTTTGGTTTTTCCCAGGGGCAAGGAAATTTGCTGGGAATTTTGATGGGTGGCAGATAGAGATCACTGGGAATGTCAGCAAACAGATTCAGCTGAACAAATGAAGAAGAGTTTTTGATTATCCTGAAAGCAGAACATTTAGAAGTGAAAGGAGATCCAGCTTCCCCCTGGACTCGGATCCAGCAGTGGTGAGAAAAGGCAGATGTGCCAGAGCTGCTGGGGAGCTGCTGGTGCCGTCTCACAGGTGCTCCTGCTTGCTGGCACGTCCTGCGCTGCTTGTGCATCCCCTGCGCTGCGAGGAGGGCAGCAAAGGCCATGCTGTGCTGAACAAACAAACAGCAATTACAGAATAAATCACGTCTTTGTTCGGGGCCCCCTCCTCACCCCACCCTGAACTTGATCCCAGTGGCTGGAGACAGCGGGAGGTGATGGGGAGCTGCGGGAGGGCTGAGCAGCTCAGCTGTGCCCAGGGCTGTGCCTTGGGCTGGGAGTGCCCTCGGTGCAGGGGGCTCCAGCAGCACAGCATCCATGGGGATGGATCTGGGTGCTTCCCGGAGCTGGAAAGGGACTCTCACAGCCTGAGTGAACTCAGCTCTGGGCCTTTTCTGCCCCACTGGTCACTGAGCTGCACATTGCCCTGCTCCCATCCTGGCTCATGCCTCGCTGCTGTGCTGTGGGAGGGAGGGAAGAGGAGGCACCTGGCCCCTTTCCACCAGGAAAGCAGAAGCTTTGTGTGGGAGCTGGCAGCATAAGCCCTGCCAGGCCTTCCCCAGCTCTGAACACCTCCTGAGGCACCAGACCCTGGGCAGTGTTGGCTGGCTCTTGGCTGGGTGCCTCCCAAGGCCCCTGCAGGGTGCCAAAGTGGGGCTGACACTGCAGGGACAGGCAGCCCCAACAGAGCTGTGCTCTTTGTCCGGCTCCTGGGGTGTTTTTCGTCTCCACCAGTGCCCAAAAGGGTTTGGATTTCTGGCAGTGGTACAGTAGGTGTCTGGGGCAGTGATGGATTGGGCTGTGCACAGAGCATTCCTCCTTCCTTCCCTCCCTTGCTTGCTGTGTGTCTCTCCTGGTGCTTTTCCTGCAGTTTCAGGCAGTTTTGCTGGTGGAAGTTCAGCTGAATCAAACCAGTGCCCCTGCCAAACTCTGGGGAAAAGGCAGCTTCTGGTGAGCAAACAGCCTTTCCAAGCTGCTGCCTCTGTCTAGGGGCCATGAAGATGGAGCTGGGGGTATTTTGGGGTACCTGGAGGCACTGGGCAGGGTGTGGTAGGTGCTGTCCATCTGTCCATCCTGGTACACACTGGCAGGGGGCAGAGGGATGGAGGGACAAGACACAGGGAATGGCTTCCCACTGCCAGAGGGCAGGGATGGATGGGATATTGGGAAGGAATTGTTCCCTGGGAGGCTGGGGAGGCCCTGGCACAGGGTGCCCAGAGAAGCTGTGGCTGTCCCTGGATCCCTGGCAGTGTCCAAGGCCAGGTTGGATGGGACTTGGAAAAACCTGGGACAGCTGAAGTCTTTAAGGTCTCTTCCAACCCAGACCATTCTGTGATTCTCAGCCTGTCCTGAACACCCAGTTTCAGGGCAGCATCTCCAATGTCCTGGACAGCTGCTTACAGATTAACGAAGCCCTGACAGGACTGCTCATCTGTTTTAAATAAAATAAAATTGTGCTGAGCAGAGCCTCTGGGACGCGCTTGGTGCATGGGATGGAAAGGGCCACGGCCAAGGCTGCAGCTGGGGCTCCTGCCAGGGGTGACTCCCTCTGAACATGGGTCTGTCTCCTGCCGTGACACTGCATCGAGTGAACGACCATCGTTCCTGTCCTTTGTGCTCACAGGGAAGGCTGGGGCAAGGTGGAGACAAAGCCCTGTGGCAGGTGAAACTGAGGGTCCAGCAGTGCCTGTGATGTCCCCGGTGTCCCTGCTCCCTGTCCTGCCGTGTCCTGCTCTCATCTCCTCTTTTCCCTGGCAGGGACAGGGCAGAGTCCCCTGGTGCTGGAGCATTGGCCAGCAGTGACCGGGGCACACCGGGCTGGACAACCCTCCCTGCGGGGCTGGCGGGGAACCTCGGGGAGCAGGAGGAGGATCAGCCATGCCCGAGTGAAAGGGAAAGGTGAGTGAGGGGGTGTGGGAGGGGCTGTGGCCAGTCGGGGCTCAGCCCTGGCCAGGGCTGTGTTGGAAGGGCCACCACGGGCAGGGGTGGGGGTGTGTGTCCAGCACCCTGGTCTGTACAGGAGATCTTGGTTTTTTTCATCCCGGAGAATTCTGGGACAGCCCAGCCTTTGGAGAGGGGGTTTTTTCCCCCAAGAAACCATATCCATCATTCCTCCACACCCTCCGGAGCCGGAGCTCAGCTCTGGTGCCTCCCAGTGAGCTGCGGTGCAGCAGCCAGAGCCAGTGGGTGCATTGCCGGTTCCTGGGGGATGGAATGGACTGCTCTGGGGTCCTGCAGGGTGACCCCATAAGCCTGGGGGGGCTGTGTGCCTCTCTCCTTGTCACATGAGAGCAAAGCAGGTCACCCAAGCGCTGCCATTCCCCCTTCCTGGCTCACCCTCACAGATCAGTTCTCCTGCCTGCAGTAATTTCCCCAGGGTGCTGTGAATACTCCTGTCCCGTGGGACAGTTCCTTAAACAGCTGAGAATGTGCCAGCAAACCTGATGGACGGCCAGTCCCAGGGATTACTTACAGCAGGGAGGGTTTTCCCTTTCCCCAGCAGCTCATTCCTCGGGCACCATCGGCAGAGTGGCCGCGGCTCCGGGGTCCGCGGGAGCGGGCAGGGCACTGTCCCCATCCTGGCACTGTCCCCACCCTGCCACAGGGGCGGGCAGGGCACTGTCCCCACCCTGCCACAGGTGCGGTCCCCGTTCAAACCCGCGGGGCCGATGGGAGCCGCTCCATTCAAACCGCGGCGGTTGTTCCGTGTCCCATGGAAACCCCGCTCCCTGCGGGCTCGGCGGGCACGGCTCCAGCTCCTGCAGCTCCTAATTAGAGGTGTCGTGCCATGGAGGCCGGCAACGTGCACAGAGTCTCGCTCTGCTCCCGCCGGGCCGGTGCCCTCCCGGGAGCTTCCTTCTGCCTCAGCACGTTCGGTAAGTGCGGAGCCCCGGCTCGGGGAGCCCGGGGGATGCCACCCCGGCCGGGCTGCCGTGGGAGGGGGCTGAGGAGCCGCTCCCCGAAGGAATCAGGGCCGGGCAGCAGCTTCTGCCTCGCTGAGCCGCAATAATGCCCGGAACCAGGAGCGCCCTGAGCCCCGGCGCAGCCGCTGCGGCGTGGGCAGCGCTCTCCAGGTGTCCCACGCCCAGCTCGTTTTGCCCCCTGGCTGGACACGAGCTGGGGTAGGGCTGGCTGGAGCTGTGCCCCGGTTAGGGCAGAGCCCGAGTTTCCTTTTTGCTCCTTGGGGGTCTCTCTCAGGTGTGCAGCGCGGCTTTGAGAAGCCCCCGGCGGCGGTGGCTCCGCTCTGCGGGTGGAGCTGGCCCGGCCACGGCTCGGCTGCGAGCCCCGAGCGCCTCCCTGCGAGCGGGTGGATTTGGATGTCCTGTGGATGTCCTGGCCCTTCGTGATGGCTGGGCAGCAGTGTCACACACAGGGCAGCCCCAGCGACCCCCGGGGCAGGACAGTCCCCAAACTAGCGTCCGCCCAAATCACCCAGCGCGAAAACTTCCTTTCTTCGCCTCTCCCTCTCCTTCCCGCTGACCCCTCGGCTGCACAGGGGCAGGTTCCTTTCGTGTTGCAACATCTGTTGTGCGCTAAGAGTGGAGCAGGGACATTCCCACAGCCTCAGAGATCTGCAGATTGCAGAGGGGTTCAAACCTCGTGCCCAAAGCCTGGAGTGGGAGGATGAAACCGGGGGACAGTGTTCTCTCTGTTGCAAACCAGTGTTGGAGCTGTCCTGACTCATCTCACCCAGCTCCTGTCTTTGCTCTCTCACATTGCACTTGCAGAAATGCACATAGACACCATTTCCACGTGTCCACGCACACGTGGGCACGCGTGAGCTGCTCAGAGGTTGGACTTTTTTTTTTTTTTGAGTGAAAAATGTGTTCTCTGAATTGTTTCGGGTTAAACAATCCCATCAGATATCCCCTCCCAAGCAAGCCCGAGCCCTTGGGCGTGTCTTTGGCAAAATGAAATGTTGGGTTTTAACTTGCAAGATGTTTATGTGTCTGTACGTTATGTTTACTCACCTGTAAATTATGTTTACTCACTTGTTTGTTGTGTTTTGTAATCTGGGGAAGAAGTGAAAACAGGGTATTTTGCTTTGGACTAAGGGAAATGTTGCAGTAGTGATGGTTTTGGTCTTTGGATTCTCCAGGGGTGTTGGGAAATATTTAGTTTCGGGTTGATCCAGAACAATTCCGTGATTAGAGACCCTTCATTGCCATTAAAATCTGCACATCCCATCGAGGCTGGCAGGCCCAGCTCCCAGGGAACCTTTTGGGAGGACAGTCAGAGGGGAGGCCGCCCACCCTGCACCCCTTAACCATTGCACCAGCCCCTGACAAACACCAAGGGCTGAGTCTTTGTGCCAGCCTGAGCCTTGTGGGGGATTTTCGGGCTGGTGCAGAGCTGCCAGTGCATGGAAAAGTGAGGGAATGGGTGTGAGCAGGCTGGCAGAGCAGTGGTGCTGCCCTGGGAGCTGTGCCCTCACTCAGCAGGGCACACCTCGGCTCTTCCAGCACTGACCTCCTGCACAGGGGCTGGGACCCGCTGGGTTTTCAGTGCTGGCAGACAGTGCTGATCTCCAGCCTGACCCCCTGGGAGGTGGGATGTTCCCCTCAGCTCCCCGGGTGGGGAGGCAGCATGCATCTGGCCCTGGGTGAGCCCTGGAGCTGTGGGGTGGGTGAGTCCTGCCTCTTCCAGCCTGTCCTTCAGCCTGTTCTCTCCTGTCCCCAGGCCAGCTGAAGCTGTCCATCGAGGTGTGGGGCCGGGTGCTGGTGCTGCACGGTGAGTGTGTCTCTGGAGCATCCCAGAGTGGTCCCAGAGCCACAGTGGGCTGGTGGTGAGGACAGCAATTCCACGCACTTCCTTTAAGCTCTTTGGAGCATCATGGCAGCTGTTGGGAACAGCTCTGTGGTGTGGTGGCACAACTGGGAGCCCCTTCATTGAGAGAGTAAACTGAAATTTCCAGAGACCATCTTTCAGGGTGAGCTCTGTGTTTGCGCCCATGTGTATGAATTATTTTTCTATTTTTCCATATGAAGAAAAAATAGGCAAATACAGGTTCCTGGAGGAACCTTACAAACCACTTCCTGAAGCACCAGAGGGGCTGGCAGAGCCCCTTTCCCCTCGTGCCCTGGGCTGTCCATCGGGCTGGGTGTGTTTGTTAGGAGCACAATCTGTCTGTGACAGAGGCAGAGCCACTGCTGCCTTGCTGGGCTTGCGAGGAGGGAGCTTGGCCTTGCTCTGACAGCCCACCCTGTGCTCTCCAGCTCTGCTGCACATCCCTGGCACATCCCTGGCACATCCCTGGCACATCCCTGGCACATCCCTTGCCCCAGGCAGCTGCGGGGTCCCTGCAGTGGGGCCGAGCAGCATCGGGGCAGCGTCAGGATGCGGCCGTTGATATTTAACTGGATGATACATTTCGCTCCAGGGCAGGGAGACCCAGGCTGGGGGAAGTCAGGCAGAGGGAATGCAATTTGCCGTCCGGATGCTGAACTGCCTCTGCCGCTGACCTCACCCACAGCCTGTATTTATAGCACGGGTGTGTTAAAGGGAAAGTACAATAAACCCCTGCCCCTGTTTGTGGGTTCTGCCCCACCAGGAGGGGTCATCCTGTGGAGCAGAGCAGTGTGGAGTAGGAAGATGCCTTCCCTGCTGCTTTGGAATGTGACCATTTCATTTCCTTTCCAGTCATGGAAGCAAAAGGTCTAATGGGAACGGAGTGCCGTGCGTGCGACTCCTATGTGAAGGTGGGTCCTCCTGGGGCCTTGTGCTTTTTTGGGGAATTTTGTGGTTGGCTCCTCCAAGCTTGCTCTGCACTGTTTGTCCCTTCCCCTTCCTTCTCCATCCTGCTCTGGAAGAGCATCCCCAGCTCTCAGGGAGCTGGCTGGGCTCCTGCCCAGCACTGGACAGCTCATGGGTTTTGTTGGCAGTGTCTGCGTGAAGTAGAAGAGAGGAGGACAGGACCCTGCTGAGGGCTGCATCAACCATTCATTGCAAGAACGTCCCAGCGGGTGCCCAGAGCCTGGTGGGGATGTTTGCTGGCACGGGGTGGGTCTCCTGCTGGGATGTGCACAGTGCAGGAAGCAGCTCCCCGGAGAGGGGGTAGGAGTCAGACACCAACCAGCCACACTCGTGTACATCACTCCTTGATTCTTCTGCTCTTTTCCCTCCCTCCCCTGCCCCGAGCAGTTTTGTAATGCAATTACCTGACAGGCAGGAGGATGAGGTGACCCCAACCACCCGTTAGCACCGGCTCAGCAGGGTCTTTGAGCTCAGCCATCCATACAAGTGGCTGTGCCAGTCTCCTGCCACGGCAGCTGGGGCCGGTGCGTGCTCTGGGAAAGTTAACACACTGCTTTTTCCCTTTCAAAGATGTCCATTGTGCCAGATGCCGACTGGAAGTGCAGGCAAAAGACGAAGACTGTGCCAGACAGCAAAAATCCCGTGTTCCATGAGCACTTTGTGTTGTGAGTATGGCAGGGCAGGGGCAGCTCTGGGCCATCCCCCAGCACAGTGTCACACAGAGCTGTGGGCACCCCATGCCTGCTGTCCCGGGGCTCCCTCCCCATGCCAAGACCACGCGTTTGCTTTTGCTTTGTGATCTCCAATAAACACTCAGCACGCCTGAGCAGCTCTACTGCTGAGATGAGGAGTGACAGACATTATTCTGCTGGTTTTTGTAGCTGAAGTGCCTTGAACTTTTGGGCAGAGCTCTGCAGAGCTGGCGGCACACACAGCATGGCAGCGCTGCTCCTGCACGCTCAGACTTTCTTGCTGGGCAGGAGTTGGACAAACACACTCCATTTCCTAGACCTTGCACCTGCAATAGTGTGAATGAGGAAGGTAAAAGGGTTTCCTACAGCCCAAGCATGTCTCTGCATGGGAAAGGAGCTGCATGACTTAGTGTTTGGGTAGAGCTTGTCACTGCTGGTGGCTGAGGCTGTGCCAGCCCTCTGACCTGTGCAGCGTTTGATTTGGCACAGGGTGGTGGTTTCAGAGCATGAACTGTGGCTCGTTCCTTGCATTTACCCTTTGATGTCGGATGTGTGTCTTCCTGCAAGGTTATTTCCCCCCTAAACCGTGTGAGGGGTGTCCCCACACCTGGCCAGGAGAGGTCACATCCCCTTGCAGGTGTCTGCCAGGAATGAGCAGATTGCTGTTTGGGGAGGGGCTGCAGTGCTCTGTGCAGAGACTGGAGGAGAAGACCTGGCTCTGAGGAGGCTGAGGAGTCTGTGGCTGTGAGGGCAGCCCTTGCTGAGTGCTCCTGAGGAGGCTGATGGGCTGTGCCCTCTTCTTATTCCAGCCCAGTGCAAGAGGAGGATGAGCAGAAGCGTCTCCTGGTCACAGTCTGGAACAGAGAGAGGAATTCCAGGTAAGGGGCTGCCAGCTCTCACATGATCCTTTTTAAATGGGGCTGTTGTGGCAGAGAACCTGCCCCCTGCTCTGGTCACCCCATGGGAGCTCCTCCAGGGCCCCGAGGGCTGGCCCTGACCTCAGGGCTGCCCTGCCCAAGGGCTTGGGCCAGGGATGTCCCAGCTGGGGGCACACTCGTGGGCAGCCAGTGCTGGTGAGCACCATGGGCAGTCTGTCAGAGAGCCAACCTTGCCCTTGGCACTCTGTTGCCATTGCCGCTGCTTGGTAGCCATCAGCTGGGCCAGCATTTAACCCCCTGCAGCCACTCGTGCCTGCACTGCTGGCCAAAGCCAGGTGGGGCTGGAGTGGGCTGGGACCTCCCCTCCCTCTGGGGACAGCGCAGAGAGGGGCACCAAGGGGCCTGGCACCTTGCAGGCTGTGCTGCCAGCCCGGGCAAGTGCCACCTGCCTCCTCAGCCAAGCTGCTGCCAGCACCAGGAGGTGACCTGGGTGCTTCAGCCCAGCTCCTCCTCGCCCTGCTGCAGCTGAGCCGTGTGGTTACACCGTGTCTGCCCACACCATGGGGCAGGGGCACGTCCTGGGCACCGCCTGGCTCCCAGCATGGGCAGGGATGGCTGGGGGCTTCCTGGGAAGGGGTGCAAGGGGGGATCTGGTGCTTCAACAGGCGTGTGCTGATGATCCCTGAACTTTGGTTGTGCTGCAGGCGGAGCAAACTGATCGGCTGCATGAGCTTTGGGGTGAAGTCCCTCCTGTCCCTGGACAAGGTACCTCTGTGTCCTAGTGCAGAGTGTGGGGCTGGGGCCTGGCTCTCTGGGCTCTCTGGGCCCAGTGGGTGGATGAAAACAGGCTTTTCCTGCCGTGGGAGAAGGTTTCTAGGGAGTTCCCTGCTCCCATTCCCAGTATGGATGGCCAGTGTGAGACTGGAGTTCGTGTGGTTGTTGGAGATGGGTGGGGAGGCTGTTGGAGGGGGGATCCTGGCACAGGGGATGTCACTCTCTTTGGCAGGGGCACAGAGTGGCAGCGACTGGGGGTGCACAGAGGTGTCCCCAGCATGTGCTGCCTGCCCAGTTTGCAGGAGGGGACACAGGACACGGGGCTGGGCTGGCATGGGTCACATCTGACACGTGTGTGAGGGGGTGTGGTGGTGGGGACACATCCTCCCAGGAGCCTGCCTGACTCCCAGCGGTGTGCTGGTGGGCAGACACAGGTTTTTTGCCTGTTCCTGCAAGAATTCTGTGCCAGAATCCCTGTCCCTGCTGTGGCGGGTTTGTCACAGCGCTGCTGCCCCAGCCTGGCTGCTGCTCGTCTGTACAGCCGGCTCTGCCTTCCTCGGGCAAGGCTCCCGTGGGAAACAGCTCCCGGCGACCACCAAAGCATGGGAATGCTTCATCCCAGTGGCCACTGGTGAGGGATTCTGTCCCTGGGCAGCAGAATATCTCGGCAAGCTGGAGGGGTTTCATGGAAGTGTTAATACATCCCCTGAGCTCACAGAATCACAGAATATCCTGAGCTGGAATCAGGGATCATCAGGTCCAACTCCTGCACAGACAATCCCACCCTATGCCTGAGAGCATTGTCCAAATGCTCCTTGATTTTTTAAATTTCCACACCTGAGGTGTGGACATTTCCTTCATAGCAGGAGACTAAAAAGGAGCTGTTAGTGGCAGTGGCTTGAGAGGTGGATGAGAGGTGACTTAAGCATGGCCTCCTCTGAAATTTGGGCCTCAGCAAGGCTGAGATGAGGTCCTATCCCCTGGCTGCTGCATGACACCGCTGGATATCCCTCTAAAAACCTGGAATCTTGTTGCTTCAGTGCTGCTCGTTCCCTCCTTGCAGGGAGGGTGGAATTTCAGCTGTTGCTGAGAGGAGGACTGTGGGCTCTGTGTGTGTCTGGGCACCTCTGTGTGCTGCTCCTGGGGCACCTCCTGCCCTGGCTGGGTGAAATGGGGCTGAGCATCTGCCCCTGCACCCACAGCTGCTTCCCTCCCCACAGGAGATCAGTGGCTGGTATTACCTGCTCGGGGAGGACCTGGGCAGGACCAAGCACCTGAAGGTGGCCATGAGGAGGCTGAAGCAGAGCACAGGTGTGTCCCGTCACGGGAATATCCCAGGGGGCATTGGCAAGGCTTGGAAGAGGAGTCACTCCTGTGCCTGAGCCTGTGCTGGTGTGGAGCAGCCCCAGCCCCACTGCCCCCTGTGCCCCCACGGGCACTGCTCAGCCCTGTGGTGCCCAGTGGCCCTGGGATCCCAAAAGTTTGTGGGGTGGGGATCCCGGCTGGTTCAGCAGGCCCTGCTCTCCCCTTCAGCCACACCTCTGGGGCTCTGTGGGGACCCTGACACTGCAGCCACGTCTGTCCCTCTTGCTTGGCCTTATCCTTGTGCTGCCTCCTGCCTCTCAAGGGCTCACTGGAGAGCTTGTGGGGCTCATTGCTGTGACCACGCTCTGTTTTGCCCCTAGGGCGCTGCAGCTTCTTCTCCTGCCTTGGTCCTGCAGTGCTGCCAAGGTGTGGAGGAGCAGAGGCTGGCACAGGGCAGGGTGGGACAGCAGTGCCCGTCTCAGGTGTGCAGCCACCCCCGAGCTGCTGCCTGGAGGGGATGTGCCCATGACACATAAAGGTCTCATGTGCAGCGTGGGATTGTCAGATGTGCTGTCACACTCGTGGGGCCTTTTCCTTTTTAAAAATTATTTTAAAAATTGTTTCAGAAGTCAGCCCAGGAAGTCAAAGTGCAGCCCGGGAGAGCCAGGACGCTGTGACCCTGCAGCAGCTGAAGGTGGGTGTGACAGGGCTGTGACCCCCAGCACTGGCGAGCTGTGGGGTCGAGTGCCTGCTTGGGGGGGTTCCAGACGAGCCAAGGGACAGTGTGTTGGTGAGGGAGACGCTGAGGTGAGGGAGCTCTGTCACCTCCTTGTCACACCACGGCTGTCACAGGCAATTTGTTACCCCCATCAGGCCCCAGCTGGTGAAGGGGGTGATTTGGGTGCTAATCCCCACTGCCTTAGGGAACTCCTGTTTTTTCAGTGTATTCCCACCCAAGACAAAGCAGCAGCACTGCCTGTGATGGGGGGGCTGGGGCTGGCAGGCCCCTGGCCCACGGCATCGGCCCCTGGCNCCAGCACTGCCTGGGATGGGGGGGCTGGGGCTGGCCGGCCCCTGGCCCACGGCATTGGCCCCTGGCCCATGGCATCAGCCCCTGGCCCACGGCATCGGCCCCTGGTCCACGGCATCGGCCCCTGCCCAGCTCCATGGCTCCTTGGACACATGTGCTCCTCTCCTCCTCCCAGGACCGTGTGCTCTGGGAAGGGAAAGGCCCGTGGTGGAACCTGGGTGATTTATAGGAGAGGCAAGGATGGGAAACGGGAACACAAACACATGGTTTGCATCGGAAACGGGGCTCGGGCGGCCCCGTGATTTATCTGTGCTGAATTCCGCCCTGTGCTTCCCTCAGCTGCATTTGCAGTTATTTGTTTTACAGCGAAGGGCTGAGCAAGACAAACAAAGCCAGCGCCCCTCTCCTCCCTTCCTCTCCGACAGTCGCCACTGACTTGAAAGGTGGTGGCTGGGAAGGAAGGCTGCTCCTCCTTCCAGCCCCAGCTCCAGCCTGGCAGCGCGGCCGCCCGGGGACAACGCTGCGATGGCTCCGCCACTGCCGGCTCCCCTGGGAGCGCTGAGGCTCCTCAGCTCCCTCCCTGGCCTCCTTGGCCCTGCCACCCCAGCTGCTGTGCAAGAGAACCCAGATTTTGGGTTCCCTCCAGCCCTCCCTCATTCTTCATGCCCCTGTAGGAGTGTGGAAAGTGTTTTCTTCTCCGGTGGAACCCCATCTCCAAGGAGTTGTGCCCAGCTCTGGCAGTGGGGCAGCTGAGGCCTGCGTGTGCCCTGCTTCTGGCTGTGCTCAGAGTTCCTCTTGGCCTTTAATTCCCAGATCCCACCATGGATGCAGCTCAGTTGACCTCGGTGCTTCCCGCTCGGTGACTTTACGAGCACAAAGCACGGGCACATGCGTATCCTCTGGGTCAGTGCTTTCAAAAACAAACTCTGCTTTTTCTTTTTTTTTTTTTTTTTTTTTTTTTAATTTTTGCTTCTGTACACCCAAACCTCTGATTATTTTATGAGCTCGGAGTCGTGTCTTTCATGGAGCGAGGCTCTCACAGCCGGTGCCTGTGAAACGCCGCTCAAACATCCTCCGAGTGTTTGTGAGAACGTCGCAATAACAAAGTGCTCCGTGCGCCTGAAGAATGCCACGGGAACAAAAGCCACATCAACAGAGCGGGGACTGGGGAATACTAAAGAGTTGACAGGAATTTTAATATAAAACTCTCTCCCTTCCTCGTCAGTGAGGGTTTTCAGGAAGCCTCTGGCTTATCGTAAAGCGGCATACAGCGCTCGCAGGGGCCGGGGAGGTGAAAGGTGGCTTCCTGCCATTCTTCTCGGGAGCTGGGTTCCCATGGGCGGTCATGCCAGTTTGACTGGGGCTCCTTCCACGCTCGTGCGCTGCGAGGAGTTCGGGATCGCGGCGGCTCCGGGGAGCTGCGGGGTTTTCATGGGCTCACGGCGATTCCAGCCATGAACCGCTTCAATGGACTCTGCAAGGTGTGCTCGGAGCGGAGGTACAGGCAGGTCTGTACCCCCCCTGCCATAAACCCCCGTGCCAGCGTGTGGCTGCGAGCCTTGGATGAATTTCTGAGTGTCTGGGTGTTCTCTTGCCGTGGCTGGGCTCTGTGGGTGCTGCTGCTGAGGCGTCGACTTGATATCGTTATAATTTGTAAATTATGGTGAGGATATGAGGAAAGCATCTTCACATGGGTGCCTGTGGCTGGTCTCTGCCTGTTGCTGCAGTGGAGAAATGGGCAGAGAGGGGTGTTTTAAAAATATAGATAATATATTAAAAAATAGAAATATAATATAAATATATTTAAATATAAAATTTATATTTACTGTACAACTTGCAGGTAGCATGCTAACAGTAACAGCGTTAAGCTGCAAGGTGTTGTCTTAATTTCCCCCGTTAGAGGAGAGGCAGGCACAGCAGGCTGCTACTGCCTCTTTTAAAATTATTTAAAATTATTTTAAGTTTTTAAATTATTTTAGTGTTTTTGGGAGCCAACGCACTTGTTTCCTGAGGAGTAGCTCGTGCTCGTTCCAGTTCTCCCAATACACGATGCCAGGTGCTGCTTTTCCATGTGCAGGTCCCAGTCTCCTGCAAAGAAGTATTTTCTTTTTCAAAGAAATATTTTCTTTTTCAAAGAAATAGTCCCTCCGTGGTCTGGACTGGGACTCCCAGCTCAGGGTCAGCTTCTCCCTGTGCTCATCTTTTGGGTTATTCCAAAGCTGCTGTGGGGGACAGCAAATATTGGAAATTACAAAAGCAGCAGAATTCCAAACCCACATGCCCCCTTCTTGCCAGGGCTGTGGTGACCATCTCATGCAGAAAAGCTGCTCTGCCTTGGCTGAATAACAACTGACTCTGGTTGGTCTCTGAGACCTCCTCAAGTCTTTATTTTGAAAATTTCCTCTGCATTTTTTGGCAAAGTTTGGGTACAGCAAAGCTCCCCACCCACCTCCCAGCTCATGGCAGACGCTCATACTTCTTTAGTGCTGTGTACAGCAGCAAAAATGGGCAAATAATGGGCAAAAAATGGGCAATCACTGCTTGTGGTGGCCATGGTGGTGGGAGGTGAGGAGCGTCAGCAGGGAGAAGCTGCTCTTGAGGTGGGGGACAAATTCAGCCAGCTCAGGGAGGAGCGGGAGATCTGGCACAGGGAAAACCTTGGGCTGGGAGGTGCCCATGGAGTCTCCGTGGTGGGAGAGATGCTGGGCTGGCTCCTGAGGTGCCAGTGGTTGGTATTGGAGGTGGAATCATAGGAGATGGAATATCCTGAGCTGGAAGGGACTCACAGGGACATGGAGTCCAACTCCGGGTTGGACTGAGCTGTGAGGTTGGTTTGAAGGTGCAGAGCACCTCTTTGAGGATCCAGCAAACTCCAGAAAGAAAAATACTCAGTGTAGTAAGACTGGACCTGTGTTTTGATCCTGCCAGGGAAAGCCAGTTTCTCTTTTGAAGCCTGATTTTATGCTGAGCAATCACCCAGGGACAAGGTCAGGGAAATGAAATCTCGCTGCCTTTGCCCTCCCGTGGTAAAGGAGTGAGGAACCAAGATCAGCTCCTTGGCAACTTCTGCTGAATTCCTCCTCTTCCTTCTGCCTGTTTGTTCTCAAAATAATACAGGTCAGACGTTGGATTTTTAATTTTCTTTTCTCTGTCAGTAAAACAAGCATCTTGACTAATGTCTTGGGGGCTAATCAGGTATTTACAGGATCTGTCACGCTGAGCTGCTGCTGGAAGCCAACATCAAAAAATAAGCATCATTTTTTTAATAAGCTCAATGCTCCTCGAATCAGGAGGAGAAATGAGCCTAAATCAACGCAGCATCCATCCTCTCCAAACTCAGTGAGGGAAAATCCGCTCAGCCCAGGGAAGGGGGTGATGCACACAGATGTCTGGAGGACAGGAGCGTGCCGAGCTCGCAGCTCCCTCCGGAGCAGGGGAGTGCTGCTATTTCTGTATTCTCCAACAGGAAATGAAATGTTCAAGTGACTTGCTTAGAGAAGTCAGTGTCAGAGCTAGACTGCCAGGTTTTCCTTTCCAATGGCTACTCAGACCTTTCCTCACACTTGGAAGGGCTGGGAGCAGAGTGTGTGCCAAACAAACGCTCCTTTTGGGGCACTCCAGAGACCCTCGGCTCGATCTGGCACTGCCTTTTTGCACCCTTTCCACCCATTGTCCATGGGGGTCACAGTGACGGCCCTTTCCCATCTCTAAATGCTGTGTGCCAGCATTTCCAGAGGCTGTGGGGCAGTGTGGGAATGAGGGGGGGTCATCACACACCGTGGCTGCTTTCCCACCTAACAGATGGCCCCGGTGTCTCCCCGCAGATCACGATCCCTCGGGGCACTGATGGCTTTGGCTTCACAATCTGCTGCGACTCCCCAGTCCGTGTGCAGGCAGTGGACTCTGGTAAGAGATTGGATCCTTTTCATCCCTCTTGGTTTGAATGAATTATAGCTCCTTTTTTGCTTGCCAGAGCTGGTTGTGATTCTGGAGCTCCCACCTTGCAGGACTCTTGGTGCCTCCAAGGAACTTCATTTAATGAATCCTCTGTTGTCTCTAATGGGGTCACAGGCCACTGGGTTAGCACAGTGTCACTACTTCAGCAGTGTTTTGCAGTAATTTGCAGAGATTTTGTTCCCTTCCCTCTCCAGCCTGAGAACTGTCTGTCTGGTTTGGAGATCTTCAGAAATCATTTGGGGGGGGGGACACAGGTCAGAGGGGAGCAGGACTGTGGGAATCCTCAGTTCCCTGAGTAGACCTGTGGGATGGACTGGTGTCCCCATTGTGCCCTGATGCTCCCCACTGCACCCCAGGAGACACAGGAAGTTCATGCAGTAGCTCTGAGGGAGCACTGATAGCTCCATCCTGGTGCTGTGCGTGTGTGAATGTGCTGGGAGGGGAAGCTCCAGGTTGGCTGGCTCCACTTCATTTTCAGGTGTGGGTGTCACATGGGGTTTGGGGGAGTGAGTGGTGCAAGCTGTGGAGCTCTCTGGGCGTCTCCAAGCTCCAGGGCTTCTCCTCCCTCTCCCACTCAGCCTCCTGCCTGGCAGGTGACTGGAATTTGTCCCTTGCAGGTGGCCCAGCAGAGAAGGCAGGTCTGCAGCAACTCGACACGGTGCTGCAGCTGAACGAGCAGCCTGTGGAGCACTGGAAATGTGTGGAGCTGGCACATGAAATCCGGTGAGTTCCTCCAAAACTCCAGGGTGGGGAGAGGCCGTTTGAGGGACCCAGGGCAGGGCAGTGGGACCACTGAGTGACTGTGGGAAGGGGAAGGCTCTGAGGGATGCAGGACACTGGGAAAGGATTCCCTGGAGGAGAAGGAAGGATGCAGGAGCTGGGGAGCACGGGAGAGGGGCAGAGGCTTTGGAGGGAGGAAGGGCTGCAGGGCTCGTGCCTGGACACAGGTGCTCCACCACTGATTTCCCCATCCCATCTCCCCCAGGAACTGTCCCACGGAGATCATCCTGCTGGTGTGGAGGCTGGTGCCTCAGGTGAAGCCGGCCCACGAGGCCATGACCCGCAGGTCCTCCTGCAAATCCACCTACGACCTGCAGTCCCCTCCCAACAAGCGGGAGAAGAACGGCCCCGCGCAGGCGGAGCAGCGCCGCAGCTGCCACATCCTCTATGATGGCACCGAGGGGCTGGGGCTGCACACCTGGGACAGGTACACGGAGCTGGGCAAGCGGGGCCAGAGCACCCTGCCAGCCTTGTCCCGGGTGCCCTCGGCTGCGGACCAGAACTACATCATCCTAGCTCCACTGAACCCCGGCAGCCAGGTAGGGCTCAGGGGCTGCGCGTGGCTCGGGGCTCTGTGCTGCAGCCTCTCCTGGCCCCTGCTTCAGTCTTATCCAGCATCATCTCTAAATATTTGCAAGAGCGGTGCCAATTTTACAAGCCACACCTCTGTCCCTTGGTGGAGCTTTCACTGTTTTCCTAAAATATTTCCCCACTGCCTCCACTCAGGGCTCACCCCAGGGGTATGGGAAGGAGGTGGGGAGTGTTCCCACTGCACACACCATGCTGCAAGTCATCGCTCTCATTTTCTGCTGCAAAAACGATTTTTCCCCCTCTCTGAAGTGCTTTGGCTTGGCTGGGTTTGGCATGTTAAGATTTGTAGTTGTCATTGTACCTGTGGCCTGCTGCAGGTGACCGTGTCCCCTCTGTCCCCTACAGCTGCTGAGGCCCGTGTATCAAGAGGACAACACCACTGTGGGTGAGTTGTCCCTGTGCTGGGAATGCTGCTCAGAGCACCCAGCTCTAAGCTGATCTTCCTGGCACCCTCAAATCCTTGTCCCGAGCCCTGCAAAGGGCTCCCGTTTTGAGGGCAGCTGCAGCAACCTGGGGCTTTTTGCGGTATCATCTCCCCACTGTGGCTCAAACCTAAAAGGAGAGGTGGAGCTGGGTGAGCCTCACGTGAGAGGGTCTGTGGGAGCTCACAGAGGGCTGCTGGGGACTTCCCATCAGGAGCAGGATGGGAACACGAAGTGTGAAAGCTCTGGGCATCGTGGTTCCCACGTGTCCGTGGGCCCGTCCGTGACGTGTTTCCCTTCTCATCCATGAGGCCTTGCTGGGAGAGCTGATCCCTGCTCTGAGGTTCCCTTCAGTGCTGCAGGAGTGAGGGTGGCTGTGGCTCAGATCAGGGCCAGCAGCAGTGCACGTGGTTGTGCCAGGTCTGGGGAATATTCAAGCCCTGGGCTGCTGCAAAGTCTCTGGCAGTCTCTGGGCCAGCTCTCCTCAAAAAACCTTTGAAACATAAGCTCATATCATAAACCACACCTGTGACAGGTGTGTGTGGGATGCCTGGAGCTCCCTGGGAATGGCTGGGCTTGTGGGAATAGTGGACTGAGGTGGGTGGCAGGGCTGGGCACTGCAGGAATCCAGGTCCATGTGGAAATACCCCTTGTCCGCTCGTGGATTTGGGAGGCTGTGCTTGCACCAGGGCCTGTCCAGATGGCCTCAGGATGAGCTGTGTGTCCCTGGGAGAGCTGAGCTCTTGTAGGAGTGTGTATCCCTCAGCATTCCCTCTGGAAAGTTTGGTGCCGTCTCTAAGGTGGGGCAGCGTCCATGGAAAGCAAAGTGTGGGGCTGGCAGAGCCATGGGGGGAGTGCTGGGGAGCGGGAGGGAGCAGTGTGGGTGCCAGGCCCCTGTGCCTCGGGTGCTCCCAGCCCTGGAGCTCTGCAGGCAGGAGAATTTTCCACTCTCAGCTGCAGGGGATGTTTTGTTCCGTGGATAATTGCAGCTCTTTCCTGCTGTTTGTGGATCCTGTGAAAAGATGAGCTGGGCCATGGGGACTTGTTCTTACAGTGGGGTGGGATTTCAAAGGCTTGGGCTTCTTCCCATAACAAGTGCTGGATTTTTATGGATTTGTTTTAAATTATGTAATGTTAAGTCCAGAGGGAGGAAGGTATCAGTCAACCTGAGTAGGGATGAAGTGTGGCAGCACAAAGCTGCCCACCCAGTGACAGGAGCTGACATTTGGGTGTGTTTCTGTGCCAGGACTTGTGCAGGTGATTATTTCCTCTGATAAAACGAGGTGATTTAGGGATAAGAGCAAAAGCAAATCCTGAACAGCCCAGACAGATCTTATCTGCCCTGTGCTGAGCTGTCCCTTGTGCTCTGATGTTATCTGGCAGTGCAACCATGAAAAATGGAAAATGTCAGGATTAATGCACTTAGAGGTGGAAACAACCTCTTAGGTCACGAGGGTCCCCCCCCAGCAAAGGCAGCTGCTACAGCAGCAGTAAACAGCAGGGCTGGCTTCCCACCCCAGCGCTGGCTGGCTCTGCTGCCTTTATCTGGGAGTAAATGTGCTATTTCCTAATACTTAATGGAATATGTAATGCTGGGCAGGTTTGTGTGTTTGCTTTGGACGAGACCTTATCTGCCCCGGGCCGTGGTCAGGAGTGTTTGGGCTCAATTCTGCCTGGGAAGGTTCTGGGCATCCGCTACGGTGCGAGGGTGAAAAGCTGCTGTGGTGGGAGCAGGAGCTCCCGGGGGGGCTGCAGGGAGGGAAGGAGGGATGCTGGGGGTTCCCAGGGAGCTGCAGGAGGGATGCTCATTCCTGTTTCTGAGACATCCCTGTGGGGGAGAAGGAGAACGCTCCAGCTCCTCACCTGGATATGTTCAATCCCAGGGGAGAGCTCTGCCCGCAGCCCCGAGCTGGCTCAGTTCATCAGCTACAGGAGGAGGGAGGAAGGAAATATTTCCATTTTTCAGTGGGGTTTCTTTTGAAGAAGACATGAATTTTTGGTTAGAGAGCCATTCAGCTCCTGTTGGAGCTGTTCCCTGTGAGTTTTAGGGCAGAGCACAGGTTGCTGGTGTCCAGCAGGACGTGGTCTGGGCTCTGCTCGAGCAGCTGAGGTGGGAGTGTGCAGCTTCCTGTAATCCCTGCTTTGAGTGAGGATAACCCTCTGCAGGGAAGAGGGACTGACTGAAACCCAGTCAGGCTGCTCGGACCTTTTCCAGCCCCAGAATGTAAAGCTGAAAAGCAGAGGATGATGTGGTGCCAGCCTCATGGACAATGAGGTCATCCTTTATAAATACACCCAATGTCTGAATAACCATCACTGGCAGCAGCAAGATTCATCCCAGCCACGAATGTGTTTATAACTTCTGCCTCTTTCTCTGACACCTCCAAGCTCAGTATCTCCTGAAAACTGTGATTAACCCTCTGCCCCATGTCATGACATTCCTGCAGTTTGCTGACTTCCATGCCCAGAATTCAGAGCAGGCAGGACTCGTGTGGATAAAAATGTTCAAGTCCCTCTCCAGCTCTCCTGGAGCCCCTTTAGGCCCTGGAAGGGGCTCTGAGGTCTCCCTGGAGCCTTCTCCTCTCCAGGTGAGCACCCCCAGCTCTCCCAGCCTGGCTCCAGAGGGATTCCAGCCCTCAGAGCATCTCCGTGGCCTCCTTTGGACCTGCTCCATGTCGTTCCTGTGCTGGGACACAGCTCTGCAGGTGGAGGCTCCCGGGGGCAGATCAGAGGGCAGAGCACCTGGTGGGATGTGCTGGCCTGAAGCAGAGCTTGCTGTGGCCTCCCTGGGGTCCTGTTTGTACCTTCCCAGCCGTGTCTGTGCTGCTGGTGGCACCCACTGAGGTCCTCGGGCCACTGAGCGAGCGGCTCTGGAGCAAAACCACTCTGGGACGACTTGTTCCCCATTAGAAAAAATGGAATCAGTGCTGTTATTCCATGAATCCCTGGGACTCCTGGATAGCTGAGTGAGGCCTGTCCCTGCAGCTCTTGGCTCCAGTGATTCTCCAGGATTTCCATGGCCTCCTCCAGCCTGGGAGAGCAGGACTGAGCCGGAGTGGGCAGAGCTGGAGCTCTCTCCTCATCCTGTATTTCCTTCTGCCTCCTCTGTCCATCCAGGGAATACCGGTAAAGGGAAATCCCACACAGGCTCTGGGAGGAAATCCAGGCTGATGAAGACTGTGCAGACCATGAAGAGCTACGGGAACTACCAGAACTGCACCATTGTGAGGCCCCACATCCCCCACTCCTACGGCACCTACGTGACCCTGGCTCCCAAAGTGCTGGTGTTCCCCATCTTTGTGCAGGTCAGTGCAGCTGGGAGGGGGCTGGGATGTGGTCAGTGCCCAGGCTGGGGCCAGGCAGCCGTGCAAGGATCTCTTTCCCAGCAGTATCTCCCATGAATTCACGGATCCCTGTCAGCCTCAGCTCTCCTCTGGAGCTGGCTGTGCTGGGCACAGTGCTGGGGGCTGTCTCAAAGGGAACTGTGTCCTGCCCAAGGAATTCTCTGTTGGATTTTTGCGTCCTTTTCAGCTTTCAAACCTGGCCCTCGGTGCTTGCTTGAGTCAGGAGGGGGTGTCCCAGCTTTTGGGCTTCAGAGCCAATTTTGGAATTGCAGATCAGTGTGGTTCTTCTTGAGGGTTCTTTGTGCTATCAGTGTGCAAACCAAGGGGTTTTAGGTTAGCTGGTGGTCACACTGAAATCTGGGCACCCTGTGCCAGGGCCTCCCCACCCTCCCAGGGAACAATTCCTTCCCAATATCCCATCCATCCCTGCCCTCTGGCAGTGGGAAGCTCTTCCCTGTGTCCTGTCCCTCCATCCCTTGTCCCCAGTCCCTCTCCAGCTTTCTCGGAACCCCTTTAGGCCCTGGAAGGGGCTCAGAGGTCTCCATGGAGCCTTCTCCTCTCCAGGTGAGCACCCCCAGCTCTCCCAGCCTGGCTCCAGAGCAGAGGACCAGGATCTAGAACAGTAATGGCTTGACAGGGAATGTTCTGCCTCCGCAATTCCATATTTTAAGAAAACAGCCCTGAATTTGGTGGTAGTTGCTCTGACTCCCTCTGTGTCCTTCATATGGCCAAAACCCCACAAAATCTCATCTGCTCCATATGTTTTAGTACACTGCTGATGAATCCCTTCCTTTCTGAGCTTGTGTGGAGCCCTCCATCCTCCCCTGCCAGTGGCAGTGTCACCTCAGCCCAGACTGGTGACTTCCTCTGGGCTGAAACTGTGTTCCCTGTGACTCCAGCCTGAGCCATGGGCTGCCTGGGGCCAGAGTAGGCTGGGCTGGAGCTGGGGGCAGGTGTTTGGTCACATCCCTCCTCCCTGACTGCACCTGGGTGAGCACTCACCTTGTGTCCACCTGCCTGGGCTCTGCGTGGTTGGCCTTTGATTGGAACACAACTGGCACTTTCTGCCTCCTTGCTCCCAAAACTCATCTTGGATTGTGCCTGGGAATCTGCCACTTCAGGAGCTGGTTTTTCTCTTTGCACTGTCTCATCTGGAGGGCCCAGTGCAGGTCCTCTCCTGTTCCCACTGTGCTGCTCCCGAGGGTGGTCCCAGGCTGGTGGTGCAGGGTTTGTTCTGCCCTCAGGACACCTGAACCTGTCCCATTCTCCAGCACTGACTGGGGAGCGGGGAGTGGCACGGGAAGGCACAGGAATTCTTAAAACTTGCTATAAGAGTGATCCACACCATCAGGTGCAAACATTGGTGGCTGAGGGCCGTGGGGACCTGACGTGCCAGCACTGTGGTCGTGCTTCCTGCTGACAAACACCCATAACCCCCCCGTGCAGAGCAGCCCCTGTGCAGAGGCAGGGGCTGGCTGTCTTTTCACAGCTGGGCTGACGTAGGTGTGAGTGCAGGGCTTTGTTTTCTGCTCTGACTGGACTGCAGACTTTGTGTCCCTCTGAGCACAGTGCGGGGTGGCTTCTCCCCAGGTGAGTTACAGCTCACAGTGAAGGCAGAGTGGGTTTGGTGGGTGGAAAGTTTATCTCACAAACCACCCTGCCACTGGAAGGTTTGACTGTTTCTTTTGTTTTCATTTTTTTCTCCATCCAAATGTAGCCCCTGGATCTTTGCAACCCAGCCCGGACTCTGCTGCTGTCAGAGGAGCTGCTCCTTCACGAGAGCAGGAACAGGACTACACAGGTAAAACCCTTCCACGTTGTCTGAGCTCTCCAAACCTGCTCTTCTGCTGTCTTATATAGAGGATTGAATCATAGAATCACCATGGTCTGGGTTGGAAGAGACCTTAAAGCTCATCCTGTTCCACCCCCTGCCATAGCAGGGACACCTTCCACTGTCCCAGGCTGCTCCAAGCCCCAGTGTCCAACCTGGCCTTGGGCACTGCCAGGGATCCAGGGGCAGCCACAGCTTCTCTGGGCACCCTGTGCCAGGGCCTCCCCACCCTCCCAGGGAACAATTCCTTCCCAATATCCCATCTCTCCCTGCCCTCTGGCAGTGGGAAACCATTCCCTGTGTCCTGTGCCTCCATACTCTTTTCCTTGTCTCCAGCTCTCCTGGAGCCCCTTTAGGCCCTGGAGGGGACATTGAGAAGGGACTGGAAGGGATATCCCATTACACTGAGAAGGGAAATGTTTTATTGTGCAGTAATTATATTGATGTGATCCTTGGAAAGACTTGTAGTCAGTTTATTGTGGGATAAACTAAATATCAAAACCCTTCTGTGCTAGAAATCAGCTGTTGTTCCTGTTTTCTTTGGGCTCACAGAGAGGAAACTGTGGGTGGCAAACGCACATCAGTGGCAGCCCAGCAGACTCATGAGGAGGGGGTTTAAGGATATTTTGTGCCAGGTTAGAGAAGCACAGAATGACAGAATGGTTCAGGCTCTCTGTGAGGCCACCCAGCCCCACCTCCCTGCTCAGGCAGGATTCCCTGGAGCAGCCACTCCCCCAGGACTGTGTCCACATGGCTTTGCAGCATCTCTAGGGAGAGAGAATCCACAACCTAGAACAAGAACTAGACAGAGAACTTGCTGCAGGTGTTCTCAGAATTTCAGTTCCTGAAACAGCTCACGTGTCCTGTCCAAATTCCTCTCGTTCTTCTTACTTCAACTTTTCCGCCGTGTTGTTGGAGAGCTGTTGCCAATCTGGGGACACAACAGGACTTTGGCACCCTGAGGATTTGACAACTTCACAGAGTTTGGATGTGTTGATCACATTTGCTGCTGGATTCACTTGCATCCAACTGCAAAGTCTGCAAAGCCTTGGAATTTGGGGGAGAGGCAGAGCCCCCTCATGCACTGCTAACCAGGGCCATTTCCTTTGGGGTAGTTTCAGAGGATCTCACCACTGCACAGAGTAATTTAGGGTTGAATTCAGTTGCAGTGAACAATGGATGATCTTCACGGATCTCCAAAGGAAGTTCTATTTCACTTGTTTTAGTTTCTGGGTGGCCAACAGTAGAAGCCCAGAGCCACTTCCCATCACTGGCCAGTACAAACCAGTACAGGGTTGTGCTGAGTGACTCCTCTCTCTTTCTGGTTTTCATGGTGTAATTCATCCCTTGCTTTGACTTGAATCACTTGATGTATTTTTCTGCCAAAAAGTACATGAAAATACATCAAAGTATATGAAAAATTCCACGATTGTTTAGAGGAAAATGTCTCGGGGAAAGGACTCTGCTTATGATGCTCTTGGGGATGAGTGTGGAGCTGGGAGAGGATTTCCCAGTTGGAGCTGGTGCCAGGAAAGGGCAGGATGCTGGCCAGGAATGTGAGACAGCATTTGGGAATGCTGGTGCCCTGGGGCTGTGGCGTCTGGGTGAGCTGGCACAGGGCAGGGCAGGAGGGGCTGAGTCAGTGGGGTGAGAACAGAGCAGTGGGGAAGGGAAACACCCCGTGGTGCTGAGCCCCTGCTGGCAGTGACAGTGGAGGCAGCAGCACCAGGATGTCACCTGTGGCCCTTGGGACAGGCTCTCTCGTGTCTGAGCATGTGGCACGGCCATGGAAAGCTTTGTGGAGCTTCAAGGAAGCTGTGCAGGTCCCTCTGGAGTGCCAGGCTCCCGTTCCCCAGCAGAGCTGGGCTGTCTGCTGTGGGTCTGCTGGGCTGTGAGGGGAGAGAACCTGAACCTCTGGAGCCAAAAGACTTAGACCAGCCTGGACACAACAGAGCTGGTGCAGGAGGGCTCTGACTCCTCTCTTTGCTGGACTTGACTTCTTTCCCTCTTCAGCTTCCTCTGATGCCTGGACAGAGCCTGTCTTGTGTCCAATCAGTCTTTTCATCCTTGCTTCGTGTGGTTTTCTGTTTTCCCACTGCTCTTCCCACCCAGCCTCTCTCAAGCTGGGCTCCTGTGGTTTGCAGGACTGAGTGGCTTGAGAGAGGAGGGCCCAGGTGAATTTGTTGGAGCTGGAGGTCCTGCTCCTTTCTTTTTTTCCCAGCCCCCCAGAATCTTTTCCCTGTGGCAGTTCCCACATCAGGCACTGCATCCTTGTCCCTGAGCAAATTCTCTCCCATCTCCTGAAGGAGTCAACCTATCTCTCTGGAGGCTTGCCAGGGTCTGTCCTTTCCCTGACCTTACCTCTGGGGCAATCCTTATTCAGGCCTTAATCACATCCTGTCTAGACTTTGCTGCAATTCCCGCTTTTATGGTCTCCTGAAATCCCTGCAGCCAGAGGAGCCAGCGGGCGATGGCACACGAGGTGTCCAGCGTGGGCTTTGGCCTTGTCCATCCATCTCCAATGGATCTGGAGGCCTCCCGAAGCCCTGAGGTGTCTGCTCAGTGTGGGCCATGCTCGTGCCCTTCTCATCCTTCATTTCTGCCACTCTGGAAGGTCAGGATGGGCCTCCCTGGAGTCCTGAAACCTCATGGATGGGCATGGCCAGGTTTGTTCTCTTCTCTTCTCTGTAGAGCAGGAAGCCTTCTTCTCTCTCTCTCTCTTCCCAAATGCTGCAGTCCAAATTCCCAGCACTGCTGGCCTGGAGAGGCTGCCAGCTCCCTGCTTTGGTGGGTGGCTGAGTTTGGCCAACACAGTGGCTTGACCCAAAATCTACTCCTTGGCACAGGTGTTTCAAACTTGTTTTCAGCCTTTTTTAGACACTTTAATAATGTAATTCTATTTCCAAGATTCCCTATTGAAACCTGCATGGTTTTGAAGTGATTTCCCTGCTGATCCCAATCTTTTTCTACCCTTTAAACTTCCACAGGTAGCAGGTCTTCAGTTTCTTTCCTCCATTTCCATGTGACCGTTTGCTGATCATGCTTTTATCTCCTTCACTTTGGGTTGCTATTCCCAAAATCCCTTCAGCATCTCTTCTTTGGGGTTGAGGGAACTGAGATGGCACCAGACATGTCCCAGAAAAGTTACCTTTCGGCACAAGGTAGCCATGGGATGAAATTTCTAGCGCAGTCTGTACCTGGTTGTTCCTTGTATTACCAACAAGATCAGAAGGAATGAAGAGGGTGGATGTGGGCACTGGGCCAGCAGAGTGCTGAGAGCAGAGGAAGGGATTTTCCAAATAACACACAGAAGAACAGCCCCTCCCTGGTTTCATTGTCAATTAAAGCTCCACCAGCAGCTCTGTACGTACTGAGAATCCCACAAAAATGAACTTGCACTGCAAGGAGAAATCTTGTGGCAAGGGCTTGGTTTTGGATTCGGAGCCAGATGCTGCTGCCCTGATGTGAAACTGTTCATCCCAGCATATGATAACTGTTACCCAGCCTGTCCTCCTCAGGACATGTCCATCAGCCACAGACACAAACTGTGCTGGCAGTGGGGACTCGGTCCCTGTGGGAGCAGAGTCACCTCTCTGTGCTCTCTCCCACCCCTCTGGGACTCTGGGTGTTGTCCCCTTTTGCAAAAGCATTGCTAAAAGGCCACAGACCCTTCCTTGCTGTGGCTCAGTGTTGCAAAGCTTTCCCTTTGCTGTGGGAGGTTTTGGGGGGCACCCCAAGGCCCTCACCCTGAGCAGGTCGGGCACCCACTGTGCCACTGCCACATCACAGCTGCTCCCTGGCATCTCTGGTGACCAGGGACAGAGGGAACGGCTGGAGCTGGGTCAGGGAAGGTCTGGTTGGAGATCAGGGAAAGGTTCTACCCCAGAGCGTGCTGGGCACTTCCCAGGCTCCCCAGGGAATGGGCACAGCCCCGAGGCTGCCAGAGCTCCAGGAGCGTTTGGGCAGCGCTGCCAGGGATGCCCAGGGTGGGGTTGTTGGGGTGTCTGTGCAGGGCTGGGGCTGCACTGGATGATCCTGGTGGGTCCCTTCCAGCTCAGGATATTCTGTGATTCCATGATTCTGTGATCTTTGAGGTTTTCTGTGTGCCCCCAGCTCCTGGAGGGCAGGGCAGGCTCACACCTCAGCTGTGGCACCAAGCTGCTCATCCCTGGGAGGCTTCTGGATCCAGGATCTCCATTGCAGTGGAGAAGCTCATTCTTGTTTCAAAGGTCTCATTAATCTGAACTGAATGGACTGGGGACCTCAGGCAAGGCTTTTCCCCTTGGTCTGGAGTAGCTCCCAGCCCCTGGAACCCTTGAGGCACTGCTTGAGCACAGCTCTGGGCAGACCCTTGGGCTGCTGTTTCCTTTCCACCCCCGCCATGGTTTGAGGTGTCAGGTTTGTCCCCTGCAGCTGCTCTCGTGGGTCCTGCTCTTGTAAAAACCACACTTCACTTTCTCACTGAGAGCAGTGAGAAGCTCCTCCGTGAGGCTGCTCAGGGTGATCAGTTTTGCTTTCAGGCTGCAACTTCTGTAGCGTGCTGGGGTTAGTCGGCAACTTATTCCCTCCTCCCGCTCTGATTTGTAACTCATGGAAGTGGGAAGTGACAGGAGGGAGCAGGGGGTGTGTTTGTGTGGCGTGGAACTGTCGGGCAGGTTTGTCCCTCCTGTCGCAGGACTCCACAAGCCTCGGGAAGCGGCTGCCAAGTGAGGGGAGCCTCATCCGAAGCTTGCTGGGTGCAGCAGCAATCAGCCCCTTGGGAAGGGCTGTCTGGGCTCCCTGTCGTGGCTGCTGCCTCTCCCCAGGGCAGAGGACATTCCCAGGACACTCTCAGTGCCAAGAGATCAATTCCTTACAGCTTCTCTGCTGCTCCTGTGCCTCCAGGTGACTCTCTTTGTCTACTCTGACCTGCTGCTCTTCACCAAGGAGGATGAGCCTGGGCGCTGCAACGTGCTGAGGAACCCTCTGTACCTGCAGAGTGTCAAGCTCCAGGAGGGTGAGTGTCTGCAGCAGCAGTTGGAGACGTTTTGGGGCTTTTCTGGCTGCCAGCTGCCAAAGTTTGTGGCCAGCAGCAGGAGAGCACCCCGCTGTCCTGTTGCTTCCAGTGCCATCCAACTGATGCTTCCAGGTCATCCTTCCCTCCTATCCCTGCATTAACCAGGCCCTGGGAGCTCCATCTCCTGGGGCACCTCAGGAGCACTCCAGGCCTTTTTGGGTGCATGTCCCGGGATTTGGGCTGCCATTCCCCGGGGTCTGTTCCCCTGGCTGGTGTCACGCTGTGACAGCAGGGACTGGCTGAGGCTGGGAAAGGGAACCGAAGGCTTGAGGTTTCCCCCACGGTGCCTCGAGGGAGTTCAGAGATTGGCTCCAAGGGTGGCTGGCCAAGCTCTGCTGACCTTTACTTGGCTGCTTTGCTTTGTTACTTCTCTCTTCAGCCGCCCACGATTTCCCCCCTGCTCGCATCCATCCCCCTGCTCACCCCTCTGGCGAGGAAAGAGCAAACCCTCAGGGCAGGGCTGGGGACCTTGCCCTCACTCTCCCCCTTGGCTGACACCTTTTGTGCCCAGCTGAGGGCTCAGAGAGGGCTCCTAGGGCAGGGGGGGACTGGAAATGGGTTATTCAGGTTGAAATGCTGAGGCTGTACAAAAGAATCCCTTTAGCTCCTCAGGGTCAAAGGAGGAATGAGGGAATTGCTCTGCCACATCCTATTTGCTACAGTGGAGCCACGTCTTGGCCCTGGGCCCAGTTTCACCTTGTTCCTGGTGTGGTGTGGTTGCTTTTTGGGTAGGGGCTTGTTTTATACACAGTTACCTGACTGTGCCACAGCTCCTCCTCCAGCCCAGGCAGCTGCGCTGGGACCCCACTGGGAAAACTGGGATGAGATAGAAGGAAAAACTTTCCTGTCATGAGGTTGGTCAGATACTGAGTTGTCCAGAGAGGTTGTGGGATCTCCATCCCTGGAGGCATTCAGGGCTCCTGGGTGTCCTGATCTGGGTGCTTTGGGCAGGGGATTGGACTCCAGAGCCCACCAGAGAGGCCCCTTCCAACTTGAATTACTCTGGAACTGACGACTTTATACAGTCCTGTGGCCCTGACCAAAAGGAATGAATCCAGATCTGGGCTGCTTCTCCAAAGGGGTAATTTTCTGGATGAATTTTGTTGCTTCCCATGACTTTTCCCAGCTGAGCCATGAGCTCTGTGGGTGGACTGTGTCTCTCCACATGCCCCACGTTGTTCTGAGCCTCGGTGCTGGACACCACAGGCTGCCTATCAGTTGTTATTTCCCATTTCCAGCAACGTTTCTGTTTCCAGATGAATTCCCTGACCTATTTGGTGGGAGCAGAAGCACAAGTGAGGGAGATGGGGCACCACATCCACGAGCCATTGAGAAAAGCCATTGAAGCCTCCCTGGGCTTTGTTGAGTGTGTTCTCAGCACTGCTTATTTCTAAGAAAGGGACAAAAGAAATTGTTCCTTGTTCAAGTGCCCCTGGCTGCTCCCAAAGGCTGGGGAATAGCTCTGCTCCTCTTCACCTGCTTGGAGAAATCAGCTCTCCTGGTGCTGCTCCTGGCTCTGCACACCGAGGTCTGCAGCTCAGCGCAGGACTGGGCCTCCTCACCCCAGGCACGGGGGATTTCTGAGCAGTTTTCTGCCACTTATTTCCTTGTTGCCGTAATAACTTGGCTGGATCATGTCTGGAATAGCTTCCTAAGGCTCTCTAAAGGGGATGGAGTCCCTGCAGCACTGGCGCACCCCCCGGAGGCTGGGAATCCAGCACAGCTGGTGCTCAGGCAGCTCAAGCCCTCCTGCTTCGGGCAGGGCCGCTTCAAAGGCGGGTGGAGAGAGCGAGAAGATGTCTGTGCCTTTTGGCAGGGCTTTGCTGCCGCTCTCCTGAATGACTGAATGGCACATGAATAGGAACAGGCGTGTGGCTGCCTCCGACAATTGAGACATCTCCGGTGCGCTCAGGGCCATTGTGCTGTTTCCTGTTCCTGCCGCTCGCCCGCTCTGTGCGAAAGCAAATCAGCCTGATCTGCCTCACAATGCTCTGTCTTCCTGCTTTACAAGCCCGGCACGGCTGATGAGCACCACGCCAGCCCAGGCTCCCAGTGACACAGGGCTGGCTTCCTCAGCAGACACTGTGGGAATTTCCACACGCCGGGATCCTGGTTCCCCCCTGGGTGGGTGTGCTTGGCTTTGGGACAGAGAGGAGCATTCCTTTCTCCCCACACTGGAGCCCCATCCCCAGCTGGGATCCTGCAAACGAGGGCTTCTCACGTGCTGCTCACTGGCCTTGACACCCCAACCTGCAGTGTTGTGCAGCTCCAAGGGAGTCAAGGGCCAAGAGTGGGATTTAAGGGCCTTCTGTCCCTCCTTGGCTTCTCCCTGCTGCCCCAGGGATGCTGGGGAGCAGCCAGGGCTTGCACCCTGCCACATTCCCCCAGGGACATGTGCCCCGGTGGGACGAACTTGTTCCCTCCTGGCAGCCAGGTTTGGATGTGCTCAGCAGCCTCCCTCCCTTCCCAGACACCCAGGGCTGCAGGATGCAGTCCCAGCCTGGCTGAGCAGATGAGAGGCTCTGGGGGTCAGGGTGCCTGCCCTCACCAGGGCACTGCCACAGCCCTTGGGCCGTGCAGAGGAGCAGGACCAGCTTCCCCCTTTTCCCATCTTTTTGACCCAACACCAGGTACGCAGCCCCCAAATCCTGTGAGCAGTGGGTGCTTTCCACGGGCTGCACAGGGCGGTGGCAGAGCAGGGCGGTGCTGGGAGCTGCTGCTCTGCTGGGTGAGGCAGTGTGGTTGTGCAGGACAGGGCTCAGCTGCAGAGGGGACGTGTCCTCACAGAGCTCCCACTGTGCTTCGTGCCCAGCCTGGCACAGGGACAGTTCACATTCCTCTGGAAGCCAAGCCAGTCCCCACCACAGCACATCAGGAAGAGAAGGAAATATCTCCAAGTGAGCTTTTTCCTCCAGCTTATTTCCTTTTAGCTTTTCCCCGAGTTTGGCTGAGAGAATGTGCTGTGCTGTCACAAGAGATGTGGGGAGCAGAGCTGGGGATCATCTCAGGCATCTGCCACCTCTCCAGTGCCAGGTTGTGCCTCTCCCCTGTTTTTCCTGGGGCACATCAGGCTCTGCTGCTCCACCCTGACCCTCCAGAGACTTGAAAAAGTAAAAGGAATCCTGGCAAACCTGGTCTGTGGTGAGATCTGCACCCAGATTTCAGGTCTGCCCTGCTCAGCTCTGCCATTGCCTTCCAGCCTCCCCTGTGCTTCACCAGGGATGGGCCCTGGCTCCAGCCCAGCTGCTGGCATGGGCAGCCAGTTTATTACTAAAGTTATCCCTAAAGGCTGGTAGAAAATGGGATTTAAGCCATTCCTTAGCCCAGACTGGCTCCCTGCTTTGTACGTCCTGTAGGCACTGGGCTGCTGGGCCATGTGTAGCAGTGAGTCTTGGAGGGACAGGGAACAGGAGCTGCTGGCTCTGGAGGTTGCTGGTGCCAGGATTCACAGCTCAGTGGGGAGGAATTTGGAAAGGAACTTAATTCTGGCGGATTTGGAGCTTGTTAGGACCTCTTTATTATCACTGTTATTGCAGAAGGAATCCACAGAGGCCCAAGAGGAGCAGGGTCAATAGACATCCAGCAAAGGGCTCCAGGCAACTTCTTCATGGGTTTCACACTGCCCAGGGAGTGACTCAAGAGGCATCTGAGTCCCTCAGTGGGTCACAGCTCTTATCCTGGCATTTGGGCTGCAGCCTGCAGTGGGAGAATTGTTTTCCTCCAGGGAACAGGGTGTTTCCAGCCCTGTGCAGAGCCTGCTCCCATCGAGCAGCTCAGGCTGCTGAAATGAAGCAGAGCTTGTGCTGACACCACTTCCAGTGGGATCTGCAGCCAAGCCCAGCCTGCAGCCCTGAGCTCCTGGCACAGATAATAGCATTAGGAGCGTTAGGGAAGCAGCAGAAGCCAAGGGCAGAGCTGCTGTGAAGGAGCCAGCCAGCTCCTGGAGATAGGGTGTCCTGCTCTGGAGAAGAAATGTCCTGCTCCGGAGCTGAGGTGACCCTGTCCTGGGGCAGCTCTGTGTCCTCCTGTGAGGCTGGTGTATGCCCAGAGGGGCTGGGGACATACCAGGGCCAGGGCAAATCTTCAGGCACACCTTTTGGTTGGGTGCAGGGAAGGCTGGACCTGCAGGGACCAGCCTGGTGGAGCAGCTGGAGTGTTCCACATCTCCTGGGATAGCTGGCAGCAGCATGAGGAGCTGTTCTGGGCTGCCCCATGATTTAGCAGGATGTGGGTGGCAGAGTTGGCCGTTGTGTTGTCCCCAGCACCATCTCCTTTCACAAAGTGAAAGTGCAAGTGCAAGTTCCTTGGCCGGGCCTCCCCAGTGTCCCAGTGCTGGGGGGACCTTGGGCAGTTTGCCCTCAGCCCAAAAGAGCAGGATGAGCTCTTCCCCATGCCTGCTGCTCCCCACTGCCCTGGGATTTGGCTCCATCCCCTTGGAGAGGCACTGCCCCGGCTGCTGGCACTGGTGGAGGCTGGGACAGACAGCAGGACCACCCAGGGCTTGGGGCAAGAAGCTGGGAATGAGGTGTAGGAACAGGAGCTTCCCTGTCCGTCCTCCTGGGAGCAAAGTGCCCACAGGGATACGATGGGAGAGACCCATCCCTGATTGCCAGGATGGCTGTGTGGGTGCTGAAGGACCTGTGCAGCCCCTGGGAAGCTCCCACGGGCCGCAGGTGCCAAGGCAGGTTGGGCAGCAGAGCCTGCACGTGGCCTGTGCAGGAAACAAACCCTTTTCCAAAGGGAGAATCCCTGACAGGGCAGTGAGGCCCTGCAGGATCCCGCCCGCGCCCGGCCCCGGCAGATGCTGCATACATCACCCAGGTCACAGCCTGGTACTGGGGGGGACAACAACAAACGTTCATTCAGTGCTGTCTCGTGGCCAGTTCCTCTGCCTGTGGCTCCACTTGCAGAAATGCAGCTGCAGCTTCGCTCTGATCCTGGTTTTTCTTCTCTGCAGGTTCTGAAGATCGGAAGTTCTGCATCCTTTACCTGGCAGAGGTGAGTGGTGCTGTTTTCCCCTTTAACTTTCCAGTGGCAGCTGGACAGGTACTGACAGCTCTGATCCTTTCTGCTGGGGCAAGGAGCACTGAAAGAACTGATTTTAACTTCCATTTAATGAATTTGCCAGGAGCCTGGAAAAGAAATGCAGTGGCTGTAGAATACATGAGTAAGAAGCTGCTAAAAGGAGCTGTGACCAGGGAGGTTGGGCAGCACTAGGACAGGTCTTTTCCCCTTTGCCCTGTGGATCTTCCTTGAGGCATTTCACTTTTATTTTCTCTTGGGATTCTTTCCCCTGGGGGCACATTTCTTTGCCAAATGTTTTGTCGTTATTTTCAGGCACCTTGCTTTTCTTGTCTTCAAAATCCACGTTTGGAGCCCTCAAATAAAATAAGGAAGCCCAGCCTAAAAGACAGAATCATAGCTCTAAACCCTCATGTGCCTGAGTGCTCTAGCCAGATTTGGGGTCACCCAGACATTGGCACAGTCCCTTTTGTTAAGTCAAGGACTCTGCAAAACTGGTTCCCACTGGACCTCCCTAATCACTGAAGGCTGTGGGTTTTTTCCTTTTTCAGTGGCTTTACTGTGTTCCTGCTTTCAAGGCCTCGTATTTTCCGAGGTGGGAAGGTGGGTCTGGGAAAGCTCCCCAGGGCACGGAGGAGAAAGGCAAACATTGCTCAGCAGCGCTGTGGAATAATGAACCATTGTGAGAGATGGGTGCAAATGCTCAGCCTGGAACTTGTTCACCTTGAGTGGCTGGAGCTGGGCCAGGGACGACTCACTGCAGAATCCTCACTGCAGAATCCTCGGCTCCTCTCTCGTTCTGTCCCTTCTGTTCCTTCCTTGTCTCCTGTGCTTCTGCCCGGGGTGGCTGGGCAGGAGCAGAGCCTCCCCTCGGGGTTTGCTCAGCCTGTCCCAAGGCAGCGTCGCCCCAGGCTGGTGACAGCTGATCCTGGGCTGTGACTCAGCCAGGCTGTGCTGGGGGTTTGGATGAGGCTCTCCAGCATCTTCTCAGGCACTTGGAAAAATGCACTCAGAGCCTGATATTTGATTTAGAAGCTTAGTGTGCCTCAGTAGAAGTGACCAAAGGAGAGCTGGCTGTGTTCCATGAGATCTGGAGAGGTGAAGAGGTGTCTTTGTCAGGCTGTAATGAAGTGCTGGGCTCTCTTCTGAGGGGCCTAATTGGCTGTGAGAGCTCTGGTGATGGAGATCCCTGGCACTCATTGTGATTGGAGCAGAGTAGTTGGATAGAAAATGTGAGACTTTTGCTTTCCTACCTCCTGTTCCCCCACAAACTTCAGTAGGTCTGGACTGGCCATGCTGTAGGATTCTGCAAACCCTTTGTGTTCCTCCTGTCCTCCTGGGGTATTTAGGGGCAGGTCACAAGGGGAGTGGGACTTCCCAACCCATTGTGACCAGCAGCTCTGTCACATGCTGGACCCCAGGAGTGGGTGTTCACCCCCTGCACTGGCCAGCCCAGGCTTTGAGGTGACACTGGGGCAGCCCCTGGCTCGGGGCCAGCACCTTGCCAAGCAGGACGTACCCTGTGCCACCCCCTCCCTGCCAGCCCCACGGGGTGGTCTGTCCTGAGCCAGAGGGACCACCTGGCCCCGAGGTGGAGGGGACAGTGACCTTCCAGCTGTAGGTGCCATCGGGCTCTCCAGCAATGGGAAATTCGGGTCCGAAAGGAGAACAGAGCAGGGGATGTGCTGTGAGTCAGCAGTGAGCCAGGGCAGGACGGGGCTCTCCCACCAGACTTGGCCCAGACTTCTCTTCTGGGAAACAGGGACCTGCAGGTCCCCTCCCCAGGAGCCACGTGGAGGGGGTGACAGGGCTGCAGGGGCTGGGGTGGAGCAGGAGAGCAGGAACCTCCCAGCTGCACAGCACTGTGCAGCTCAGTGAACTGCCCTTGGCCCCAGGTGAACAGAGATGGGCTCTTCTGAAATAATGGGGTGTTCTGGGAGCCAGCCTGGGAGCATCCCAGCATCTGACTCCTGCAGGGAAGCCAAGAAGAGCATTTCCTTCAGGTTGTCTCTCTTTTCTTCTTTGCATTCACATTTTGGGAGCAAATCTTTGCTTAGAGGGCCTGGCTCTGCCCTGGGGACATGGATCCCCCTGGAGAGGGGCTGGCTCTGCCCTGGGGACACGGATCCCCGTGGAGAGGGGCTGGCTCTGCCCTGGGGACACGGATCCCCGTGGAGAGGGGCTGGCTCTGCCCTGGGGACACGGATCCCCGTGGAGAGGGGCTGGCTCTGCCCTGGGGACTTGTTCAGGCTGTGGGAATTGGGGTGCAGGGGGTCAGGACTGTCTGGTTGCCCACCCTGTGGCCGCTGGTGGCAGCTGGAAAGGATGAGGATGGATAAGGGAAGGGTGTGGGAGCTGACACGTCTTTTCGGTCCCATGTCACCCTTTGGGGTCCCTCCTCATCCTGACCTGCTCCATCCCTGGCCTGTCAGCAGCTCTGTGTGTGCCCAGAGCCCTCTCCTGGCTCAGCCCTCGCTGCTGGTCCCCCCCCGGGCGTTGCTGGTGGCTCAGGGGCTTGGTGGCCACTCTCAGGCGGGCTCCTGTCGCCGTGGGCTGGGCAGACGCATCCGTCCTGCTGCTGTGACGGGGCTGGGAGGTTGGAGGAAGCTCTCGAGCTGCTGTTTCTTGCCCACAAATCATCTGCAATGAGCACTAATGTGTTTAGTGCTGCTGTGAGCTGAGAGGAGCCCACGGGGCCGGGCTGGCACTGCCTTTGCTGCAGGAAGAGCTCTCTGCTGAAGCCTTGAGCTGCAGGCTCCTGCTATTGCTCAGCCTGAGGGTTTCTGAGCAATGTTCTGACCCATAAGGTCACAGATTTGCATTTGGGTCTGACGTGTTACAAAATGGAAATATGTTCTAATACCTGTGAGTTGCTTAATTTGTTATAAACAAGAGAGAAAATCCCAGCCTTCAGGAAGTGTCACAAAAAAAGCTCCTGCTGGTCACCCTGTCTAATTGTGTGTAATAACTCACTGCACAGAGGTTAAACCCTGGGCAGTTTGGTTGTTTGCAGGCAGAGCTAATGGGAGCTGCAGAGCCTGGTGTGGGGTCCAGCACAAAGGGTGTTTGTTTTACAGGCTCTCCAAGCTGTGAATTGCAGGGTTTGGAGATCCTGAGCGCAGATGGAGCCGGTTCTGGGGGGCACTTGGCATCCTGAAAAGGCTGAATTAGAATGGGATTGGAAAGAATGCAAAAGCAGAGGGAGGTTCTGCACTGAGCTGCCCCTTTTGGGGGTTTTGTTCCTTCTGGTGGCTGAGGGGCAGCTGTGATAGTCCCAGCACAGACACGAGCCAGGACTTTGGGAGGGAAGGTGGTACCTTCTGAGCTCTGGAATCACAGAATCCCAGAACAGCTGGGGTGGGAAGGGATCTCTGGAGGTCATTCAGTCCAACCCCCTGCCAAGGCAGGGTCACCTGGAGCAGGTGACACAGGAACATGTCCAGGTGGGTTTGGAATGCCTCCAGAGAGAGAGAGACTCCACACCATCCCTGGGCAGCTGCTCCAGAGCTCTGCCACCCTCATGCAAAGAAGTTCTTCCTCATGTTGGGTGGAACTCCTTGTGGTTTAGTTTATGGCCATTACAGCTGCTCTAACTTTTCTATTTGCCAGCTGAAATGTGGAAAAGTCCTGCCAGTGCATCGAGACCTGGCCTGGGCATTTTTCCTTTCAGGATTTTAAATCCAAAGAGCACAGTTTAAAGTTGAACAGACCGTGCCTGTGACAGCTTCTGGCTGATTTGAGCACTGCCATAGGTGGAACTGGCACAGGGTGCCCAGAGAAGCTGTGGCTGCCCCATCCCTGGCAGTGTCCAGGTGTTGGATGGGGCTTGGAGCACCCTGGGACAGTGGAAGGTGTCCCTGCCCATGGCAGGGGTGGCACTGGATGAGGTTTAAGGTCCCTTCCAACCCAAACCAGTCTGGGATTCAATGTGGACCCACATTTCTGCACCCCACAGGCTTTGGGGTGTGGGAGTTTGGCCCTGTTTTCCCCGTCCCACCCCATTCCCTGCAGGACACACACACACCTCGTGGGATGTGCAAAACCTGTCAGAAGGAAATGGGCAGCCTCACAGGGAGCCATGTGGAGCTGTGAGCATGGTCCAGGGCTGTATTCACACCCTTCCCTGCTCCGGAAATATCCTGCTCAGAGGAAACTGCAGGTCAGGGGTTTAATGCATTGTTACAAGTGTTTGATTCAAACCCAACATATTCAGACCAAATCAACTCAAAACCAAACAGCTCAGTAAGTTTTTCCTTTGAAAAGCACTGGCAAATTCGATCTTTTTTTTTTTCCTCTGGAAGTTTTCATCTGCAGACACCGGAGTTTGTCTTGGGAAACTTCTCCAATAGAAAACCCTTCCAGTAGCAACTCCTTGTGCTGCTGTGGTGAGCACCCATCCAGAGCTGAGCAAATTCATGCTGTGAATCTGTGCCTGAGCTGGCTTGGCCTTGGAGATGCCCCTCCTGACTGCACGGGAGAGCCTCTGGCCAAGTGCCAGAGAAATGCCACTGTCTCCCACCTTGCCCCATCAGAGAATCCCAGACTGGTTCGGGTTGGAAGGGACTTTAAAGATTATCTTGTCCCACCCCTGCCATGGCCAGGATACCACCACTATCCCAGGGCACTTGCAGGGATGGGGCAGCCACAGGATCTGTGGATCCGGGCAGCCTGGCTCTGTGTGGACACACTCCTGCACCCAGAGGGTCCCTGTGGACACTGCTCCTGTTCCCACCCTCACGCTGTGTCCCAGCTGCTGCCAAGGGAATGCTTGGAGCAAATGGATCACAGCAGTGCTGTAGCCTCTGTAAATGTGCTTCACTCCATCCCTGTGCCAGCTTATTCCACAGGAGCATTCATTTCCCAGAGCGTTCTCTGTTCCCGCTGGGAGTCAGCGCTGCTCACTGAATGCCCTTTGGGATGTGACATTGTCCCAAAGGGAGACGTCAGGGAGAGCCCAGGTTCCTGTCTCCAAACAACAAATCTGAATGCTGGGAAAAGCAATTTACTGATGGCACAGAGGACAAGTCTCAGGGACGCTCTGGGACCTGGCAGATATTGTACACCTGGGTAATTCTGCAGTTGGCTGTCCTGGACATGTCAGCAGGAGAGTTTGCAAGGAGCATTTTGGGCACTGTCTTGGCAGAGCTAGAGGGCACTTGGGCAGATGGTTTGGTGATAGGGAAGAGGGCAAAAGGGCTGGGCAGGGGGTGGCATCAAACCTACGTGACTAAGGGAACAGCTGAGGAAATTTTGTTTAGTGAGGAGCTGTGGGATGGGAGAAGGGAGAGGTGATGAGCCTTTGTCTGTGTGCTCTTTTGGAATTGTATCTCAATTTCCTCTCATTCACAATAGGACAAGAGATGGTGTTTGTGGGGTTTGTGGCTGTAATTTGTCCGATGGGCTTGTCCTGCACAGGGGGAAGGTTCCCCTGGGCTGTGGGGGAGTGGGCACTGCAGATAAGGCTGCAGGGGCTGGCATCAATCACAGGACTTCAGGCAGAGGCAGTCTGGAGACTCCTTGTTCTCAGCAGTTTTGTGACATGAGTAGTCTGAGAGAACAGAAGTGTGTTCTCTCTGTTCCCAGTCCTGTTCGGTGGGAGGGGGGCACCCTCTGCTCCAGCCATTCTGCTGCTGGTGGCCAGGAGATGTTGCCAGATGAAAAATCCTTTCCTGCTCTCTGACATTTCCTTTGTTTCCTCCGTGGCTCATTTCTGGGATGCTGGAGAGGTTCCCCAGGCCTTGAGTCACCCAGCTCATGTGAGAGCTGGACACTGGGTCCCTCTGCCATGGCACACTCACAGCAGCAGCTTAACTCCTTCCTGAACGGAGCTTTCCATTTTCCTCCCTCTGAAGGGGAGCAGCTCCCAGCCCCTGGATTTCCCTGGGTGGTGCTGAGCAGTCCAAGCTGCAGCTGCAGTGAGACCACGTTAGAGCAGTGCCAGCATTTGGGAAAGTCCTTCTGGAGGATGCTGTGCCACGAACCCTTTTGCAGATTGCCCCAGATGCTGAGGTGCTCCTGAACTGCCCCACTCAGCATCCCCACGACAGCCCCAAATTCCAGCTGCAGTTGAAATGTTCCCCTGGTCCAAGCTGTCTCTGGGATGTCCCTGGGGCTGGAGCACCCATGGCAGTGGCTCTGGGGTTGGTGGCCAGGCTGCTGCTCTGTGCAGACAGACCCCGGGCTTCACCTCCTCTGCCCAGGGGGTTACCTGGGTCAGATGTTCAGGGACACCGATAGCAGGAGCCCCAGGCTGGCATCACCCAGAGCCTGGGCACAGGGCAGCTCCTGGGCACTGCCAGCTCCCAGTTCAGGGCTCTCCAGGCAGAGCAGGGAGTGCTGGTGTCCCAGCTGGAGGAACAGATGAACAGGGACACTGCTTTCCTGCTTTTGTGCTTCTTTACACAGCTCAGCCTGAACCTGAGTGTTGAGATAACCAAAAAATGTGGGGGTTTCCCCCCCCCAACTTTAATTTTGGGGTCACATTTCCCAGATGTTGGCAAAAAGAAGAGTTGATATGGTGCAGTCACAGTGCTGGAGAGATTTTAAAAAGGTCCAGGCAGCATGGGGTGATGATTTCAGAGGGTCCTGGGGCTGTTTGCACAGGCTGGAGCTCAATGTCCATGGGGCTGTGCCAGGGAAGAGGCATGGAGAGCTCAGGGAAAGCTCTGGGGCTGTGCTGGCAGTGGCTGGGTGAGCTTGGTGTTGCTGGGGCCTCAGCTCTGAGCTGTTTTCCGTGAGAGGAAAGGATGTTTGCAGAGCAGGAAGGTGCTGGCCCTGCTCTCTATTTGCCAGTGGTGTTTGCAGTGGGAACTCAGGGATTCCTGTGAAGACTTTTACCTGATGAGCCACAGAAGGACAACTGCCTGGCCTGGGAAAACAGCCCTGTGTCCTCACTGGCTGCTCCACAGTGGGTGGAAAAGGTTCTTCAGGCTGACCTCTCCTCCTGGAGGTTTAACAGAGAGCCAGGGAATCACAGAAGGGTTTGGGTTGGAAGGGACCTTAAAGCTCATCTTGTTCCACCCTTGCCGTGGCCAGGATGCCACTCCCTAGATCAGAGTCCTGTCCAGCCTGGCCTTGAACACTGCCAGGTCCCTCTGGGCCTCCCCCAGGCCATGCCAGCATCAGTGCTCCCAAAAACAAGCCCCACAGCAGAGCCATGCAGTGTCCTGCCAGCGTTATCTCCACGCACATCCTCTCCTGCAGCACCCCTGGCACCTTTTGGGCATCCCAGCTCTAGCAGGGCTCTGCTATCACTGCCAGGGTTTGTTTGATGGGCATCACCAGTGTGCCCAGCAGTCCAAAAACCGCAGGAAGAGCCGTGGTCCCCCCATCACCCCCCCAGCATGGGAGCAAACAGAACTTTCTCACCAGCCCTGGGCTGGTGGTGCATGAAGTCAGCAGTCAGCAGCTGCCCGTGTTTTGTGCACAGGATATTCCCAGGGCTGGCTGTTTCTCCTCGGGAAGGTTTGCTCTGTGATTTGGAGCTATTGTAGTCTGGAGCAGTTTCCGAGGTACTTCCCCTCTGGGATCTCTGCTGGCTCTGGCCACGGACCAACACCCGCAGCGCTGGAGGCCAGGGGCTGGCAGGGCTGGGCTGGGAGCCCTGACCCCAAACCACCCTGCCACAAACCCTGTGCAGAGAGGAGCCCAGGGAAGGAGCACAAGTGCATCCCTGCATCTGTGGGAGGAGATGGCCCAGAGCAGCTGTGGCTGCCCCATCCCTGGAAATGTCCAAGGCCAGGTTGGAGCAACCTGGGATAGTGGAAGGTGTCCCTGCCTGTGGACTGGATGGAACTGGATGGAACTGGGTGAGCTTTAAAGTCCATTGCACCCCAAACCATTCTGTGATTCTGTGACAGAACCCCTCCCTCCCACCCTGGGAATGTGTCCCTCTCACAGCCAGGGGAGACAGCGGTGAGAGAACAGCCCTGGGCCCTGCTGGGCACTGAGCTCAGGGCACCAGAGGTGTCAGACTGAGTCTGGCTCGTTGTTCCTGTGATTTCTCAGCTTGGCAGTGTCACACAGAGCCCCACGTGTGTGCTGGGCCCTGCATACCGTGGGTGTCTGCAGTGTGTAGGGTCTGGGGGCTCTTCTGGTGATGTTACTGTTCTCTGGGAGCTCCTCACATGATTTATGGGCTACAGAGCCCACAGGCCCTCCCTGTGTGGTGTCTGCGGGGGTAGCCAGGAGCTCTGCTTGGCCAGACCTCTCACCTGGGTGTGTGGGGTTGGGTCTCAGCCTGGGGGAGCTGTTCCCATGGAGCAGAAGGAACCTTTTCCTGCAGATAATCCTTGGCTGTAGCAGGGCCCGTTTGGGGCTGGTGTTGGCAGGTTTGGGTCATTCTCTGCAATACCTGCTGTGTTTTCCTGCTCTCCCATGGGCAGGGAGGAGGGTCTCATGCTGGTGCTGCCCTGGAGCCGTGGGCTCACCAGTGGCCCCTGAGCCCAGCACACAGCACCTGCAATAACATGTTTGTCACTGGGGCAAGGCAGGCAGAAAGCCACTGGCAGCCACTTCAGTCGCTGCCTTTATCTGGTGGCAAACACCCCCTTCACGCCATCTGCATCCTCCTTTCCCAGCACCGGGAGATTAAACCCTGTTTTCTCTCTGTGAACATTGGCAGGCCCAGCAGCAGCCTCCCTGAAGGAAAACAATAGCAGGGAAGCCGTGCCCAGCTCGTGGGGCAGCTCCCTGTCCCCCCTCCCCAGCCTCCCCCGTGTGGGCAGCTCGGTGCCCAGCATGGACCAGGCTCCAGGGACATGTGCCACGAGCTTGATCCCAAAGAACACCCAGCCCTTCATCTGGCTGCATCCCAAAGGACTTTGGGTTTGGAGGCAGCTGCGGGTGCCCAGCCCCTGTGGGTTGGGCTTTCCCCAATCCAGGTGAAAGTTTTTGGAAGAGCAGGTTAATGGAAGGGGGAAAACTAGAGTTCTTTCCTTGGGAAATGGATGCCGGAGAGGTAAAATGTCACTGTGAAGGAATAAAGTGATGATGAAATTGGATAGGTTGGACGAATGCGATTTTGGCTGTTCACGTCCCCCCTCAGTCTTGCCCACGATGCCTGGGACACACATCGGGGTGGTTGCCTCTCCCTGACTTCTGGAGCAGAGGGAAATCTCCTCTCCTGGCTCTGACATTCCCTGTGGCTGAGGTCAGGGAGCCTGCAGCAGCCGGGGGGGAGCGGGAGGGAGCAGAGGGGTGCTTTGCTCTCAGCAGCCAGCGGGAGCTGAGCATTGCTGTGCTAAATTCAATCAAAGAGATGGGCTGTAATTGAATCAGCGAGGGGCGAGGGGCAGAGCTAGGTGAGCTCCGTGTCTGTCACAGCAAGGGGACACGAGATGTCCTTGGCATTGCTTTGAGCCTCGCTCCAGGGGAGCTTGGTGGGGCTGGGAGTGTGCAGCAGGTACAGCATCAGGGTGGGCTCCTCACAGCTGCCCTGATGGCTTTGGGGCTCTGCTGAGTTCTTGCTTTGTTCTCTTCTGACCGCAGTTAAGGAGCAGGGAAATGCCAGCCTGGATTCCATCCTAGCAGATGGGTGCTCATCCTCTCCTCTGAAAGTGGGAACAGCTTCCTAGGGATGAGTGGGTGTCACAGTGGTGCAGCCTGGTGACCTGCTGGTGTGAGACTGGGAGAGGCTGGGACATCTGGGATGGGAAGGAGCACCGTGACACTCCAGGGATGCTCAGAGCATCACTGCCACCCAGGATCTGTGGGAGAAGAAGGAGCCTCACCACCCTGTGTCCCTGAATCCCAAACCTCTGTTCATTCTGACTGTGCTCAGGATGCCTCAGCAGGAATTTTCAGTGCTTAAGCCTGTAGGAATAAGTGTGGGGATGTCCAGGCATAAGAAAGCTCAAACTTTCTTTTTTGTGGAAGTCTGCTTGTAGGGGCAAAGGACTGAACCAGAGCCCTCTTTCCCAGGAGATGATGTGGGAGCTTGGTTTATTTACCACTTCAGAGGATTTTGGATGAAACGTGAATGAATTCCCATCCAATGCAAACAGTGATTTAAATGGTGTGACTAAAGAGCATTTCCCCTTCTGGCTGTGTTGTGTCTCTGGAGTCACAAAGCTGCAGGTTCTCTCTGACCTTTCTGGGAAAAAACAGCTATTGGGGACCTGCCCTTCTGGAAGGAAATTCTAGGGGGGAAAAAAAAGGTCTTTTTTATGGCCCTTAGTGAAAGACTCTTTTTCCTTTCTTTGCAGTGTGTCCTAAAGTTCTGCTTTTATTTTTTTTTTCCTCTTCCCATCTGGCCACTTAAGGAGATGATCCAACCTTGGGCATTTCTGGACCCTTTTTAAAGCGAAACGTGCAAAATCCCAGCAGGCAGCAGATGTTACAATGCTTATTTTTTAACACGAGAGAGAAGCAGTTGTAGGGCTGTGAGACAGCTGCTGAGAGAACTCGGTCAGACAGTTCCTTCAGTGAGTGAGATTTGGCCCAAAGAAAACCTGTCCAAGAGGAACAGGGCTGTACCACAAAGGACGTGTGCAGGAAGAGGAGGTGGGCTCAGCTGGGATGACTTCCCATCATTTCTCTTAATTTCTTCCTTGCTGCATGTTGCTCTCAGGCAGTGTGTGACCAGAACTGGAGCTTCATCCCCAAATTCATCCTGGTGTTAAGTGAGGAGCAGGATGGGAAGGCTGCTCTGGAGCTTCCCTGAGCTCTTCCTCCTGGTCCCACCCAGCCCAAAGGCTCTTGTTCTCACCAGTTCATGCTCTGGTGCCTCATTAATGTTTGCATGTGGCAAAGAGCAATTTCCACCCTCAGAATGAGTTTCACAGACACGTTTCCACCTCAGTGGCACAGGGTGCAGGGTGCCTGCGCTCTGCCTGTGCTGCTCCACTCCTGCTCCTGGAAGCAAACCCAGCTCCCCTGCACCACTCTCCATCTCTGGAGGGAGCTGATTTCCAGCCTCTTTCACTTTCCCGTGCCCAGGGTGCAGGACAGGGGCGTGAGCTGTCCCCTCATCTGCTGTGGTGTGTGGGGAGCAAGGAGTTTGCAAAGCCAGGCAGGGCCTGCGACACACGGCTAATGACCTTCTCCCTGCCTGTGTTTCCTTTACGTCAGAAGTCGGAGTGCTTATTAAGTTTGGAGGCTTACTCCCAGGAGCAGAAGAAGAGGATCTGCTGGTGTCTGGCTGAGAACATCACCAAGCAGCAACATCCGGCAGCAGCTCCTACGGAGAGCAAGGTAAGAGACCCACGCGGGAGCTGGAAATTCCTGCCTGGAGCACGGCAGGCTCTGCCTGTGTGGGGCTTTGCTCAGGGATGCTCCTGCCAGGAGGGCTGTGCAGGAGGCTCTTTGTTTGCCAGGTGAGCAGTGAGTTTGTATTCAGGCACTGCTGCATCTGCAGCTTCCTGCCCTGCCTGGGGAGCGGTGGCTGTGTTTGCATCCGCTGGCTGGAGCCGAGGCAGGCTGGGCTGACACCTCCCAGCCTCTGGATTTGGATATTTGGACTGCTGAGGCTGTACAACCCCATGGCCAGCCTGCTCCGAGAGCTCGGCTCTGGGGCAGGACTGAGAGCAGAGAGAGAGGTTCAAGCTGTGATCTCTGGGTGCTGATTAAAAAGCCGAGGTCATGGGAGTAGCGGGGCAGAGATTTGCCCCTTCCGTGCACTTAGGTGGGCTCAGGTGTTTGATCCTGACCCCACAGATGTCCTCAAAGCACAGAGGGGTCATTTGGGGAGTGCTGTTTTTCATGCCCAGCGAGGCAGCCCCAGCACTTTTCCCACACGAAGAGCTGCAGCCTGGCCCGGGCGCTCTGTCTCAGCAGCTGTGGCAGAGAAATGTGTGTGGAGGGCTTTGAGGCTCTGTCACACACACCTGCCCTGAGTGGGTGGAGTGAACACCCTCATCTGCCTCTTCTGGGGCCGGGGCTGCCCCACAGAGCTGTCTGGGACAGCGGCAGTCTCTGCTGGCTCACGTTGTGTCCCGGGGTCAGCTTTGGGTTGTTGGTGGGTGATGCTGCTCGGGGGGAAGAGAAACCCCTGTGCTGAGTGTTTGAAGAGCTTTAAGTGCTGCAGATGGGGATTTTGGGGGTAAAACCCCCGCATCCCTGCCTTGGCTGGTGCGGGGTGGTGGAGCAGCTCCTGCCCCACGTCGCTGTCCCCGTGTGGGTGCCTGGCCGGGCTGGCTCCGGGGCAGGTGTCCCGTCCTTGGAGCCGCGGCACAGCCGGAGCCAGCGCCGCGCTGCCCGGTCCTGGAGCAGGGAGATGCGGCTGTGGCTCTGCAGCCTCCCAAACTGGGTCAGCACAAACATCTCCGCAGGAGACAGAGCCTCCGGATTCCTCTTCCTGCACGTTTCAGGCGGACTAAAATAGCAACAGCAGCGCACAAAGCCTGAGAACCTCGTTACCAGCCAAACCTCCCACTCTGCGAGCGGCCCCGGGCAGCTGAATCGCGGAGGTGACAGCGCTCGGCCGCGGCTCCTGCTGTCCTGTGGTGCATCTTGCTGGCACAGCTCCGTGCCCGGGCATGGGGGCCTTGCTGGAATCCATGGGATGGAGCTGGATGCTGCCAGGGGCTCTGTGCTGGGCTGGGTGCGATCCCGCCATGGGCTGCAGATCGTCCAGGGTGAAGCTGTGCAGGGACATTTCCAACCTGAGTATCTCAAACAGGTCCTAAAAAGGGGCATCTTGGTGGTTCTCCATCATGACAGGAGCTCTGGGCTGTTTGGGCTTTTGGGGGATGGTGCTGTTTGCCTTCTCCAGCCCAGACTGTTCATGGCAGGGCCTGGGGCTGTGCTCAGAGCAAAGCCTTGGAGCGTCTGCTCCCTGAATTGTGGAAGGAGCCTGGCCACTGGACAGGTGAAAAAGCACTCCAGAAGACATCACATCTCTTTCAAAGGCTTTTCTGTGCCTCAGTAGCCAAGAGGGTGTTCTTTGGGTGCTGTGCAGAGCCAGCGTGGGCCCTCCAAAGCTGTGACAAAGGGGATTTGTCTTGGCTTGCCAAAGCTGATGGAAATCCCACTGGTGGGGTGTGGGGCCAGGAGGGAGAAAAGGAGTGTGACAGCAGTTACCAGGCACTTTAAATTGAGTCTATAGCACCATTCCCATCCCAGCAAGGTGTAAAGTGCCCAGGATGCAATTTTAAAGCAAACCTGATGAGAAATGCAAGAAGGAGCAGCATGGGGAAGGAGCTCCCAGGGGGACAGGGGAGGATGCTTGGGGCAGGGTGGGCACACAGGGCTGGGCAGGAGCCTGACCTGGGAGAGCTGCAGCTGGGGCTGTGCTCAGGATGGTTTGTCAGGACAGACCTCGCTGAGGATGCCAGAGCAGAGGGAGGCAGGAGCTGGGAAAATCAGCTGCTTCTTGCAAGGGAGAACTGATCCATTAGCTTTGCTTACAGGTCATTTGATACCAGGGCTATTTAGGGAAAAAAACCAGTGTCTGTGCTCTGTGAACAGACAAATTAAGCTGGAAATATCAGCCTGGCCAGGAATCTGATTTGCAAAGCCTTCAGAACTGCTCCAGCTCAGCAAGAGGAAGCTTGTTTTGCTGTGGCCACAGTCTGGCCAAGGGGATGTGGGCTTTGCTGTGGGGTGGGAGCGAAAGGCCAGCACAGCCTCGGTGCCAGCAGAGCTGAGCCATGTGCCAGCTGTGTGCTGGAGCCAGGGAAAGGGACACTGTCTGAGCAGAGAGCAGCTCCTCAGGAGCCTCCATGGCTGCCACCAGCAGCAACCTTCAACCTGCGCAGAAATCAGACAGATTTGGGGCTTTGGGACGGTACCTCTTGTTTTTCAAGGCCCCGCTGAGCTCTGCCTGGGCAGGGCAGCACTAAGGGCAGGCAGGTCCCTGTGGCTCAGGGACAGGGCTCTGCAGAGCTGGCAGTGCCTCTGGCAGTGTCTCCAGGGAGGATGGTGTCAGGCCGGGGCGATGATCCCTGCAGGGGCTGTGTTGGCACTGCTGCTTTCAGAGCAGCTGGGTTTGGAGCAAAGCTGTCGGTTTCTGGGGGACTTGAGCACATGGTGAATGTAGCATCTGCTTCTGGAGATGGAGGAAGAGAAATCCACAAGGGATGCAGCTGTGATAGTCCAGCCCTGCTCCCAGTGGGCTTTTCCTGCCAGAGTCAGTGCAGGAGGAGCTCCAGGGATAACGTGGCTGTCGTTGTGGTCCTGCTCTCTATCTCCAGCGTCCAGGAGATGTGGTGCAAGTGGGGCTTCTCTGCTGCCACTGTAAGACTTGGCTGAACTTCCCTGAGCTACAAACCCACCCTGCCAGCAGCAGCAGCTCCCAGGAATTATTCTGTGGATATTTTCTCCATCTGCAGAGCCTTACCCCTCTCGTCCTTGTGTCCGGGTCTGCTCCGGGATGCTGCTCCCTGCCCCGTGCTTGTAAAACACATCCCCAGGGTGAGGCACCACCTTCCCCACCTTCCCCACCGGGGCTGTGTGGAGCCTGGAGGTTGGCTGGGGCTGCCAGGAACCGCAGCCACGGCAATGTGATTAGAGAAGAGCAGCTTTGTGCATTAACTGAGTTAACGGGGCGGCCTCCCCGGGCCGGGTGCTGACCGTCAGTGCTGGGCCACCCTCAAATTGCTGCACCAGCTCGGGGTGCTTCAGCCTGGCTGAAGAGAGGGCAAACTGCAGAGCAGGGACAAGGCAAGGCACGGGGGCTGGAGCTGCCCCAGCTGCTTTGGCTGCCAGGGAAAAGATTCCCGGCACAACCCCCTGTGTGTAACAGACCTGCTGCCACCGTCTGATTCTCACTGCTTGTTTCTTTGTGTCTTCCACACTCAGAACGGCTGATTACTCTTCCCTTCTGGCTCCGTGACCTGAGATTACCTCGGAGATGATGGCTGGCTGTATCTGAAAGATGCAGATTATCCTTAAGCTAAATAATTACGGACACTCGCTGGCGTGGACTTTGGGAGTCCAGGACGGGTGCTCCCCTTGTTTCCCCGAGGGAGGTGGTGGATGCTCAGCACTGTCCCGACCCTGGCTGCCGTCCCTGTGCCATGGCTCTGAGCAGGCGTGGATGACCCCGGCCCTTCCTGGCAGCGCTGGCTCCGGTGCTGGGAATGAGCGGCCGATGGGTGCGCGGCCGGGGGGGACCGGCCGGCCCCTTCCTGGCCGTCCCTGTGGTCAGGAAGGGCAGGGCTGTTTCTCTCACTTATTTACAACGTGCTTGACAAGTGCGAGTAAATGAGCTGTCAGCAAAAGCAAACAGTGTGTGACCGAGGGCTGATTGAAACCAGGGCCGGTGGGGCGGGAGGGCTCCGGGGGTGCGGGGACAGCCCTGCTCCTCGGGCACCTGCGGCTGGGAACGGTTCAGTGTGGGTCACCCCTCTCCTTTCCCCTCCCCTGCCTCCTCTTCCTCGTCCCGAGCACCCCAGGCACCCACCCTGCTGTGCCTCCACAATCCCTGTTCCTCGGCACCTCCCTGCCCCAGCAACTCCCTCTCCTTACATTGGGACATCTCCCGGGCCTTCCTTGCTCAGTCAAGGGGCTACTGGCACTGGGGTGGCTGTGACAAGCACTTGGAGACAAGGTTATGGACAACCCCATTCCCCCCTGTCCCTCTGAGCAGGTGCTTCACTCACAGCAGTTCAGTCAGAGTGTGATCAGCTCTTTGATGGGGAAGGAGGGGAGGATTCTGTACTTTCTTTGTTTTTGGCCAAAGTCTTTCCATTTTGGGCTGGGAACCCGCTGCCCCATCTGTGCCAGCTCTGCTCCAGCAGGTCCTGCTGATCTGCTGCTGTGGGGCAGGACATGGCCAAGGGTGCAGGAAACCTGCATCTTCACCAGAGCCTGCTTTCCTTCCATGATACCAACACAAGAGGATAGACAGGGCTGAGCACATCACAGTAGCCCCTGGAGGGCCAACCTGACCCTGGCCACCCTCTGAGCACCTCGTTTGTGCTGTCAGGGGGCTCAAATAGGGGAGAAAGCCTTGAGGATGATTCTGCCCCACTGAGGGTTAAAGCATCAGCTGGCAGGACATGCAGCCAGGTCACAAACCGAAAGCTCTGTGTTGTTGCACTGTTCCACACCAGGGAGCACAGCCCAGCTCGCCTGGACTGGGAAAACTCCTTACTGAGGACAGCCAAAGACTCCATGGATTTGTGAGGCTGTGGGACCAGAGATGCTCTTCCTCTCTGAAGGTCCAGTTCAGCTCTGTCCACTTTAATTTCTGGAGGAAGCTGTCTCTCCTTGAACAGAGTCATGGAACCACAGACTGGTTTGGGTCGGAAGGAATCTTTAAGATTATCCAGTGCCCCCCCCTGCCATGGGGACACCTTCCACTGTCCCAGGCTGCTCCAAGCCCTGTTCAGCCTGGCCTTGGGCACTGCCAGGGATCCAGGGGCAGCCACAGCTTCTCTTGGCACCCTGTGCCAGGGCCTCACCACCTCTGTAGGAAAGAATTTTTTCCTGATATCTGATCTAACCCTGCCCTCCTTCAGCTTAAGGCCATTCCCCCTTGTCCTGTAACTCCATGCCCTTATCCAAAGTCCCTCTCCAGCTCTCCTGGAGCCCCTTTAGACACCGGAAGGGGCTCTAAGGTCTCCCCAGAACCTTCTCTTCTCCAGGCTGAACAGTTGCACACCAGTTGGCTTCCAACCCTCATTGCCAGGACACGTACCAAGGCCCGAGGAAGCTGGGCCATGTCTGTGGGGCTGGGCTGGGTACTGATCAGTTTATCACCTCCCCTGAGCCCTGGGTCACTGAACCCTGGTTCCACTGGCCTCGCTGCCCTGCCCTGAGGCTCTTGGTGCCGTTCCTGGTGGCACCGAGGCTCCCGGGGCTCCCAGTGCCTGAGGTGTGGAGCAGACAGGCTGGCTCAGAGCCACAGCTCCCCTGGGCTTGTTCGTTTGCTTAGCTGGGCTCCAGAGCCATGAGCAGAGCAGAGCTCTCCCCTCCGCCGAACAGTGGCTCCCGTTTCTCCGGGGGATGCTCTCCCAGCTGCATCCAGCGAGCCTCCATCCCCCTGCCCCGCCCGAGCAGGAAGGCTCGGCGTTGGAGCCGGGCATGAGCAGCCGCCAACACTTCCATCATGGCCAGAGGCAGTTTTAAACCCTGGAAGGAATCCCCAGAAGGGCTGGTAAGAGGCAAAGTGCCGGCAGGAGTGGCGCCGGCAGCCCGGGGGGGTTGAGCAGTGTGAGATCATTTGCACAGGGTGGTCAAAGGCACAGACTGAGTGCTCTGAGCCAGCGCTGCTGTGGTTTAATGAAGGTGCTGGAAGTGCTTTGTTGCAGCCTGCCAGGCTGGAGCCCTGCTCTGCTGTGCCCAAACACCTCCTGCCCCGGGTGGCTGCTCCTCCTCTTCCCTCCCAGCATGGCAGGGGGCTGTGAGCGTGTGGCTGGGCAGCCTCTGAAGTCCAGGTCAAGTAACTCCTTGCAAAAATTACCCAAACTCCGATATCTTTGCAGAGTCAAAGGAGCTGTTCAAAATTCCGGGGGCCTTTGGGTGGCGATGCCCAGAGTGGTGTGGGACTGGTAGGCACAGCTTCATCCTGCCCCTGTGGCATCCATGCCCTGGCCCTCCATAAGGCTTGGTGTCCTGCCCTGGAACGAGCACCTTCCTGCTGGAGTAGCAGGGCAAGGCCTGCCAGCACCACTGCAGGAGGGCTGTGTGAGGCTTTGGAGCCACCAGTGTTGGTTCTGGGACCATCTGGGATTCCTCCCTCCTGTGTGTGGCTCTGGCCATGGCCCTGTTGGAGGCAGTACAGCAGAGCTGCTCTGCCAGGCCCTCTTCTCTCCGTGAATGTTTCCTTGCAGTGATCTCTGCTGGCAGCAGGAACAGCTTCCAGCACCAGCCTCATGGTCCTGTGTAAGCAGTGTTGGGATGAGTCCTTCCCGGTGGATCTGCAGTGGCTGAGTGCATCAGACTCTGGTTGTCACCTCCCTCATCCTGCCCAGGGGACAGAGCTCTGCCCCTGCCCCTAAAGCTGCAGAGAGATTCCCCCCTGAGCAGCACCGAAGGGAAAGGGTGCTGAGGGTTGTGGGCTGAATGGCAGTGACAGGATCTGCTCCTTCCTCCCCCTTTCCCACCACTCTGGATTTTTACTGCCAGGGATATTTATGACCCAGACATCATCTCACAGCTCCGGGTCCCCCGGCACTCGCCCTGCGGTGACGAGGCTGCAGGCAGCAGCTGGAGCCCAGCTCAGGAGCTGCATCCCCATCACAATGGGCACAGGGCAGTGGGTGTGGGCAGGTTTGGGTGGTGGCTGGGTCATTCCTGACTGAGAGGGGCCAGGCACCCTCAGGCCAGGGGTGCTCTAAGTCTCAGGGATATCCAGGTACCCCCAGTGTGGTGACATCCTGTGTCCCACAGACCTGCAGCCACCCAGGTGGCCTCGGGGAGGGAACAGGCACAAGCCCCACCAGGCCCAGCTCCCTTCACCAGCGCAGGCAGGACGGGAGCTGAGCACAGCTGTGGGGGTGGCCGTGCCGTGTCACTGCTGTCCGTGGTGACAGAGGGTGTCCAGTGAGGGAGCTCCCACATTTCCTGTGCCACTGCAAAGCTGTGGCTGCCTGTGAGGCAGAGCAGGCAGCACGGGTCCTCTGCTCCATCCCAGGAGCATTCACGTGGCTGCAGCTGGCCGGAGCACGGGGACATGCGTGTGCCCGAAATCCGTGCTGGAGGAGAGCTGAGCACGGCTCGTCACCGAGGCAGCGAGGACCCGTCAGTGAACGGTAGCTGTGGGGCAGATAAAACCAGCACGTGTCTGAGAGTGGCTGTGCACACAGCCCTCACTGTGCTCTCTCTCTGGAGCCGTGAAGACAATTTGCTTGTCTCGGTCAGTGAAGTGTAATCCCAGAAGGAGAAATGCCCAGTCAGGTCCCCAGCCCGGTGTGCATGGGGGTGTCACAAGAGAGCACTGGCCTTGCAGGAGAAGAGGAGGGGCAGATGGTCATGCGTGGGCTGTCCCCTGGACGGACACCATCCACCATCCTGCCTGTTTGTTCTCCCTGTCCCTGCCCATTGGGGTCGAGCCACTCACAAAGTTTGGGATGCAAAGGGCAAAGCGCCCCACTGCAGAGCATCCCCCGCTTCAGAGCTGTCCCTTTGCCACAGAAAACAGTTTGGGGGAAAAAACCCTACAAACAGCGAACTTGCAGCAGAGTTTCCTTAAGCAGGAAGCACCGGGATCTCTGCGCTCGGTGTCGCTCGGGGGCAGGACAGGGCAGCAGAAGGGGAGCGCGGCGGCTCTCAGGGTGATGCATGGCCCTTCCTCAGGGCACGGCGGCCGCCCGCTGCTGTCAGCAGGTAACAGCACCTCCAGGGAGAGCCGGCAGAGCCGTAAATAGCACGAGGGGCACGAGGGAGCCGTGTCTGGCAGAGGCTGGGGCGGTTTCATCCGCCGCTTGACACGGACATTAATAACGGCGGGGGCAGAGCCAGAGCGCTGCGCCAGCAGCAGCCGAGCGCCGCCGCGGGCACATGGCGGGGCCGGGGCTGCCGGGGGAGATGCCGCTCGCTCGGCCCGGGGGATGCAGCTGAGAGCCCGCATTTGGTAGGTTTTGCTCGCAAAGATTGCAGCCTGAGCGCCGGACCCTTCGCTGGGCAGGATCCGGCTCGGGCTGAGGGAGTGGCACCGGGCGTCGGGAGCGCTGATGGCCTTGGGGATCCGAGGCACCCGCTCCGCGCCGTGCCCTGCTCTCTCCTGGGGGACCTGTGGCTCCCGCACAGCTCATCTGCCACCAGGCTGGGTTTGAGGGATGGTGAGGAGCACCCGGCAGGAGCGCGGGTGCATTTGTAGCGGCGGGGACGTTTTGAGGCTCCCTCTCAAATATGGGCTGTGCGCGGCCGTGCCGTCGGCACCAGCTGGCTCTTGCTGTGGGATCAGCATTGCAATGTGCCCACAATGGGGGTTTTCTGCTCCAGGACTTTTGCAGCCTTTTGGATACCCTCCCTGGACTGGCACTGGGGAACAACCAGCAGGTTCAGTCTGGAACTGCAGCCGTGGCATGCTCGGAGCCTCGCTGAGGATGGAGGGGACGGGTTGGGATCCGGAGCTGGGACTGTCGGGGCAGCTGCGGGTCGGGGCTGGCAGCCCGGAGCTGCGGCGGTGACGGCGTGGGGAGGGTTGGTCCCGGGCTGGTGGCAGCACCTTCAGCAGGTGGTGACACCGAGGTGCGGGGTGCCAGCTGAGCCCGCAGCCGGGCTTCTCTCCCCGGGCACGGGCCGGGCTGCTGCCCTCGGAGAGGCGTCGGCTCCCGCTGAGTTTTGGAGCGGCGCAGGGCTGGGGCTGGGCAGAGCCCTGTGCGCAGCGACCCGCTGGGAATGCAGGGATGGGGAACGGGATTTGTGCGGGGATCACGGGATCGCTTCCTCCCTCGAGAGAGCTTCTCCTGCCAGGGCTCTGAGGCGGCCCACGGCCGGGTTTTTGGGGTGGTACGAACATTACCCCCCCAGTGTCCCATCTGTGCATCCACCCCCGGTGCCCTGCCCCAGGCACTGCTGGCCCTGCTGTTCGGGCTGATACACCCCCGCTGCTTTTGCTGTTACACTAATTGCTCGGGATCAATTATTCATTGTGCAGTAACGAAGCAGGGAGAGGGTAGAAAACCCGGCTGTGCAGCCAGCCCTGGGCCCTGGGCGGCCCCGCAGAGGGTCAGGAGCAGAGCTCGGGCAATGCTCCTCGTGAGCACTTTCACAATGACTCCCACCAAGATTTTCTCAAGTTTTGGTAGTTCTGCTTTGCATTTCTGGCTTTGCTTTCTTCCCCTCAGCCCCGTGCTGTGCATTAGATGCTGTTCCCTGTTGGTTCTTAGTTATCACTTTTTAAATCCCAAGGTGCTCAACACCAACAGTGTTTCATAGTTAGAAGTTTCTGATCTGGTGCATCTGGGCACAGGATGTTTGTCCCATGCTAAGAACCAAAATTGTAAAATATTTTCCTTCTGCTTTAGGAAAAACCTACTTTGGAAAGGTTGATGGGGCCCTGGACGATGTAGGTGTTATTGTCCCTGCAATCCCTCTGCTGTGGGGTGGGATGTTTCCTCCAGCACAGGGAACCCACTGCTGTCTGCATCTCTCCCAAAATAACCCTGAAGAGAGAGAGCTGGTCTCATTCTCATGGAGTTAAATGCTTTTGGGGACAGGTGAGGCGCCTTGGAGCAAAGGTCCTTTGAAGGGCAGCAGGAGCCAGAGAGGTTCCCCCATGGGACGCACAGAGGATGGAGCTGCCATGGTCTGGGACAGCTGCAAGATCAGCTCTTCCTGCAGCATCCCAGGAGGTCCATTCACTTCTCCTGGGTGAGAGCACAGCTGCAGCAGCACATCCTTTGCTCTCCTGCTCACACCCATGTCCAATAGGCCTGCAGGGGCTTCCCTGCTTTTCCCAATCCCTGGTTTTGGCTCAGGAGGTACCTGGGTGCAGGGCAGCTCTCTGAGCTGTGTTTTGCCTCCTCTTCCTCAGCATCACCACGAGAGAAAGACAAAACCCAAGCATCCCCGTCAGGAGCCAGGGGAGGATCAATTAAATGTCCCCATGGCCAGGCATGCCTGAGCCATGGTGGCTCCATGACCAAGAGGAGCAGAGGCTTTGAAATGACAAGCTGAGAGCCTCAAAAAAATCCCTGACCTCCCTAAGCTGGGGATTTCAGGGAATGGCACTCCTGGCAGCAGGAGAGCTGGCAGCACCAGGGCAAGGGCAGAGCAGGCTGCAGCTCCCAGCTGTGCTGTGTCCATGGCTGGGGTTTTCCCAGCTGGAAGTCCCAGCTGTGGGCCACCAGCAAGGCCACATTATTTAAAGAAATGCTGGGGAAGTCGAGATTGTGCTGGCGGCCCTTGGAATTTTCTCTGCTGGTGAACTGGAACAGTCCTGGCTGTGAGCAGCAACTCGGAAAAAGCTGCTCGAGGTACAGACCAAGGAGCAGAGGGTTTGCAGTACTTCTGCCATGCCTTGGTTTCAATAAAACTTTAAAAACCTTGAAAAAACCTTAATTTTTTGAGTCAGGGAGTGATCCTTGAAGGCGCAGAGAACCCAGGAAGTGGGTGATAGGTACAAGGTTTGAGGCAGGGCAGTGTTGGCTGGTTTTGGAATGTGTTGACACTTATTGAACGAGATCATTCTTAGGAACTCTCTTGCTGTTGCTCTGGTCTCAGACCCATCATCCTCCTTCCCTAAAATGACCCCAGAGAGCCACCCTGGGGTTTTGGAGGCAGCTCTTGCTTCTGCTTTCTCTTCCCTTTCTCGGGAAATGCTGCCCTGGCCTCTCAGTCTGAGATAGAAACTGAAACTGTGAAGTGTGAGATCCTCCAGGGAGGATGGAGTAAAACCCCCCAGCCCCTCGACCTGCCAGGATCCAGACAGGGAAACCCAGATGCTGGGAATGGGAAGAGCAACTTGTGGAGTGCAGGGGAAGATGCAGATTGTGAAAAAAGGGAAAACTGCACATGGAGGACAGGGACACCCAGATGTTGAGAGCAGTGAGACCAAGGCAATGAGAATGGAGAAATCCAGATGTTGGCTGCTGGCTCCTGAGCTGCTGCTGCTGCTGCTGCAGTGAGAGCATGGAATGTTTTGGGTGAGTCTGTGAGGTGGAAGGACAGCACCTCCCTGCTCAGACAGCCCCAGCACTGCCTCCACTGCTGCCTGGAGTGACAGGATACAGGGAAGGGCTTCCCAGTGCCAGAGGGCAGGAATAGATGGGATACTGGGAAGGAATTGTTCCCTGGGAGGGTGGGGAGGCCCTGGCACAGGGTGCCCAGAGCAGCTGTGGCTGTCCCTGGATCCCTGGCAGTGTCCAAGGCCAGGCTGGATGGGGCTGGGAACACTCTGGGACAGTGGAAGGTGTCCCTGCCATGGCAGGGGGTGGCACTGGGTGAGCTTTAAGGTCCTTCCACTCCAAACCATCCTGTGAGTCTGTAAAACCTGGTCACATCCCCATCCTTGAGGTCCCAAATCAGCTTTGGGCAAGGTGGCCTTGGCTTTGTGCTGTGAAGTCCCTGGTGCCTCCAGCCAGGAGCAGGGCTGGCAGTGATGGCATTGCTGCCTCTCCTCCCCTGTCCCTCCCCAGCCCAGGTGATGCTGAGCAGAGCTCAGCCCTGTGCAGACAGGATTTCACAGCCCTGGTAATGCTCTGAGCCCGAGATGGAACCAACCCTCGCTCGTGGTGAGGCTGTTGCTCATCCCCTCCATGCCAGAGAAGAGCAGCAGAGGCTCTGATTGAATTAGTGCGAGGATTTAATTTAATCCCCAAATGTCTCTCATTTTAAAGGAGCCTGTTCATTTCCTTCTAGGACCTTATCTGATGCAGGCACCCAGCAATGCGAGCAGAAGGACTGGGCAGATAGGCAGCGCTGGGGCGAGGGCTTTGTGGGGAGTGACTCGAGGGCTGTGTGGGTTTTTCCTCTAATTATTTCATGAGATAATGATGACAGTGATTGCAAATAAAACATCAGCAGCATCACTGAGGCACACGCTGGTGCAAATGGCAGCCTGGCATGGCAAGGCTGGAAGCATTCCCTTCCGACAAGGAATGACTGTGGGGGGAGTAAAACAGCCCCAAGCATGGGGTGAAAGGAGCACCAAATCCAGCTGTTTCATGGACGGGGCGGTGTCATTAAGGGGCCAAGCATGTGGTGGTCTCTGAATTTTAATCTTCAGCCTCACTGGGAGAGTTCAGGTGGTGCTGAGTTGCTGCTGGGGCGAGTCAGGCTGGGTGCTCTCTGTGCTATAGGTGTCACAGGGAGCCTTTGGGTGAGATAAAACAGGACAAGGCACAGCTGGACACATGTGGGCTCCTGCCCAGCTGGCTGTGGCACTGAGCTCCAGCATTTTCCTGGAAACGTGCCTGGCTCTTTGCCCCCTGAGCTCAGGCAGGTTGGGCGCTATCTGTGCTGTCCCCTCTGTGCACATGGGGCTCGCACACCCCCGGGGTGTTTCCTGGGGGTGACAGCAGCTTCTGCAGCCCAACATCTGCTCACAGCTGCTTGGGGATGTCCAGGGGTGCATATCACCTCTGTGCCTCCCAGCAGCAGGGTGGCTGTCCCAGGGGTGCTGTCACAGGCTGGACCTCCTCAAGGACACAACCTCTGTCCAGTCCATGGGTGCCTCTCCCCAGTGGGATGTGAGGCTGGATGGGTTAATTCCTGGGACTGCTGCACTTTTTGGAGCTGAAGTCAACTTCATTTATACAGAGGGGGTGTCTTTGTTAACTCCAGCTTTCGGGTTGCCATCGGGTTTGTGCAAATGCTTGGATCTCAGCTGGGGATACCGTGACTTTTCTGGGTAACTTGTTAGCTGGGGGTGGGCCTGTGGAATAGCCCCAGGATCTGTGTAGGAGGGAATTGCTTCCTAAAGGGAGGATTTTTCTCTCCTTTGGTCTTTTTTTCCCTGCTGGGCTGGTTTTGCCTCTTTGGCTTAGACAGAAAAACCACACAGGACCCCGCTCTGGCAGGGGAGGGCTCATCACAGGCTCCCCCCACTCACAAAAATAACCTTGGAGGTTTTTTCCCTTGGGCTTTTCCCTTTGAAAGGAGAGAACTTGCTCAGGCCTTCCCCAGCTGCAAAGAAACCTGGAAAAACCAGCCCCAAAAGCTTAAAAACCCGACAGGGGCTGGCAGGAGTGGCTGTGCTTTTGTGGGGCTTGCCCAGAGCCACGGGCTGAGCTGGGGCAATCCAGGGATGGGCTGAGCCCGGCGCTTCCCTTCGGCATTTGATAACGCGGTGCAGGAGGGGCCAGAGCTGCTGGACGAGCTGCTGGATTTCTCTGCAGCCCTTGGGGAAGATCCCTGCAGGGCTGAGCCCCCTCAGCAGCTCCCAGGGGACGCGGAGCCGTCGGGGTGAGGATGCTGTCACGGCTCTGCCTCTGTGGCTGGAGCCGAGCTGGCACCCTCGGGTTCCTCAAAACCCACCGGTGCTGCTGGCTGCTGGAGGGGGCAGCTGAGTGGCCCCATCCCAGTCCTGCCAGCTCGGGGAAGCTGGTGTTCCAGGGCTCAGGAGCAGGACTGGGTGCTGACAGAGCAATGGGTGACTTGGCACCACCTGGGGACATGGGAATGATGCCATCCCACCCCACCAGAGCACTGCTGGGGTTGTACAAATCGGTGCCAGCCTCATAGGTGGGGTGTTAGGAGGGGAAAGGCTCCCCAGGAAGGCGGCCAGAGAGATTTGGGGTGCTTTTGCTTTCATCCTTCTTTATCTTCTCCTCTGGCAGATGCTGGAGACGGACGCTGAGAAGCCGGGGCAGATGCACTCGGAGGATGGGAAGGGAGCCGTGGGTGATGCCCCTGTGGCTGCCAAGGCAGCGGCTCTGGCCGAGCCCTGGGACGCTCTGGGAGCCACCCAGGCCCCTCTCGTGGCGGAAAAGCAGCCGGTGGTCACCGCGAAGGGAGAGGAGCAGCCCAGCTCCCTGCCAGCCTTTGTCATCCCCGAGCTGCGGCTCGACAGCACCTTCAGCCAGGGCACGGCGGGCACGGCGGGCAGCACCACGGACGGCGAGGACGAGGAGGAGGAGGACGAGGAGGAAGACGAGGATGAGGAGGACGAGGAGGAGGAGGAGGACAGCGACGAGCAGTACCTGGACAGGAACGAGCTGAAGCGCAGCAGCATGATCGAGACGTCGGGCGGGCAGCCCGGCTACACCCTGAGCGTGCAGGGCTCCCTGCGGCGCCGCACCCACAGCGAGGGCAGCCTCCTGCAGGAGGCCAAGGGCCACTGCTTCACCTCCGACACCACCCTCAACTGCTCCGACAGCCAGGGCACCGCCGCGCACTGGGCACTGCCCTCCCCCAGGACCCTCAAGAAAGAGCTCGTCAAAAACGGCGGCTCCATCCACCAGCTCACGCTGCTCTTCTCGGGCCACAGGAAGGTACGTGAGCCACGGCCGGCCGTGGTGGTGGGAGAGCTCCTGGGGTGGAGGTGTCCTGGCACGTGGCCCCTCTGTGACTATGGCCAAGCTGCCTTCTGAGCAGTCGGGAAGGTCCCTGCCCCTGGCAGCGGCTCTGGGAGGTGCTGAGCACCCTGGGCACGTCACCCAGAGCGGTGCTGGGGCCGTGGGTGGCCGTTCCCATCGCTGCATCCACATCCTGCAGGTCCCACGGCCTGGGCAGCCGCTGTCTGCTGGGACTGGTGGTGGCAGAGGGGCACCTGGGGCTCTGTGCTTGCGAAGGACCGCTTGCAGCAGCAGTGGGGACAGTCCCTGGTCTGTCCCCCTGGTGAGTCCCCAGTGCACAGGGGATGTCAGGAGCAGCGTGACCCTCTGCCTCCACCATCCTCCTGCAGGACTTTGGCCACTGTGGGGTCCATCTCATGCAAAAGCTGTGCTCAGCAGCGAGGTGTGACCCCACCACGCAGGACGAGCGGCAGAGGCTGTGCCGAGGGAGCTCTGCATGGGACTGACCTGTGCAAGCCCAGGGATCTGGGGGCTCCCTGAGCCCCCAGAGCAGAGCTGGTCCTGGCTGCACTGTTGCAGGAAACGAGGTGCTAGTGCAGAGATCATTCCCGGGAAGTGCTGCTGTTCCCATTCTCTCCGGGTGACACTGGCAGGGTGCTGAGAGTGGCCTCCGGCCCCACACCCTGCTCTGCCCCCCCAAGCCCCCACCAGCTCCATCCCTGCCTTGGCTCTGGGTGCTTCTTGGGTGCTGCTCAGAGCTCTGGGTGCTGCTTGAAAAGCCACCCTGATGCTGTTTCCTGGAGCACTTTTTGGGCTCAGAGTCCCTGCCCAGCTGGTAAGAGCTACTCCCAGGGTTACAGATGCTGGGATGGGGCTGCTGTCCAAAAGAGAGTCCAAACTCTCTTGGAGACTGATGCCAGCAGTTGCGTGCAGGAGGAGATAGGGGGTTCAGACCCGCCCTATCCCTGATAAAGAAAAGCCACCCTTGTGTCAGGGACACGGTCGCTGCCTGTCGCACGTGCGAGGGAGGTGGTGGCAGCGTCAGTGTCCCGTTAGTGCTGCTGGGAGCAGTGCCCTGAAGGAGGGCTCACAGTGCCGCTGTGTGTGCAGCCGTGCAGCCCTGCAACACTGCAACCATGCAACATGGCAGCCCTGCAACCCTGCAGCCCTGCAGCCATGGAACCCTGCAGCCCTGCAGCCATGGAACCCTGCAGCCATGGAACCCTGCAGCCCTGCAGCCCTGGAACCATGCAACCCTGCAGCCCCACAGCCCTGCAGCCATGGAACCATGCAACCCTGCAGCCTTGCAGCTCTGCAGCCCTGCAGTCTTGCAGCTCTGCAGCCCTGCAGCCCCACAGCCCTGCAGCCATGGAACCATGCAACCCTGCAGTCTTGCAGCCCTGCAGCCATGGAACCCTGCAGCCCTGCAGCCATGGAACNCCGCCCTGCACCCCTGCAGCTCTGCAGCCCTGCAGCCCTGCAGCCCTGCAGCCATGCAACCCTGCAGCCCTGCAGCCATGCAGCCCTGCAGCCATGGAACCCTGCAGCCCTGCAGCCATGGAACCCTGCAGCCATGCAACCCTGCAGTCCTGCAGCCATGGAACCATGCAACCCTGCAGCCATGGAACCATGCAGCTCTGCAGCCCTGCAGTGCTGCCCAGCCAGATGGGCTGCGTGTCCCTGCCAGGGCACCCCGGATCGTGCCCCACCCTGCCCCGGGGAGCCGCCAGCTGCGCTCCCTGCTCTCATCTGCGTGGATGTTTTCCCGCCGAGGTGAACGGAGCTCCTCCTGCATTAAACTCCTCTGGTGCACATTAGACTGGGATTTTTGGGGCAGGGATCGGGCAGCCTGTGCCTGGGGGGAGGGCAGAGTGGTGGCTGCACCTCCTGCGGCTCCCACTTCCAAGCCTGCAGCAGCTCTGGCTGCCTGGAGCCTAAATCCCTGCCCCTGTGTCCTCTTGGGCACTCCTGCCCGTTCCTACTGCCCCATTCCCATTGCCCGCTCACATCACCCCACTCCCACTGCTCCGTTCCCATTGCCCTGCTCCCACTGCCCTGTTCCCATTTCCCTGTTCCCCTTGCCCTGCCTCTCCAGCTGCCTGTGGAGGGTCTGCAGCAGTCAGGGAAGCCGGACACGGGGCTGAGCCACTGTGGGGTTGGGCTACTGCCATCCCCAGCCTACACTTTGGAGGCACTTTTATTGGTCCGTGCCTTTGAATAATTCAATGAAACCTCAGAGGTTTTTAGAGCAGGACACCGATGTACAATTCCCACATGGAATCCCCCCACCAATCTGTCAAGCGCTGGCATCACCTGCACCCCGCGGCCCTGGCTGCAGGGCCATCACATCCATCAAGGTTCTTGGTTATTTTCCCAGCTGGGAGTGTTCCAGAGGGTCTCATTCCAGAGCCCTTTTTAACACCGTCGTGCCCGGTGTGCCTTCCCGCAGAGCCGGTTGTTTTATTGGGCATTGTGGGGAGCGCTGGGACTCCTCGGGAGGGCTCGGCTGCTGCCTTTTGTCCCCGAGCACGGAGCCTCTCCGGACAATGGCAGGAAGCCCCGGCCAGCCCGTCTGCCGGGGCCGGAGCGGCCCGGGGAAGGTGCTCGGCGAGGGCCGCATTGTTCGGGGCCGATAAACTCCGGAAACCCGGGCGCAGAATGGAAGGAAGTGTCCGAAACCTCGGGCCCGGGGCTGCGAGGCTGAGCACAGGGTTCCCACGGCCCGGCCGCGGGGTGATGATCCTGGAAAGCGCCCGGCAGCCCCGGGAGCACGGGGATGAGCCGCCGGGGGTCGGGCGGATGCGGGGCGGGATGCGGGGCTGGCTGTGAGCATCTGCAGCGTTCAGGAATGGATGGAATGCTAAAGCCCCCGAGCTATGGTGATCCCGGCGGTGTCCCTGCCTGGGGCCAGGCTTTGTGGCTCAGAGGCTGGGCTGGTGCTGCCCTGAGCTCATGGCACATCCCAGTTTTGTCCCCTCGGTTTGTCCAGGCTGCCCTGGAGCAGTGCTCAGAGAGCAGATTTGTAAACTGCAACGATATGATTCAGTTATGGGTGAACTGTTCTGATTTCTCCTGCCTGGGGACTGCTGGGAATTCCCGATTGATTTTGGGTGCCCAGCCTGGTTCTGGAGGGCTCTTTGGGCGGTGGCAGGATCCCTGTGCCCACTCAGGAGCAGGAGTAGGAGCTTCAGGAGCGGGGGTGAATGCCCTCTCTGTGGGAGGTACCACTGTCAGCACCTTGAACCTGGAGGGACCTGGGCCACCAGCTGTGGGGTGTCCTTGGATGCTCCAGGAACACCGCGGGCTGAAGGTGGCAGAGGATGAGTGAGGGGAGGGAGGTTCCTGTGTCAGGAGCTTGTCCCATGTCATTGCCATCACGAGGAAGGAGCCCTGTGGGTGCCATAGGTCTGGGCTGTGTGGTGTGGGGACCTTGGGGATGCTGGCCCTGCTGGTTGGTGACACAGAGTGGCACCATGGGCACATTCTGGTGTGATGACACAGACGCTGTTTTTCTGTTCCCCCCCCAGCTGAGTGGAGCAGACCCTGAGTGCAGCTGTGATGAAGGGGACGAGACCTCCCGCAAGAAACGGAGCAGGAGCCTGTAAGTGTCACATCGGGGGTGGCATCAGGGTGTGCCAGGGCTGTTTGTGGGGTCAAACACCTCGGCCAAGCCCTGCTGGTACCAGGAGCCCTCAGGATACCCATCTTTTCCCCCTGACTTTTTCCAGCAGCAAAGCCATGAACCGGGGTCTCACTTCAGATGGAATTGTTTCCAGGGAGGGTGGTCGGGTGTGCTGGGGGCACTGCTTTGCCCAGCTGGGAGCACCCCCTTCCACCGTGCCCTGACAGGAGGAAGACACCGGCTCTTGGGAAAAACAGCTTGCCCGGGTTCAGGGAGAGGACATGGAAGCGGTGAAATCTGAGCTGGGGGCCTCCTTCCCGCTGGCCCCATGCCGGGAGGAGGAATGGGGAGGTGGAATGGGGAGGTTTCCCACCGCGGGTCAGGCTGAGCCCTCGCGGCACATCCGCGGGCAGCGCAGTGGGAGCAGGGACCGCAGGGACCCCCGAGGGACACCGGCAGCCCCTCTGCTGCTCCCGGTAAGGCTTTGGGGTGCCAAAAGGTGGGTGTCAGCGAGGACAAGGGAGCCGTGGCCTTTGCTCTCCTCAAACAGAGCTGCAGCTGAGGGGGGCAGGCGCACGAGTGAGGATGTTCGGGAGCGAACTCCTCCACACCGCGGATCCGGCCGGGTGCCAGGGCCACGGGGGTGCCCCTGGCTGCGTGTCCTGTGGCCCGGGCCACGTGTGGCGGGCAGGTGGAGGAGCCACACGTGGTTTGAGCGGCTCAGGGTGCGAGGGGGCTGCGCACGCAGCTGCCCGGCCTCGCCGGCTGTGCCAGCGAGCGGCACTGTCGGCCCGCGCTGCCTCATCGCTGCCGCCTATTTTTAGCTCTTTTTTATTATTTCCCCCCCAGCGCTCGAAATGAAAACGAAGCCCTTGCAGCAGGGACGTCCCCCCGGCCGCGTGGCAGAGCCGGGGGACGGGGCTGGCGGGGGAGGCTCGGCCCCCCCGGTGCGGCGGGGTCAGGGGCGGTTGCGGAGCGGGTTCTGCGCTCACCTTGAGCCGGCGGGGGATGCTCCGGGGAGCTCTTGGCAGCGCATTGGCTGCGCGGCGCGGTCCCAGCCGGCTCCGGGAGTATTTATGGTGCGGGGGCCGCGGGTCGGCACTCGCTCCTCGCCCGGCGCCGGCACACGCCGCCGGCCCCCATGTACCACGCCATGGTGGACTTTTCCGAAAAATACCTGGAAAGGTAGGACACCCAGCGTCCTGCGAGGAACGGGGATGTGCTGCCTGGGGGATGGTTTGGAAGCAGTGCGGGGTGATGCTGGGCCTCGTGGTCATTCTGGGGTGCTGGGGAAAATCACTTTATAGAGGCACCTCCAGAGTGGAACTAGCAATTTTTTATGGAATTATTTTTGCTGTGGCGTTTATTGTGCAGTGTGGCTGCAACTGGGGGCTGCCGCAGCCTGGGTTGGTGCCACTTGCTCTTTCTTTGCAAGGGTGTGCAAGAGGAGCAGCACGTGGAAGTTGGGGAACTTCCTTAGGAGGTGCTTGCCTGGTGTGTTCCAGCTGGAAAATCCACCCAGGAGCCGCGATCACCTGCCTGGTGTGGGCCAGCTGGCCTTGTGCCGAGGACTGTGCTGTGGGGGTGACCCACGCGTGTCACACAAGGGGTGTTCAGTGCTCCGCCAGCCCCGGCAGGCACCGACTGCTGCCCTGCTAAAGTGGGCACGCTGCTGGAATTGTTGCTCGAGGCTGTGTGGGATGGCTCGTCCTGTGCTGGCGGGTACCTGGCTGCCGGCGGCGCTGGTAGCGCGGTGATGGGAGGCAGATGGTGTTTGGAGCGTGAGGCTCCGTGTTTGGATCCGCTTTTCCCACGTTAGCGGGTGCTGGCAGCTGGTAGCAGCGGGACGTGTGTCCCGCTGGGAGCACAGCCCAGGGGTGTGAAGGCAGTGAAACTGTCCCTGCCCGTGAGGGTATGGATGGCACCACGGACTGGGGGGAGAGATTGCCCTCTACACTCATTCTGTGGCTCGTTGAACTGAGCCCTGGGGTTGTTGCAGCTCTTTTTTTCTCCAGTGGTTGCTGTGTTTTACCTTCCCGGGACTGGAGAGAGCTGTGGGTCTGGAGAGCATCACCTGGGGTGGGGTGGTGCATCCATGGCCTGAATTTCTCCTGTCCCCCTTGTGTCCGTCGTGAGGCTGGGCATGGCTTGGCCAGGCAGAGGTGGCTCCCCTGAGCATCCTTGTTTAGACCTGTGTGACCTGTGGGAGGTCCTGTAACATTAAATTTGCAGAAAGAGCAAGAAGTGAAAACTGAAGCTGCTTTGCCCAATGAGATGTTGTCAGAGCTCCAGATTTAGAGAGCAGAGTCCGTGTGTGTTGTGTACAGACTGATGCTCTCAAGTTTTAATAAATACATTATATCCATAGGCAGTGAAATGCTGTCTGTGTGCACTTTACGATGAGATTGAAGAGAGGTATTTGAAATGGGAGAAATTAAAAACACAGATGGAAGCTGTAATTCTTTCCATTATAAACGTCCCAGCCACATGTAATTAAGACAGCATTATACTCGCTTTGTAATGAGTGACAGATCACTGCCATTGGGAGAAGATTGCCAGGAAAGGGAGTGAGAAGCAAGGCCCAAGCGCTAGAACTTGTCATTGCCGCGTTTTGTGGGGTTTTTGGGAGGTGTTTGGTACCGTCCCCCCTTGGGCCGCTCCGGGTGTCGCTGTCCCCGCTGTGTCCGGCTGCAGTGACCGCGCTGTGCCGCGCGGGGGCAGCACCGCCCACGCGTCCCGTCCCTGCCGTGCCCGGGGCTGCTCCGGGGGGCTCCGGCTCCTTTTCCCACGGCGCTTCCCAAAAATCTGTCCCGCTTCGTGTTGCTGGCAGCTCCCCGGGGCAACCGCGAGCCCCGTGTCCGTGTGTCCGTCAGTCTGTCGTGCAGGGATGCTGGAGCGGGACGCGTGCTGGGGTGTCAGAGTGGGGTGTCTTTGTCCCAGTGCCCTGCGCTGCCCATCCCGGCCACCCCCTTATGGAAATGTCCCCACGGCCGTGCCCGACACGGGCTGGCACCGGTGACATGTGAACAGCCGTGGGGGATGTGTGGGTGCCCCCACATTGGGGGGACACAGGGCAGCGGGGGGACACAGGGCAGCGTCGCCGTCCCCGCTCTGCTCCTCAGCCCGCTCCGCCCCGCCGCCGGCCCCGCTGCCTTCCCGGGATGCCTGCGCTCTATAAATAGCCCTCGTAAATCCTCGCCGTGATTATTTTTCCCCCTGCCATCTCTTGAAAGGCCCCACTATCCGCCTCGGCGCTGATTTTTCCACCTTTCCTCAAGTTTCCCCAGCAACGGCAGAGCCGTCCCAAACAGCGGCGGGGCTGACACAGCCTTTACTCACTCACACGCTCCGCGGCCGCCCCACGCCGCATTTAAAGCTCTCGGGGCTGAGCCCTCCCACTTCCCGTTCCGCGCTGGCCGGGGCGGGCAGGAGCGCGGCTCGGGGCGGGCGGCAGAGCGCCCGAGCGTCCCCGCGGCTCGGGCTGTCCCCGCGGCTCGGGCTGTCCCCGCGGCACGGGCTGTCCCCGCGGCTCGGGCTGTCCCCACTGCTCGGGCTGTCCCCGCGGCTCGGGCTGTCCCCGCTGCTCGGGCTGTCCCCACTGCTCGGGCTGTCCCCGCGGCTCGGGCTGTCCCCGCGGCTCGGGCTGTCCCCGCAGCCATGCCCTTCTTCCGCGACCTGTCCAAGCCGCCGCCGCTGGAGTTCCACGCGGAGATGCTGCTGGCGGTGCAGAGGCCGCACACGGGCAGCCTGCAGCGCCGGCACACCATGAAGGAGTAGGTGGTGGGCTCGGGGGGACGCGGCTGCCCGAGGGTCCCCGCGGCGCTGGCGGTCCCCGCGTCCCCTCGCCCGCCCGCTCACACTCGCTCTTCTCTCTAGAGCCAAGGACATGAAGAACCGGCTGGGGATTTTTCGGCGGCGGAATGAGTCGCCCGGGGCCAACCCCTCCGGCAAGCTGGACAAAGTGCTCAAATCCCTCAAGTAGGTGCTGCGAGCGGGTGGCGTGGGGATGGGGACCGTGGGGACCGGGACTGTGGGGATCGGGGACCGTGGGGGCTTGGGGACAAGCTGTGGTCTGGAGCTCCTCACCCTGTTCAACGAGTTCACCCCGTTTGGGGAAGCTGTGGACAAAGTTTTTGTATCTGGAGGAGCGTTTAAAATATTTTCTGGCTGAAAATCTCCTGCCGGAGGGTGAGAGGTCCTGCCTGGGCAGTGGCACAGCAGCAGCTTGGGCTGGAAATTTACCTGACTGCAGCGTTCTCCCAGTGCCTGTCCATGGAACTTTAACTGGCCAGAGGATGGTTTGAAAAACCACTTTGCTCTGGAGATGCTCCAGCAGCTGGAGACGAGCCCTCCCTGCTCTTGCTCCTGGCAGCTTCTCCGGCTGCTTGAACGGGACAGCTGAAACCCCACTTCCCGCAGCTCTGCATCAGCTGCAGCTTCTCCAGTTCTTGCTCACACACCCCAAGTGCCACAGCTGCCTGCACAGACCTCCTGGGGTCGGATTTTCTTCCTGCCAGCCTGAAGGCAGCGGTTTCCTTCCGGCAGAGCTGCTGTGGTGCTGCCTGGTGCAGAGCCCGGCTCTGCCTTCAGTGCTCTGCCCGTGCCAGTGCCAAGGTGGGAGCCAGGGCCAGCCCCACCGGGCACACAGCGTGGCTTTATCCTCTGGAAACATTTAGCAGGAGGCTGATTTGGGAGCTGGGAGCAGCCGTGCTGGGCTCACAGCCTGGCTTTTAATCTACTGGAAATGTTTAGCAGGCAGCAAAAGCAGCTTTTGCTGCTGAGCTTTGCCAACGTGCCGTCCTTTTTCCACAGGCCCCCTCCCGAGGAAGCACTCAAGTGGGGGGACTCCCTGGAGAAGCTGCTGCTGCACAAATGTGAGTGTGTGTCCATCCCTTCCACTTGTGTTTGCTGCCAGGGGAATATCCAGACACGTGCCTGGATAAAGCTGGGATTTCCTCTGTTAATCCTATCCGGTGTTTGGGGATACACAAAGGCAAATTAGCCTGGTTCTTGTCTGCACCCCTCCTGCTCCTGCCTGGTGACAATGGTGACAGGGGCTGGGGAGAGCTGCAGGGGCTGCAGCCCCCCAGCTTGGGGAGGAGGAGGAGGCAGTGATCCATGTCTGTGCCCAGTCTGGGGCTGTGTGTGGAGCAGGAGCTGCTTTAGAACATCCCGAAGATGGGAGGACAGCCCTTCTCAGGCACCCCATCCTACACCCAGCCCATGGGGATGGCCAGGGGATGCTGTCCCCACTCCAGCCCAGCCTCCCTTCTGGCTCTCCATGCTGCAGCCAGGCTGGAGATGTGGCTTCAGCTCCTGAATGGGCTGTGCTGCTGTGCTGGCCTGGCAGTGTCATCGCCGCCTGTTTGCACAGGGGGGTTTTTCGGGCAGTGCAGGGAGGTGGTTTGGGCTGCAGCTCTGCAGAGTTGCTGAGGGTCTTGTGGGGTGTTCCGTGTGTGAGAGCGGGAGTAGAGCCGTGTCCCTGTCCCCACAGACGGGCTCGCTGCCTTCAGGGCCTTCCTGCGCACCGAGTTCAGCGAGGAGAACCTGGAGTTCTGGCTGGCCTGTGAGGAGTTCAAGAAGATCAAATCCCAGTCCAAGATGGTCTCCAAGGCCAAGAAGATCTTCGCTGAGTACATTGCCATCCAGTCCTGCAAGGAGGTGAGGGCTGGCTCCCGCGCTGGCGTGCGGCTCCCCGGCACCGTGGCTGCCTGGGGAGCTGCTCACCAGCCCTGGTTCCTCTGCCCACAGGTCAACCTGGACTCCTACACACGGGAGCACACCAAGGAGAACCTGCAGAACATCACCCGCAGCTGCTTCGACCTGGCGCAGAAGAGGATTTACGGGCTCATGGAGAAGGACTCGTACCCCCGCTTCCTCCGCTCCGACCTGTACTTGGACATAATCAACCAGAAAAAAGGCAGCTCCCCGCTGTAGGCCCAAGGACCGTCTCGGGGCAGGCTGGGAGCTGTGTGTTTACATGGAATTGGGCAGTGGAGGCCTCCCTGGGAGCTGGTGGGAGCTCGCTGTCCTGCTCGTGCCCCCAGGCCATGGACGTGGGGCGGCCGAAGGCACCGAGCTGGGGGCCGAGGGGACCAACGGGCCGAGCAGTCTGGTACTGCTGCACCACCCCGTCCCACCATCGCTGGTACGACGCCGTCGGGGTGGCCCCGGCATGGATTTAGCCAGGAGGGAAGCTCCCACAAGACTACTGTGAAGCACCTGCCCCATCCACGAGCATTGCTGGAAGGCGCAGAATGAGCCCAGCTCGGTGAGGAGGAGGAGGAGGAAGGATTCTCATGCAGGGCTCTGGCGAGGGGACAGCAACACCGACACAAACGTGGTCTCGGATCAAAGCCTTGTGAACTGGAGTGGCCCCAGGACGCTGCTGTGCTTCCCTGTGCCCTGGGGCCTCCCGGCTGCCCCGGAGCAGCTCTGGCAGGAGCCCGGCACTTCCTTAGCTCGTGGTGGGTCCCCCCCGGGAGCAGTGAGAGCCGGGTCCTTGCCCTGCGCTGGAGGTGTGCAAAGCACCCCCTCCTGCCCTCACCCCTGGTTTATTTATTGCCCTCCTGTAGCTGCACACGTCGCTGTGTGATAGGACCCCCCCGTGTCCTCCCCGTCCCCAAGTTACAAGTGCAATATTTGTGTGTGTCGCAGCCGAGTTCTCCGGCGGAGAGGATGCCTTTTTCTTTCTCCAGGTGTGTAGATTTTGTAAGGTAGCAGGTTTAGTGTGCCAGACCCATTCCCTGGCAGCGGGCCGCCGGGGGAGCCTGGTGTAAATATCAATATATCCATGCCCTGACGATGGAGGGGTTGGTGATGGAGAAAAGCCACTCTGCAGCAGCCACTCTCCTGACTCTGGATAACAATGCTGTGTTTGGGAAGCGGGGGTTCCTGCTGGCCCTGGCAGGGCGGGATGCACTGCCTGCCTCCTAGTTTACAGTGCAAAGCATCTCTGCAGCTAGAAAAAAACCTACATTGTCATGGTCATAGGTAAATAAAAGGAGAATATCATTTCTTGTAGCTGACTTTTGTTCCAGCCGTGTTTGTCAGCGCTGGTGGAGCCGCGCGGCCCTCGCCTCTCTGAGGAGTGTAAAATCCTGTTACTGTGTGGCTAAAGAAGGGAAAATCTGGTTCTGTGAACTTCTGAGCTGTTCTTTGCGATGGAGCAGCTGCCAGATGCTCCTGAGGCCAGGTCTGGGTGTAGGAGCAGAGTTTTGCCCAAAGTGAGACTGTTCCCAAGGACAGCGGTCGCTGTTAAACACAGCAGGGCACGAACCTCTGACCACGGAAATCCCAAACACACCCGTGACCTCCTGCGGCTCCGGGTCCCTCTGGGGACACACCAAAAGCAGTAACAAAAAGCTATTGCAGGTCCATGCAGAGCTTGGCAGGGCTGCTCCTCCCCAGCAAGGGCAGTGCTCTGGTGTGGGATGCAGATGTTTTGTGTTTGGTTCCTGAAGTGTCACCTGGTTGTGGTTGGCCTGGGATGGCTCAGGGATGTGATTGTGGTGTCACAGGGCCGTGCTGGGCTGTGCTGTGGCTGCCCAGAGGTGCTGCTGGTGATGCCCAGGGATGTGTGGCTGCCCCACCTGAGCACAGCTGTCCCCAGCAGGTACCATCTCTTCTAGGGGCTGCCTGTTTCCCCTCTTCAAACAACCAGCAGGTGATGCCAGGTGGGGCCACTGAGGCAGAGCTGAGGGCTGGAGACAGCAGGGTTGGTGCTGTGGCTCTCCTGGAGATGCTGCTGGCACCCCAGGGTCAAGGTCCACGGATGGTGTCCCAGTGGTGACCCAGTCACTGACCCCAGAGCTGCTGGCACCCGAGGGGGGGTGGCACCCTCCCAGCTGCCTCCTCCAAGAGACCCTTCCTCTTTCTCCTGGCATTGCCCAGAGCCTTCATCTCCTCTCCTTCCCAACTGGGAGAGTTTCCCTTCATGTCTGGACTCAGCACAGATTTTCTTGCACCTCCCCTCTCTCTCCATCCACGCTCTCCTGAGCTCCCCTCGCTCCATCCCAAACCATCAGAGTTAGGAAACGCCCAGCAGGGTCCCTTCATTGCCCCCCCATTTTTCCATGTGCCCAGGCTCACTGGGGCACCCACAGAGGGTCTGGGCTCAGGGGCTCTGTCCCTGCTGTCACCTTCTCCCCTCCCTGAGCACAGCCCCAGCAGCCCTGGTGCATCCCATGGTGCTGGTGATGCCCAGGAGCATCCCAGCTCCATAACCATGCTGGGTGTTGAGCCCAGAACCTGCCTTCCCTCCAGGAATTATCCCAGGCAGGGAGGGCTGGAGCTGCCGTGGGATGTGTGGGGTGAGAATCTGGTGCTCGGCTTTGATCCCTGCAGGCGACAAAGGCACCATGGGGGTGGAGAAATGGGGACCTGGGGTGAGTCCCTGGAAAGATGGAAATAGCCCTGGGTGAGCAGCAGGAGCTGGGTTATTGCTGCAAGAGAATTTCTTGCTGGTTCCGGGCTGGCGTGAGTCACTCGGCAAACGCCATCCCCACGTGCTCAGAGACACTCGATTCCCTGGAAAGACAGGGCTGGGGGAAAGCTGGAAGTGCCACATGCTTGTCCCATGTTTTCCTGGGATGGCCAAGTTCCCCCGGCAGCAGGACAGGTCTCAGAATGAACTCAGCTCTCGTGGACTCTGTGGTGACACTGAAGCCACCGTTTTGTCCTTTCTGTGCTGTTGTGACAGCTGCTCCCAGACTTTGTGCTGCCGAGCAAAAGATGTGAGGAGCTCGGAGCACCTGGGTGGGAACTGGATGAGGGAAATCAGCCCATGGAGGGGTTTGTTCCGGAGGACATTGGCTGGGATGGAGATCCAGCCCCACTGCCCCGAGGGGACACAGGGGGCTCTTACAGGGACACTGAGCTTACAGAAGGGGAAGAGAAATGTCCTTATTGAGCACAAAATCCAGGACAAAATCCAATCATGCCAAGAGAAGAAATTCCTGACTTATTGATGCCAATGCCACAAGCCTGTGTGATGGGAGTGAGAATTAGGTGTATTCCTAATTCCTGATTTGAGCCACAGCCTCAGCCCAACTGGTACTGCTGGAGGGATGCTCCCGTGGCAGCAATGCTGGAATCACGGGGGTCACCTGGCTGGGGATGGCCCTGGGGGAGGAGAGGGGACACCGCCTGCACTGAAGCCACCCCTGCAGGGTGACAGCAGGAGCTGCCGTCTGTCCCGGGCTCATCCCGAGGCTCAGGGATGTGGGGAAGAGCTGCCTGAGGACATCGCTGGTGCCGCAGCCAAAGGGAATTTCCCAATGTGGAAACCGGTGCCTTCCAAAATAGGGAGGGCCTTATCTCGGCAGATAACGAGGATTTATCTCTGGGCTAAAAATTAGCGGTTGCTGAGTTGCAAATAGTCACAACTCGGCCGTGTTTGTTGTGTGCAAACAGGGCAAAGTCCACTGGGGTGCTCCTGGTTCATCCATGGGACAAAGCTCACCCAGCTGGAACCAAAGCTCTCCAGGGAAGGGATTCACGTGGGAAAATGGGAATTATCCCCAGACAGAGCTGAAAGGTTCAAAACCTGACGTGATTCTGGGTGTGAAAAAGGTAAAACGTCCTAAAGTCCTGTGTTTAATGTGATGGTTCCCTCACAGCCTCAGGGATGAGGAGGTTGGGATGAAACAAAAGCACTTGGAGAGGCTGGAAAATGTCTCATCTGTCCCAGGTGATGGCCTTGACCCTTCAGGTGTCCCTTGGGTCAGTATTTCATCAGCTTCCTGATGTGGCAGCCAGGGGCAGGTGCTGGGGTCACCTGTGGTTTACAAAAGCAAAGGAATGTGGCAGCCGCAGGAAAATGCAGCCCAAGCTGCTGAGCACCTCTGGGATGAGGATTTACTGGGAGAAGGGAACAAGGAGCGTGGTCATCCCAGGTGAGCACCTTGGGCTGCAAGGAGCCTCATTCCAGAGCTGGCTGGGAGCCAGGAGCATAAAGCTTTTCTCTTATTTCTACAGAAATAGAAGTTTGCCTTTTGTACATGTGTGCCCTGTGCCCCGAGAGGCTCCAGCACTGCCCAGCCTCCACTGGGCTTTTCCAAGGCACCCATCCTGGAGGACAAACTTCCCCAAATCCACATAACTTTCTACTGAGCAAAACCATTCCTCGGACCCCTGATTACACAAATACTCTCAGAATAGCATCAAGGCTGCTCTGCAGCCCCAGACTAAACACAGCTCAGCAGTTTGATACTGAAACCACTGACACAAGAGTTCCCTGCCCGGAGTAAACAGCTGAGCTGCTCTGAGAGTCCCTTCACCCTGCTCAGGGCTCCTGAGGCTTATCAGGAGCACCCTGAGCTCTAATTTGGGTGGCTGAGATGCCCAGGAGCTGTCTGGAGACCCACCATGGGGACACCCAGCCGTCTGCACGGCGGGGATGGAGGTCAGGCTTGGGCTGGGTTTGTTTGGGGACTTTGGCACCCTCTGGGTGGGATAAGGGTGAGAGGGTGCAGAGATGTGTTTGAGGGCTCTTGTCCTTCCTGGTGGTGACCCCGGGGCTGGGCTCAGGAAAGCTGGCTGGGGTTGGTGAGGGGGTGCCCAGCTCATCATCCTGCCTGGGGTGCCACAGCTGCCCTTCCAAAGCATCCTTGGATTGAGGCTGGCAGCACAAGTGCCACCGACCTCTGCAGGTGGCATTAACGGCATCGCCCCTAAACAATCCACGGCAGCAAATACAGAGAAAGTAAAAGGCTTCTGAGGTAAAAATAAAACCAGACTCAGAATCTTCTGTCAAGGACGCAAACCCAGCTCGGCTGGGCCGGCGCCAGGGCAGGAAATGCAGCGGTGGTCGGAGTCCCCTGGGTGCCTCCAGCTCATGGGGGAAGCATTGTTGTGTCCCTCTCATTGCTCATTTTCTGATTCTTCCCTGCATGAGGTCATTTTCACTCAGCCCATCCAGCTCACACATTCCCCGGGGCTGGAAGGAAAGCGGATAACGCCGCCGAGTGCAGCCAGCCCCGAGGCCTGGGGGAGGCTGAGCAAAGCACGGTGAGAAATACTTTCCTTTGTGGCTGAGCAGGGCTGGGACACAGGGAGGGGACAAGGGGGACCTGCTCCTCAAAGTGACCCACTGCCAGCATGAGGCACAGGCAGGGATGGAGCTGATAATGGGATTCTCACCTCGGAAAAACCTGGGACCCCCCATTTTCCCTGCCTCCCTCCCTTGGCAGAGGGAGAGGTGGAAGAAGGTGGGGGAGAGGAAGAAGAGCCAAGCAGGAGCAGGTGGGGGCTGTGGAGGGAGAGTTTGCACAGGAGCTGTTTGCGAGTGATTTCTTGTCCCTTCCCGAACTAATGGGACAATTATTTCGGGCCACACGTGTTCCTCATGGAAAATTCCACCCAGGCCATGCGTCAGCTCCTCGGGGGAGCAGCCCTGCTGTCCCTAACGCGATTTTCTAGACAAAGACGAGCAGGTGGAACTCCCTCTCCTGGGCCTGGGGACAGCTGGGATGGGTCACAGAGCACCAAACAATCCTGCCAGGGCAGAACAGGCTCCTGTGCTGGGAGCTGATCCCCAGAGCCAAACAAAGGGCTCTGCTCCGGGATGGAGCTCCTGTGCTCGACATGGGGGTTTTGGGTGAGTCCATCTGATTTTGTGCCCTGTTCCCTCCAGCCAGCTCGAGAGGGGTGTGGAGAAATCAGAGGGAATCCTGCAGGGGCTGCTGAGGTGGTCATGGGTCTGTGAGGGATGGAGAGGGGTGGGATGTAACAGCACCCACAGCTTTGGGAAGGACAGCGGGAAAGGTGACGGAGCCAAAGGTCTCTTGGTAGCAGCAGGTGACACAATAAGGGACAGCAGCCACAGCGTGCGACAGCTGGCAGACCTTCAGCTGGCACAGCACCACAGATGTTCTCTGGCAAAGCTGGCACAGCAGAAAAGCAGTCCCCAGAGAAGGAGGGGTCTCACTGCTGGAAGGGGTCCAGACCTCACCCCGGTCCCAGCTGACCTGTCCAGGTGCTGGGGACATTCCTCGTCCTTGGGAGGGTTGGGGCAGAGAGCCCAGGGATGCACCCCTGGCACTCTGGGGAGCTTTGCAGGTGGACATGGACAATGTCCCCCAGGACAGAGCTGCAGGAGGCCAAAGGCCTTGTGTGAAGATGAATCCTGTGGTTTTTTACAAGGCAAAAATTAAATTCCATAGCTTGAGGATGGGCCCATTGTGTTAATGCTGGAGCTGAGGGAAGAGCCCTTCCCTTTGCCCTCTGACCACTCGGAATTTGGTTGTGGGCGACAGAGCCAAATTGGCTGAGAGCCAAATCTTGGCCTGGGTTGGGCTGTGGGATGGCCCTGTGGAGCTCAGGCTGATGTCCCTGCTGCCTCCAGCTGCCCTGTCCCCTATCACAAAAGCTCATCTCCCTGACTGGTAATTTTGATCTCCACAATGCCATGTTTTCTAGAAATAATTCCTAAAATCTTATTTTTTTTTGGCTATCCCAGGTCTGAGCAGCACCGAGAGCTGTGCAGGGCTCAGCTGTGGGATGGGGACCCTGGATGGCCCTTGCAGCTATTGCCCTACGTATTTTATTTAATTTGTCATTCGTATGCAAACAATCGAGTTAATTAACGAGATGATCTTTCAGGGAGCACAAGTGTTGCCAGAGGTAGGAAGTCTGATAAGTTGATCCAGCCAATCTTTCCTTTCCTAAAATAAACAGAGGGGAAGGAAGTAGGATGGGAGCCCCTGCAAATCACATTTTAAATAGTGTCAGCTTTTATGGCTGAGCCATAAAACCGTAGTTCCTGAAGCACTGGCACGGCATTGATGAAATGATAATTATGGACACGCTCATTACTGCAGCTTCATTACATCCCAGCAATTGACTCTGCAAGGAGCATGGGGGCTCTGCCTGCTCTCCTCTGCTGTGTCCACGTGCCAGGGAAGTTATTCCCAGGAGAGCTCCCACCCCTCTGCCTGCTCTTCCCACAGCTGCGGGTCCAGCCAGGTTGGTCTCAGCACACAGGGCAATGCTCTGGCTCCCTGTGGGTGGGCAACTTTGGGGATTTTGGGGTTCCCAGCCCCTCTGGGGAATTTGCTGGAGTCCCCAGCACAGGACTCTGAGCATGGTGGGATTCTGGGATTCTGATTCCATCCCTGGTACTTCCCCCAGGCACCACAAATTCACAGCCCTCTGCTGTTGAGCACCCTGTTTGCTCTGCTCTGAGACCATCCTGCCCCTGTTCCCCACTTTTCCTTGGCTGCACAGAGTCATCAGGAAATGCCAGACTCCTCCAGGGTGAGGGGACAGGGATGGAAAGCCCCGGGCTGGAGCAGGGGTTGTGTGGAGCCCCACTGGCTGCCCTGTGCTCTCTGTGGTGCTGTGCTTGGTTATTTCCAGCTGTGGCTTCTGGAAACCTTTAGTGCTTTTGCCACTTTTAGCCCTGGTGGCTCAGTAACTGCTCCTGGCAGGGCTGAGGCTGCTCCTCATTTTCTGGAAAAACCTTAAAATGCTGCAGAGTGTCAGAGGAACGCCAACTAAGGAAAAAAATAACAACCAGAAAAACAAAACCTGGTCTTTTTCCAATCAAGCTACAGTGTTGCTGTATTTTTCTTAAAGAAAAACACATCTCCTTTTTTCCTGGATCCAACTGGCCCCTGCAAATGCACTCTCCGTTGTGCCAAGCTCCCAAAATAACTGCAGCTGTCAGTGGAAATAAAGCCCTGGGAGAATCTCCCGTTCCTGTCTCACCCTCCTGAGCCCCTGACGTGCCACACACTCTGTGCTGGGTGACAAATCTTTGCTGTGACAGTTCCTGGGTGTTTGAATCCCAGCGTTGTGAGGAGCCATCCCCGGATGTGTCTGTTCAAGGCTGGCACGAATCAAGTGCAGCACAAGGCTGGCAGCTCTGGTTTGTTGGTGGATCCCAGCTGGGTTTAACCCCTTTGGCTTTGGGGTTGGCAGTGCCGGAAGCTTGGCCAGAGTAGGGTTTGGGGTATTCCTGGGCTCCACTCCATCCCACCACATCCATCCTTGGTCCAGCAATTCCCAGATGAATTTGTTTGGACATGGGAGTGCTGAAGATCTGTGTGTTCCAGGTCAGGAAAATGAACAGTCACAGCACTCGTTCATCTGCATGAAATCCCTCGAATTGCTGTTCGGTTCTTTAAAAAAATTCCTGTTCACAAATGTTTTCCTGGCCTCCTGCTGCCTCCCCTAAGAGGGGGCCTGGGAGCCTGGGGGGCTCTCCTGGGGGTGGCTGCTCTTCCACAGGCACAGGTGTGTTTGCAGGGCCACCTGAGGCTCCTTTTCCCATAAACTCCGGAAATGCCCTGGAAAAGCAGAGTCAAGCCCAAACTCTGCCCAGCTCCCTGGCGAGGATGCCCAGGACTGGAGCTGCAGGGTTCTGGTTTCCCACGGAAGGACCGAGCTCTGCCACAGCTTTTGGAACCAGAGCTGGCCTCTGTGAGCAGGGCTGGGAGCCGGGGCTGCTCCAGGCTCACATCACCCACAGGGAGACGGGGACTTGGTTCCACCACGTTGTTCCCTCCTGCTGTTCACCCTGCCTTCGTTGCTTTTCTCCTGCCTTTGTTGTGCTCTCCCATCTCTGCAGCCCAGGATGATTTCTGCTCCACGGGGCTGCACCACGGGCTGGTGCCTGGGTGTGGAAAACAGCAGGGATGGGGCAGCAGGTGGGAATGTGGAGAGTAAAGGGCTGGAGCTGCTGGGTGCCTCCCACACAGTCCCCAGGTGACGAGGCTCCTCCTGGACACGATGCAGGTGACTCCTAACGTCCAAACCCTTCTTGTCCTTTGGCCTCGACGTGGCTGTCCTGCAGCAGGGCTCCTCCAAAGATGGGAAAGCCCAGGCCAGGACAGGCATGAGGTGGAGCCGTTATCACCCAGGGCTGGGCAGGGCAGGGAGCGCCAGCCTGGCCAGGTCCTGCCTGCTGGCACTGTGGAATGAGTCACAAGGGACACGGCAGGCTCGGGGCTGTGGGGTGATTCAGCTCCAGGAGTCAGCACTGCACTGCCTGTGCCACACGGCCGGGGCTGGCACAGGGCACACGAGTGTCCCTTGTCCTGCAGAGCTTTGGCAAACCATGGCCAGAGCAGCACGGGGGGGCTGCAGGGGGGCACTGGCTCCTGGCAGCTCCCAAGTGAATCCAAGGCCAACTCCTGAGCACTCTTGAATGGACAGCATGGACTGGGGGCTGTTTCTCTTTAAAACAGTGGGCTATAAAGGGGGGAGGTGCCTGGCAGTGAGGGAGGGCAGGAGCTGGGGCCAAGGTCAGTGGTCTTGTGTGGTTCCCAGCTCCTGAACTTGCTGGTAACCTATAAGGACACAGCATCCTGGTCGGTCTATCCTGAACGGGGGTTTGCTGGTGCCAGGGCACGTGGTGGGGTTTGGCAGAGCAGGTCCTCGACTGATTGAGGAGGTGGAGGAAAAGGAGCTGGGGCTTTGTCAGCTGAAACCACTGAGAGCCTGAGGCAGCCCCGTGGCTGGAGCAGGGAGGGTTGAATCCTGGTCCCTGCTCCAGGGACTTGCAGCACCTGGTGGGCAGCTCCATGGGAAGTGTCGTGCACTGTGCTGGCCCAGCTCGTGCAAGGGGATGTCCCCTGTGCCCCCTCCATGGCCCTGTGCTCCAGGAGGAGCTGCTGGAAGGGGCCGCTCCAGACAGGGGTGACGGAGCCCTTGGAGCCAGTGGTGGGGCAGGAGGCAGGGCTGGGGCTGCAGGAGGCCCCTCACGCTGGGCTGCACTGCTCTGATGAGTCTGAAAATGCAGCCACTCCGGGGGTGATCCCAGAGGTCCCTCCCCAAACAGCATTCCCTGGAATGGCAGCAGGACAGGGCAGTGCTGGGGGCTGCGCAGCTCCAGAGCAATTCCCACTGGCCCCAGTGGGACCAGAGCCCATCCCTGGTGACCACAGCTCCTTCCACCACCCCTTTGCTCTCTGCTCCACCTTCCACTCACTGCTGCTGGGGCTGCTGCTGCCTCTGTTGTCTCTCCTATCTCTGCTGCACTCCATGGATTTGTTCCTGGGCTGTTCCCACTGCCTGTTCTCAGTCTGCTCAGTTTCTTGGCATTTTTTTCCCTGCAAATCTGAGCCAGGCTGGTGCTTCCAGGGGGTTTCTGCAGAGCGGAGATTTCATCACCTTGTTGTCTCATACTGTGCTGATGGCAAGGCTCGAAGCCTGTGGAGGTGAGGTTTGTGTTTGGGTGTTACCAGAGCAACCCCGGCAGGCTGGGAGCCTTTGCCTGTCTGCAGCACATCTGTCCAACAGCTGTTCCCAGTCTGTACCTGCGGGCTCGGGGCCTGCCGGGGGAGCTCTGCTCTGCTGGGACCCTTCAGGGGGTGGGACCTGGTGGGAAGCCAACAATTGGCCCTTGGATGTGATTCCCTGTCTGCCCCAAAGACTGGAGCAGGCTCTGGAAAGTGAATTTACAGTAAAAGGCTGGACTCAGCGTAACCACCCCAGGTACAGGGGGAGTGGGACAGGGCTGGGCACACAGACTGAGGGAGGTAGGGGGTAAATCCCACCAGGAGCAGCTGAGGGAGCTGGGAAAGGGGCTCAGCCTGGAGAAAAGGAGGCTCAGGGGGGACCTTGTGGCTCTGCACAACTCCCTGACAGGAGGGGGCAGCCGGGGGGGGGTCGGGCTCTGCTCCCAGGGAACAGGGACAGGAGGAGAGGGAACGGCCTCAGCCTGGGCCAGGGGAGGCTCAGGGTGGACATCAGCAGGAATTTCCCCGTAGAAAAGGTGGTCAGGGATTGGAAGGGGCTGCCCAGGGCAGTGGTGGAGTCCCCATCCCTGGCAGTGCCCAAGGCCAGGTTGGACAGGGCTTGGAGCAGCCTGGGACAGTGGGAGGTGTCCCTGCCATGGCAGGGGTGGCACTGGGTGAGCTTTAAGGTCTCTTCCAATCCAAAGCAGTCTGGGATTCCGGGATTTGATGATTCTATGACATAGAATAGATTTTCTGGGGGTCCTGGGGAGGAATGGACACATTCAGGAGTGTTGTTCACAGTCGCTTTCAAAGGAGGATCCCTCGGATTTCCTTCACCTTCCTTCACAAGGTGCAAATTTCTAATAATTGTATTTCAAAGAGCTGTTTGTGTTTGTTGTGAACCCGCGTTTGAACTGGAGCAGAACAACTGCAAAGGAACAATGAGACATTTTGAACATCAGAAACTCGGGGGATGGAAAAAATAATTACCCTCAATTTCTTTGGGCTCCATCCCAGCTCCAGGACAATTAATTCTGTGTTTCTCCCGAACACACTGCATGTTCCCTCCTCCTGCAGCAACTGCAGAAGATAAGAGCCATGACCTGGCACCAGCTTCTGGGTGCTGAGGAATTTCTAAGCTCATTTTCTGATAAGAGCCTTCCCAGGATGGTTGGACACAGTCTGTTTCCATGGGCACCCTGCAAGGTCAAGTTGTTCAGCAAGAGCCACCCCACAGTAATGCTGAACAGACTGAATTTGGGGTGGGAAACTGAGGCACTGCTGACCTTGCAGCTCGTGGCAGTTTAGGCACAAGGCAGGTCCTGCTCACCCAGGGACAGCAGAGGGAAGGAGGGGAGCTCAAGCTGTAAAACTGCTGAGTGAAGCATGGACATTGTTCCTCGGCAAGGGGACGGGGTTTCTGCTCCAGGGGCTGGGGTCACCCACCCTGGCCAGCAGAGATTGGCTGCGGTGTGTCTGAAGCAGAGCAATATTTGCTGCCTTTGGGCTGGATGGGAACCTGGGAGCTGCAGAATAACAGGTTCTCCCCACTGAATTTTGTGACCAAATCCAATCTCTGCACATCCAGGAGGGGAACAATCCTGCTGCCCCGAGCAGGGGGGGAATGGGGAGCTCCTGGTTCCCCTCCATGTGCTGCAGATCCACAACTCCATTTCCAGCTCCAGCCTCCCACCAGTGCTGGCTCAGTCCAGGACTCAATTCCTTATCCCTTAAAGCAGCACCCTCAGGGGTGCCCTGCCTGCTCCCAGCTGTGCTGTAGAGCTGAGCTGCCCCTCCCTGCTCTCTCCACAGGATCCCATGGAGCAGACGGCTCGTGCCGGGCAGGGCAGTGACCCTGTGGCAGGACACTCATGAGCTGAGAGGCCAGAGCTGCCTGGGCTGGATGTCAGGGGAAAACCCTTCCTGCTGCCAGGAGCTGGAGGGAGAATCCAGCAGGATCCTGCATCGCCTACGGTGCTGTGGTACCACTGAAAGGTGCTGGAAAAATACCACACGCTGGGAAATGTCCATCAGCTGGGCCTGCTGCACCCTGCACAGTGTGGGATCCCCCATCTCTACCTGCCCATCCAGCTGGAAAAGGACTTGGCACCTCCAGAGGAGTGGCCATTTGCTGGGAATTTACGCAGAAGAGGCCAGGACGTCACCCCACTTCCCAAGCCCTCATTAAAGGGGCAAAAGGGAGAACAGATGTGCCTTGGCCTGTGAGCAAAGAGCCCCCAGAGGCTGCAAAGCCTGGGGTCACCCTGCTGGGGGCTGGCTGCGAGGAGGAGAGGCAGCAGAACACCTGGGAGCCCAGGAGCAGCACTGCAAGGGGGCTGTGGCACTGCTGCACACAGGCTGCTTGTCTGGGAGCCGATCCAGTCCAACCCTGGAGCACAGAGGTGTCATTGACTTCAGAGGGACCGGGCACCTCCTTGAAGGAGGTACTTGTGTGTTTGAGGCTCTGCAGCGGGGTGAGTTTGCTGGATGGGGGCTCAGGGTGTAACTGCAGGATGCTGAAATGCCTCAGGGCTGAGATCACTCTTGGCCCCGTGGAATGACTGCGGAAGATTTATTGACGTTTATCTTCATTGCTGCAGAAAAACGACTGGTGTGTTTGAGCCAGAAAGCCAAAATCAGCCTCTTGGAAAAGCAGCAGGGAGAGTTTCCAAAGCTGCCGGGGGCTTCAGCGAAGGTTCCCCCACCCTGAGCTTCAAAATGTTCCTGCAGTGAAATCCCAGCTGCGGAGGGAGCAGGACCATGGAGCTGTGTCCGGAGTCAGGGATGGCCAGAGAGGCCAGGGCTGGCTCTGATGTGCTGCTTCCATGGGGAATGGACACTTTCCCTGCCAGAATATCCCATGGGATCCTGGGAATGGGGGGAGATTACACTTTTTGTCCCAGATTGTGCTGAAGAGTTCAAGTCTTGCCCTTCTGGGGAGTGGGCCTGGGCAGAGCATCACCAACACCCTGTCCTGGGCAAGCTCTGCCCTCCAGGGTTCAGAGCAGCCCAGAGGCTTTTGGCCTTTAGTTACAAACAGTTAAATAATGTCAAGGAACAGCTGAGAAAAGGAAAGGGAGGAATGGTTCGTAGGGAGGTGATGGGAGGCCACAACTCTTGTGTGCACTGTTTGTGGGATGCTCCATGTGCTTGGAGAGGGAATGAAGGGCACCTCTGGGACCTGCTTGGAGCTGCTGCTCACCTGGATCCTTGTTCCTGCTGCCGGAACGGAGCATGGCTGTGGAGCAGGGCTGGCACACAGCTCCCCACCACTGGTGCCAGCAGGGCTGAGGTCTGGGGGTGGGGTTGGGCTGGTGGTCAGGAAGTGCTGGACCTCATGCCAGGAGACTCTCTGGGAAGCAAAAAGATTCCCAGGGTTGGGTGGATGGAAGAGGTGGCACAAGGAGGGCTCTGTGTGTGTCCTCTGAGTGCCCACCCTGCATCCCAGCAGCAGGAAAAGCATCTGGGTTGTTTGGGAGACACAAACATTTTGTCTGAGGGCTCTGGGAGAGCCAGCCAAAGCTGTGGCTGATGCAGCCTCCTTGGCTGGGTGTTGCTGCCGTGGGGCTTGGATCCCTGGGGCTGTGCTCCCCGTCTGCAGGGAGCCCAGAACATCCCCCAGAGACCAGAGACCACGAAATGCCGGGCTCTGGGGAGACCCTGTGCTGATCCCAGCCCATTTTGGAGGCTCTCTGCCTGTGGATTCCTGCCCTCTGCTCCCTTCTCCCTGCAGTTTTCCCAAAGGAAATCTCCAGAGAGCACCTCAGGGGGGCTGAAATGCACTGTGCCTCCCCCAGAGCCAAGGGATGGACCCTCCCGGGCACCCTGGCACCCTCAGCAAGCATCTGGAGCCCCTCCAGCGTGGCCGGTGGCCCCGCGTGTCCGAGAGCTTTGCTCATGCCCTGCGCAGCCCCGCTGACATCTCCTGCTCCTCGCTCCGAGGTATTTTTAGCAGGAGCTGCATCTGCTCCGGCTGCAGCTCTGCCCGCGAGTCCTGCGGAGCAGATAAGGGAGCAGCGAGGGAACAATCGCGGCCTCTCAGTTATTTTTGGCTGCCAGGAGCTCCTCAGCAGCAGCGTGACTCTTTAATAAACAAAATCCCCGTTCAGTGAGGGCGCGGGGGAACAATCGCCCCATTGATCCCCCGCACTAAGGAGGCTGCAGCAAAGGAGTTAATGAGGGCCGGGCTGGCGAGGCAGACAAGGGGCTGCAGAACAACGGGGCTATTCTGGGAAGGGCAGGAAAGGCTCCCGGGACAGGAGGCTGAGTTTCCTCTCTGTCCCGGGGTCTGTTCCTCCCTGGGCAGCTGCGAGAGGACAGAGCCTATGGGTCGGAGCCTGCTCATCCCGAGGGATTGGGCTCTGAGGTTTGGGAGATGTGCCCAGATGGGATTTGGGGAGGTTTGGGCTCTGCAGGAAGAGGAGCCAGAGGAGGCTGGGCTGCTGCTGTGGGTGGCACAGGGACGATGGCCAGGAGAGAGCTGATGGAGGCCAGGACCTCCTGCCCCACTGCCCCTCCTGCCCCACTGCCACCCACGGGGGCTGCTCTGCTCCCACACTTCATTATCCTGAGCTGGAAGGGACCCACAAGGATCATCGAGTCCAGCTCTTGAGCAAATGGCCCATACAGGGATCAAACCCCCAGCGTGGTGTCATCAGCACATGTCCTAAAGACCAGGACAGCTAAAGAGGATTTTGGGACACTTCTGTTCAAGCAGGCTGGGTTTTGGGAAACCAGAGAGCAGCCGTGCTCAGGGCAGGTGAAATCTCTGTGTCTGTGCTGGCTTGCCTGGGTTATCTGGAGGATTTGGGATGTGCTGTGGGTTCCTTTCCTGTGCCTCACGAGGGAGGTTTGCTCACTGGGAATGGCTCAGGCAGCAACACGAGATGAAGACATCTGATGAAAGGGTTTAGTGGTGAGGAACACCAGCTCTGGAACCTTGTTAAAGTCCTCTGGAGATGCCCTTTTTGTCAGCCCTGGGTCTGGCATCAAGATGTTGTGAGGATTTGGCTCTTTGCCACGGGAGCCAGAGCAGCAGGAGAGGGGGTCTCTGCTCCCAGCATCAAACTCAGATCTCTGCTGAGCTACTCAGCTCTTCCCCGTGCACTTGGCCAGCGTTAAAAGGGGAAAAACGTCTCCTCTGGAGAGATGTGGGGCTTATTTATAAACATTTTCAAGTGTTCTGAGCTCTGCAGATGAAAGGGGCTGTTAAAGTGCAAACCAAAGTCTTCTTATCAATCCTTAACTGTGTGATAACAGCTCAATTCACCCTGCTAGGAGGAGCTTCCCAGCTCCTTTTGACTGGTCTGACAGCTGATTGCTGCAGTTGGAAGGATGCTGAAATGTCTGCAGCAGTGTCAACTTTCTGCAGCACCCAGCCTCCTCCTCAGCCCAGTGCTGGTGTCCAGAGCTGCCTTCCTGGGTGTTTCCTGGGAAAGAATGCACCTTGGAACCAGCAAGGCAGCCAGACAGGATGATAAAACCAGGTTTTTCATGTGTTTATGTGCCAAAAATGTGGTTTTCTGGGCTGCAGGGGATCATGGTCAAGTTGCCATGGGCTTGGCATCCTCCTGGAGGAACAAGCCCCAGACTCACTGGTGAGGCTCAAGACCAGCTCTCAGGGGCGTCCCCAGCTGTGTCATCCAACTTCTCCAGGCATTTTCCACGTGCTGGTAAAGCTGCTCCTGCCATGGGCTGTTTGGGTCAGCGACAGTTCTCCTTCCTCACGAGGTCTGTGTGAAAACTCCAGGGAGAGCCAGGCCTGCCCCCGTGGCTGGAGGAACAGGAGAGAGCACCAAGGATTCAAGCAGAGCCTGACTCGTTATCTGCCAGCATCTGCTCAGTCCTGGGCTGTTCTGGGAGCCTCAGATGTGGTCGGGGCTCTGGAGGAGGTGGGGAGGGCTGGCAGGCAGATGATCGTGACTGGGGCTCTGGGGATGTGATTTCCAATCAAGTGATCCTCCCCAAGCTGGGTAAACATCCTTTGGCTGGGGCAGACAAAGAGCTGCTGTCCCTGGGCTGCGCTGGACCCGCAGGTCCCAGCACCACCACACTGCTGCTCCAGCCCACCCCAAACCCACCCTCCCAGTACAGCCCACAGGAGTGACCCTGCTGGACTCAGAGCTGCCAGGCTGGCTCCAGAGGGAGGTGAAGTTCTCCTTGTTTTCCTCCCAAAGGGACAACGACTTTCAGGAAAGTGGCTGGAGGTGCGAGAGGGCCGAGCCCAAGGGATGAGACCTCAGCCCCCTGGCGTGAGTCTTGTGGCCACTCATCCCTGGACGAGCAGCTGTTTCCCACCAGAGAGCTGGGATAGTGACTCAGGTGCTCCAGTGCTACTCCAGAACCCTTTTTTCCCCCCAGTCCTGGCTCCAGTGTCCCCTGTCCGGAGCCTCTCGGGGGCTGTGTGGAAGTGGGGGAGGCCTGACTCGTCCCCTGCTCTGGGGCTCTGATTTTGGCTTCCTGAGCCCTTGCCTGGAGGTTCCTGTGTCAATCCTGGTGGTCATCCTGCCCAGAGCCTCCTCCTGGCTGGTGCAGGGTGACCCATGGCCCTGAGAACAAGGACAATGTGCATTTCCTGGGGGATGCTGGTGCTGAGCGTGCCCTTGTGCCAGACTGTCTCACCCTGAGATGTTTCTGTTCCGTCTCTCTCAGCTCCTGCTGTCTTGGCTGACCTTCATCCCCGGCTGGGGAGGAAGCTGTGCAGAGAAATGCCAAATACCAGGTGGGAAATAACACCAGGATAGGAAAATTACCACTGCTGAGTCCTTGGGGGAGCAGAGTAACAAATCCTTCCACCGAGAGCCTGGCAAGAGGCCACGTCTGCAGACAGGAAAATGTTCTGCACTTCCATGTCCAGGGGGAGGGCTGGGGTGATGGCATGGACACCAAACATCCTGCAGGACTTGGCCATCACTCCCCATGTGCCAGAGAACACCCTGACAGGACAGGATCTTGCCTGGGATCCAAACAACCCATCAGCTGCCCCTCCTGCAGCTTCCAGGCTGGAGGATATCCAGAGGCCTGGGCTGGTGGCCCCAGTGCTTGGCCTTAGCACATAAACATTGGCCCCCAGTGCCTGCAGAGATAGCCTGGGTGGTCCTACCCAACTTCCATCTCCTGATCAGGTCTGCAGGAGCTCTGGGATGTGTCCTGGCTGCTTTGGCTGCCCTGATGTGTCTGGAACAGCAATGGGGGCCCATGGCCAAGAGCCTGACTCCCACCCCAGGCTGCTGCTCCCGGTGTGCTCCAGGTAAAGAGGCTGTGCTTTGACACAGGGAGACCTGGAGAGGTTCTAATCAAGGTGGGCCAGTCTGTAGGGTAGCAGCAGCATTGCTTGGTCCCTCTGGTTCAGACAGGAGAGGAAGGGAATCATTAGGCAAAAAGGTTAAAACAAAGGAGGGGAAATGTTCTTCACTCAGCACATGCACAGCCTGAGGAATTCACACAGAGGGGGATGGTGTTGGATGCTGTTGTGGGTTGGAAAGGAGGTTGAAGCCTTTCACACTGCACTTCTGGCCCCACAGACTCCCAGAGGGATAAGGCATCCCCTGGTCACGGCTGGGGACGAGGCTGTCCCTGGCAGCTCCATAGCACTCAGTGAAGCATCGTTTCTGTGCAGTGACACAGCAGCTGTGTCCTGTCCCAGGGCAGGGTAAAGGCCAGAGGCTCTGTCCCCAGTGTCCCCAGGGGGGCGATGGCTGTCACAGCATTTTAGGAGCCATCTGGGGCAGTCTTGCAAGAGCTAAACTGAGTGTGGCTGCCAAGTTAAGGAGGTTTTTGTGGAAGGTGGGGAAGGTCTGTGGTGGAGCAGCAGGAATGTGGTTGGTCAGGAGGAGAGGGACATTTCCAATGTGTCTGTCCAGTGATGGAGTTCACAGCCAGATGTGTGGGGACAGGGAGCAGTGCTAGGAACATCTGCTGATTAATCCAGGCAATGTGATACCCCGTGGCGAAGTGGTAAATGTTCCTTCAGACCCATCTCTGAGAAGGGAATTTATCCAAAGGCCAGGGAGCAATGTCAGCCCCAGGTCCTGAGCTGTGGCTGGGAGCTTGAGAGCAGAGAGCCTGCACAGGACACTTGGCCAGGGGATAGAGGAGAGTGAGAGAAGCTTTTGGCTCATCTTGGCAGCCCCAGGTCTGGTTTGCTTTTGTTTCTCTGTCTCTTTATAGCATTTGTGGATGTGTTGCTCCCATTCGACTCTTGGGAATAGATATTTGCTTGCACCATCAGCCTGGCTTATGTTCATGGGAACTTCCCAGCTGGCTGCCAGACTGTGACTCATTCCATCCCTGTGGGCACAGCAATCCCGAAAATCAGGGCCTGGGCCTCTCCTGCAGCCCTGGCAGGGCAACACTGCCTGTTGTGGAGAGAGAGACACAAACTCTGCCCACCCCAAGAGCAGAGCTGGGGTGGGAGAGCACCTTGAGGAGCAGCTGAGCTGCAGCGCAGGGCCAGGGAGCTCAGCTCTTGCTCAGGAGCTTGGATTCCCTCTGTGAAAGCCTTCTGGAAGGATTTTAGCTCAGGTGTGAGCCCGTGGCTGCCAGGGCCAAAGCAGGCTCGGCTGGGGCTGCTTTGCTGCAGGGCACAGAGGGGGTTGCTTTGCTGCAGGGCACAGAGGGTGTTGCTTTGCTGGCCCTGCCTGGCACCAGGAACAACTCCAGGGGCTGCCCAGAGGTGCAGGAATGAGGAGAATCAAAGCCCAGCACTTTCTAGAGGAGCTGGAGGTCTTGGCAGCTGTGGGGATTAAGGCTGAGCCCCAGGCAAGACAGGGCTTGAAGAAGCTGCTGTTGTAGCAGTGCTGGTCATGGGCAGGAAGGTCCTGGCCTCAGCACTCGCCTTTGGCACCCAGCAGCTGCTCTGCCAGAGGGCTTGGCTGGTTTGCTGTAAATAACTCCTGGAGCCTGTGTGCTGTGCCCAGGCCTGTGACGGCAGGGGCTGGGAGTTGAATCCCCAGCACATGATCCCACTGGCTCCTGTCCATGGCAGAAATACCTCAGGAGGGATCAAGAACTGCCCTGTAGTCAGGGCAATCTCTAACAAGAGCAGCCAGGCATTATCTGCCCACAGAACACTGCTGCTGAGGGATGTCTGGAGCCCGGCAGATCCCACATGACCGGGGAAATTGAGGACTGAGCCTGGAAATCTGGCTGCTGCCCCAGCCCCGAGGAGCAGCCCAAAGACACGGCTTCCAGAGCCTCCTGCAATCCAGACAGCTCTGACCAAAACCTGTCTTCCCTTGCTCTCTCTGCCTCCAGATCTTTTCCATCTTTTGTTGGTTCTTCCTGCCAGGAGCCCCCTAATTCCTCCCCTCTTCCCATGGGGCTCTCACAGCTGTTGGCAGCAGCACTCCTGACTCTGCTCTGTGGGGACTGGTGACAGAGGGAGCTTCTCTGGTCACTGCTTGTGCTGCTCTTGCCCTCCTTGGTCATTCCAGTCTTTGCTGTCCAGGGGATGCTCTCTGGAAATGAGCTGCTGGACAACTACTGCCAACTCACCAAGTTGGGCAGGAAACCTTCTCTCCTTTTTTCCACAAGAACATCAAAACATTCTTCCAAACCCACATTCAACTCACTTTAGGAGAGGTTTCCTAAGTAAAGGGGTGAGAAAGAGTAGAATAAGGACCTTTGTGCTGAATCGACCTCATCTCATCTCCCCAGGATTGGAGTGAGGTTCCTTCCTCTGCTTTTGTCAGTCTGGAGAGAAGCAGTTCTTGGACACGATCTAAGGGGTGCCTGTGGGAAGGGGCAGCCAGATGGGGAGGATCAGGGAAAATGTCCTGTTCGCCACCACCTTTGGGCTGCTGAACTTCACAGATCCTACCAAAGTCCACCTGACTACAAGAAGAGCTTGAAAAAGTCTCTGGAAGGCCAACACATCAGAGATGATGGGCTGGGGGCCTGGAGGAGGAGGACTGATGTGCACTGATGAAGAAGGGGGTGCAGGGGAGGAAGGCAGGATAAAAATGAGAGATGGTGCCCAGGGCAGGGTTAAAAGCTGCTGAAGACTGAGGGAAGAGGGAATTTCCATGGCTCAGTCTCGTTCTGCACATTGCCTGCCCCCAGCCTGTGAGATTAATCATTGCCTCTCACCAACATCAGAACAGAAAGATCCCTCCCCCCCGTGATATAATAATCTGAAAATTCCACAGCTCCAGTTTAGCCAGAGCCAAAAACCTCATTCTGGAAATCCTGCTCCATTTTTCAAAGTCCTTACGCCTTTGAAACCAGCTCCCGATTTCAGTGGGATGACGCTCCCTTCCCAAGGAGCAATCCAGCTCAGTCTCCAAACCCTATGAATCACTCTGGCCTCGGGGAATTGCCACAAGTCACTTGAGTGGCTAAAAATATCTCCGAGGAAGCAGCACAAAAATCCCCATATCCGCTGCCGTGACGCTGGGCTGGGAGGGCACACTCCAAATCAACCTGGTCCCTTTTCTGCCTCCTCATTCCCTGCGGGGTCATTCCTTAGTGGGAGCAGATCCCAGCAAACACAGAGGTTTGTAGGACACTTTGCTGCTGTTTAGGGGGAGAGGGGTGGTGGAAAGAACATTGGTGTGGCTCAAAGGGGGCCCTCAGCCCTGGTTTCCAGGGGATTCTGAAGTACAGAGGCTTCTTCCAGAGTCAGGAGTGGAGCCCTGCTGAGCAGGGGGGCTGGTGGTACTCTTAGAATCATGGAGTTAAGCTTGGAAAAGGCCTCTAAGATCATGAGTCCAACCATTCCCCCTGGAATGCACTGCCAAGGCCACCATTACTTATGTCCCCAAGTGCCACATTTACACATCTTTTAAATCCCTCTGGGGACAGTGGCCCCATTGCTGCCCCGAGCAGTTCCGATTCCTCACCACCCTTTCCATTGGGAATTTCCCCCTAATACCCAAACTAAACTAACCCTGGAGCAACTCGAGGCTGTTTCATCTTGCCTTGATGGTCTCCAGGGCTGGGTGTGATTCACCTCCCCTGGAGCTGCTTCCAGCATGTCCGTGCGTTGACCTGAACCAACTCTGCCTGGAAGATTTCATCCCAACAACTTCTCCGAAGCTACAAGTGACAGAGGGACAGATGGATATGGATGGCAGTGGCAGTGCCCTACTGCCAAAGCCAACACAAGCTCTCCATGCTGGTTCTGTACACAGAACACATACTTTGACTTTGTGACAGCTTGGAAGGATGTCACGTCCCAAACGGAAACTGGTCCCAGTGAAGGAGGTTGGCCGTTCCCCAAATTCTGGAGCGAGAGATGCTGAAATGACGGGGGGAAGAAACTTAGGTTGGGAAAAGTGTAGATATATATATAAAAAATCGAGTTTGACTGCAAACAAAGCAAAGAATGACAAAAGAATTTGGAAAGAGTCAAGTAAACATCCTCCATGATGATATTTCCAGACAGTGGATCTATGGTGCAAAGCTGGCCTGGATTTGTTTATGCTGGAGACAGTCATATCCGAGTGGAAGATTATTGCATTCACTTCCAGAAATAGCTGGAGAATACAACCACCAAACATCACCCTTGTACAGAGGTTACATCTGCTGGAGGCACGGTACAGATCCCCAGGCAGCCAGAGCCCAGGGACTGATGTCATGGACAGCAGCAGGAATATTTCTCTGAGTACAGGGTACCTGGTATCTCCTCAACTCACAGGGTTTTGGGCAAATGATGAAAACAAAGCGTTATTTCCCTGTGATTTTTACTGATTCCACACATCCTCCCTCCAAGTCACTGAAATTATTTCTGTTTCCCAGCTCTATTGAGGCGAGGTCTGAGCACTCAGGATCTGCTGCATCCTCGCTTTGTCTGCCGAAAGAAAATCAAGAAAACACCACCACAGTAGAAAACAAAGCAAAATTACAAAAAAGAACCCATTTCAGCCCTTTTAACTCATTAACATTTGCTTTATTTAGGTGGCCCTTGACTCCCCCTCCTCAAAGGCAGGTGGGAGAGGGGGGTCCTGAGGTGAGCTCAGGGCCAGCTGCTGCCCACTGGCACAAGGCCAAGGAGCTCAGGCACCAAAACCAAAGGAGAAAGGCAGCTCCAATCTGTTTGCCCCACGCTGGCCCACGGGAGGGAAGTTTTTTTTCCCTTGGGAAGGACTCGTTGGGATTAAGAAATGTGTTAATGACCGAGCAGAGCCCGTCTCGCTGCCCAGAGCCGCCTGGATCCCCGCCAGCCCCCGCTGCGATTGAATGACCGAGGAGAGAGGAGGAAAGAGCCCCTCATGGCTGCTCTGCAGCGGGGTTTGGGTCTGGGTTGTGCCAATCTGCCCTGCAGCAAGAGCCAGGCAATGGGGGACACCAGGGCCAGGCAATGGGGGACAGCAGGGCCAGGCAATGGGGACACCAGGGCCAGGCAATGGGGACACCAGAGCCAGGCAATGGGGGACAGCAGGACCAGGCAATGGGGGACAGCAGGGCCAGGCA
>VZRV01003389.1:1105096-1124922 GCA_013398115.1 Falcunculus frontatus
GGGGACAGCAGGGCCAGGCAATGGGGGGACAGCAGGGCCAGGCAGTGGGGACACCTCTGTGATGTCCTGTGTGGGGATCTCACAGGCCCCACACAGACCAGGTGGCAGCTGAGACTGGCTTCATGTCCCTGCCAGGGCTGTGACCCCAGGAGCACAAAGGGGATGATTTGGTGCCAATGGGAGCAGGGTGAATCAGTTTCTCAAATCCAGGTTAGTTTTCTGCAGGGCTGTCAGTGTCCCCTGGCTGGCTGTGCTGGTGGCAGCTGCTCCAGCCAAGGACAGGGCTCTGAGGTCCCCCTCATCCTACAGGGGTTGGTGCTCCCTCTGCAACATGATCTGGGGTGGGAAAAGCAGTTTGGAGGTGCTGGGCTTGTTTAAGGAACATCTGCCATAGGTACAGTAGGGAGGAGGGATTTGGAGGGTACCTCTGGGCATCTTAAGAGCCCTCATCCCATTATGGAATCACAGAATCCCCTGAGCTGGAAGGGCCCTACCAGGATCATCGAGTCCAACCCCAGGCCCTGCACAGACCCCCCAACAATCCCCCCCTGGGCATCCCTGGCAGCGCTGCCCAAATGCTCCTGGAGCTCTGGCAGCCTCGGGGCCGTGCCCATTCCCTGGGGAGCCTGGGCAGTGCCCAGCACCCTCTGGGGGAAGAACCTTTGATGCCTCATTTAAAAAGTTCATGGCAGGGTGACAATGAGGCTTCCATTCCTCTTGCATTTTTATATTTTTATCAAGCCATAAAACACTTTCTGTGGACAAATGATGTTAATTTGGGACTTGTCCTTTGGCAGAATCAGGGTTTATCAGGAGGTTGCAGCCTGCCCAGATCTGCTTCTACCTGGCACACATGGGCACATCCCTGAGAGCTGCAGGAGCTCCAGGAGGGTTGGAGCAACAGAGAGGCCTGGGATTCACGGCTTCATAATCAGACCCTTCCATAATTAACCCCCCTAAAACACGTACGTGCTCAACCTGATACACAACAAGGCTGCTCTAAAAATTCACCACTTCTCTGATGTTTGTGATGAGGAAATCAGAGTGGATTTCAGAGAAAATGATTGATTCAGGTTAAGTGAGTGTCACGTGCTGAGATCCCAGTGAAGTCAGGTGTCTGCAGATAACACACCCAGGCAAACAAAACCCTTTCCTGCTGATTCTGCTCTGCACTGTTGTGGTTTTTCTTTCAGAGAAGGTCAGCGTTTATGGCCAAGGAATTTGTTGTCAGTCCTTGGCTGTAATTTACACTTCAGTGGATGCATGTTATACATTTTGGCATGCAAAGATTAATGCAGGCTCATTTTTAAAGTATTCTTACGCATTTTAAAATGAATGTTGAAAGCCTTCAGCGCTTGCATACCAAGCACTTTCCACCTCTCTTGCCATCTGTATTGTATTAAAGAATATAAAAACTTCAGCTGGGCTATGCCTGCTGAATTCCCTGGGATAACTCTCAGGAAGAGAGGGCCATTTTACCATGGGCTGCCTCAACATTTCTTTGTATTTAATAGGAAAAAGATCCCAAATCCTCTGCAATTCTTCAGCCCTTTGCCAGGGGAAGGGATTCATAAATTTGTGTTCCTCAACACAATGCATTTACACCGTGCTTTGCTGTTTCACACATGTGGGTTGAGAACTTGGGAGCAGATATTCAGCCTTTTTTTTCCCCCCCTTTAATTTCTGACTTTGAAAATTAAAATTTTAGTGGCAAGTGATGAATCATCATCAGGATTCAAACCATATGGTGGAAGCACTTCTCACATTTTCAGCTCTTCCTTGTGCTGCTCCTTCCTTGAACATAACTCGACAATAGATGATTTCCCTCTTAGCTCAGCTGTAATGAGCCACACGAAATGCTTTGAAATCCTCACGGTTCGAGACTTCAGAAACCACAAATAAAAGTATGAATATTTTAGCCAAGTCTTCCATGATTCTCTCCAAAGAGCAGTTAATGCATTATTGGTGATACACGGAGCTTTTGTGCTACACAAGGATCATTTTAGATATGGAAAACAACTGTGTTTAGCTGGCTGCCACGAGTGTGTCCATGGATGATGAACTGTGCTGCACATCTGTGTCCTCTGCAGTGCTCCTTTGCTTATTCTCCTGTTTTGCCATTTCTTAGCAACAAAAGGAAGTTTGAAGAGCTTTTTGTCCCTAGAAATTGCACCAGAACTGTCTTTATATTCCACTTTTACACTTGACGGTGCACCACGAGCATTTGAGGCATTTCCTTTGCTCATCCTGGGAAATGCCTTTTGAGTGTCACCACTGTCTGTGCTCAGTCCTGCATCCATGGCCATGGAAAAGGCAGCAGTGCTTCCAGGACCTTCATTTGTAAATTGAAAATTGCTCTTGGGGCCAGTCACGGGCTGAATAATAACATAAATACAAGATTATCATTGGCCAGGTACAGGGGAGTGTTCAGTGCAGGTTTGGGCCTGCCCTGCACAAGGGGCTGCTCTCCCCCTCCTCTGCCAGAGCAGGGTCTGGTTCAAGGCTGTGGCAGCTTCAGGTTCTGTTCTTCTGCTCATAGCTGGGGTGTCCTGGAGCCCAGAGAAACCCCTCTGCTCTGGAGCCAGGCTGGGAGAGCTGGGGGTGCTCACCTGGAGAGGAAAAGGCTCCAGGGAGAGCTCAGAGCCCCTGCCAGGGCCTAAAGGGGCTCCAGGAGAGCTGGAGAGGGACTGGGGACAAGGGATGGAGGGACAGGACACAGGGAAGGGCTTCCCAGTGCCAGAGGGCAGGGCTGGATGGGATATTGGGAAGGAATGGTTCCCTGGGAGGGTGGGGAGGCCCTGGCACAGGGTGCCCAGAGCAGCTGTGGCTGCCCCTGGATCCCTGGCAGTGCCCAAGGCCAGGCTGGACACTGGGGCTTGGAGCAGCCTGGGACAGTGGAAGGTGCCAGGGGTGGCACTGGATGAGCTCTAATGTGCCTTCCATCGAAACCTTTCCATAATTCTGTGATTCAACAATCTCTGATGGGGCCCTGAGGAGCCCAAGTGCCCCTACTGGGTGTTCAGTCCCCTGACGTTTGACTCAGTAGAAGAAACATTTAGAAACTTTTTATTATTTATTTTTTCTGTACCAAACTCCCTAAATTTTGATTCAGAAACTAAATTTTGATTTGCTGTCCTTGGGCTGTCCCCTGGCTCAAATCCAGTGAGATGAGGGGCCCAGTCCATCTCCTCTCTGTGCTGTGACAAGCTTTGCTCTTGACATGATCCTCTTTTCAAACAAGAACATTTTCATTTGCGGGAGGGGTGTGGTTTTTAAACCAGGCCCTTTTCCAGGTAATGTAATAGAATATTAAAAAAAAAATTTTTTTTTGGTGAAAAAAAGCTGTTCTGCCAGTCCCCTGTCTCCAAGGACCCTCTCACACATGCCTGTTGTTTCCCCAGAAATGTGAAGAAGCTGCTCTGGGGTTCCAGGCGTGGCTGGAAAAGCGTTTGCTCTGTAAATTCCCCTATTCTGGCTCGGGAAGGTCACACCAGGCTGTTCCAGGGACACCCTCCCTGCACAGATCCCAGGGCTCAGTGCCCATCCCATGGCCCATCCAGCCCCACACCTTCCCCACGGTGCCCCTGCCAGACCCAGGGTGCCCAGGGGTGACTCCAGTCCGGATCTGGGGGCAGAGAGGCTCTGCTCCATCCGTGTCAGCCCCGTGTTTCCATCCTGGCTCCTCCCTTCCTGCCTTTCCAGGCTGAGTGTTCCCAAAATATCCCCCTGTTCCTAATCAGAGAGACAGAAGGTAGCCTTGCTCCTGATCTGTTCTGCAGACAGTGGCTGCTCCTCCCCATGGCCTCAAAAAGTCTCTATCAGCAGCTGCTAAAAGCAAAGAAATCACACCAGGACGAGGATTTTACACATTTCTTGTATTATAATTTTTTTTTTATTTTCCCTAAGAGGAGGGTTGACATTTCCCCTGCTGGGTTGATTTAAAAAATTCCTTGTATTAGAATTTTTATTTTTTTTCCCCCGCTAAGAGGAGGGTTGAGATTCCCTCTGCTGGGTTTGCATCGAGTGGAAGAAGGATCTTGACCATGCCTTGCTCCCCACGGGATTCAACCCCACACAAGCCCTGAGCAGGGGCCACACTGCACAAAGAGCTGCTGTAAATCAGCAATAAAACCTGACAGCACCGGGAGAGCCCCTCGCTGCCTCTGCACACTGGAGAGCTCCAGCCCCATGGTTTGTATTTAGAAATGCTCATTTGCCCACAGCCTGGTTTATATATTTATTTCTCTCTCCTGAGCAGAGCTGTTTGCTTTGGCCACCCCGAGTGGCTCTCTCTGGGCTTGGTTTCCAAAGCACACCCGTGGAAAGGGAAGGGGCAAAGTGCTGCAGCAGGCAGAGGGACTCGTGTGTGAGCACAGCCTCCAGGGTTGTTTTTCCAGGTGGATTTCGTAAGAGGCACAAGGCAGGAGAGGCTTCCATGCAACCAAGGCAGTCTTGGCCCATCCTTGAGGGGGGATCCTCTCCAGTCTGAGAGCAGCACAAATGCAGCAGCCAGGTTAAAAATGCACCTCTGGTTCCCTGGCACTGGGAGGGAGGGAGGGTCCGAGGGCTGCAGGAGGTTTTGGGGTTGGTCTCTGCTGGCTCTCATGGATGTGACAGCTGGACATGGAATAGTCAGGACTGCAACACCTTTGGGACACTCCCCAGGTCTCCTGGGACGGCAGGGGCTGGGAAAGGGGGCCTGGAGCCTGTGCAGGGAGCGGAGCTGCCCTCGGGAAGCTTCTGGGGCAGTTCAGAGCCTTTCAGTGGGAAACTGGAGCCAAGCAGATGCTTAGAGGGCAGAGAGAAGCTTGCAGTGGGTGCCTGGGCTGGCCAGGGGTGGGACTGTCCCTTCCCAGGGCAGGAGAAAGGGAGGGGAGGCCAGAGAACCCAGCCCACAGCGATTCCTGCCCCACTGCCTCGATGCCTGGGCCCGGGACACGCTCGTGGCTCGGGGATGGTGCTTGAACAGGAGGGCCAGGGATGCTCCTCAGGGTGCTCTGCCCTGGCCCTGCTGCCTCCAGAGGCACTGGGTGGGCTCTCTCCACACTCCTGCTCTGGCCAGCTCCTCCACTCTCTCTCTGGACCTCAGACGTGCCTCAGTGTGGCCAAGGAGCCCTGCAGGAGATTTAACTCCAGCACACCCGCGATGTTCTCTGTGCACTCAGCTCGGTGTCCTTGACAAGGCAGCAAAAGCCTCTCCTCTTCCAGTGACCCAACGTGGATTTTCCAAAGGAGCTCAGTTTCTCCTCTGCAGATGGTCTCTGCTGAGGGCACAAATCCCTCTCTGATGCTATTCCGGGGTTTCCTGCTGCTCCATACATTACCGGGGGATACTTGCATAATTTTAAACTCGGTCCTATGTAGGCCACTTCTTATTTTTAAAAAGGAAGTTCAAAGTCAAATCCTCCCCAAAACTCCTTGAGAAGTCTATTAAGGTGTGTCCTACTTTCTGACAACTCCCTCAACCGGGACATTCCCCCATAAATGTCCTCCTGCAGCCATCCCTCCTCAGCAGGACCACAGGTACCACACCACTTGTGTCCCCTGGCTGGGGGTGGCCCTGCCCACATTCCCAATCCTCATCTCCTTGTCCGTGCTGGATGCTCACCAGATGTGCTGCCAGAGCTCTGCAGGAAGGGGAACTGAGGGCTCAGCACACCTCAGGCAGGAGGAAGAGGAAGGGGAAGAGGAAGAGGAAGGGGAAGAGGAAGGGGAAGGGGAAGGGGAAGAGGAAGNTGAAAGGGGAAAAGGAAGAGGAAGAGGAAGGGGAAGAGGAAGAGGAAGAAAAAGGGGAAGAGGAAGATGAAGGGGAAGAGGAAGGGAAAGGGGAAAAGGAAGAGGAAGAGGAAGGGGAAGAGGAAGAGGAAGAAAAAGGGGAAGAGGAAGATGAAGGGGAAGAGGAAGGGAAAGGGGAAAAGGAAGAGGAAGAGGAAGGGGAAGAGGAAGAGGAAGAAAAAGGGGAAGAGGAAGATGAAGGGGAAGAGGAAGGGAAAGGGGAAAAGGAAGAGGAAGAGGAAGGGGAAGAGGAAGAGGAAGGGGAAGAGGAAGAGAAAGGGGAAAGGGAAGAGGAAGAGGAGGAGGAAGAGAAAGGGGAGGGAGAAGAACATGTGTGAGTTGAAACACTCGGTCCTCCTCAAAGGAGATCATTGGCTTCCAAGGGTCTGGGTTTCACTCAACCCTGACAAATCAAAGGAAGAGACTCCCTGGAGGATGGGAATTATCACCTAAAACCATTATTAAAACCGTTATCATAGTCAAGTTGATTAAAATAACTCCAACTGCAAAGATGTGTTAATGATGACGACACGAACCACAGGGCTTGGGCTGACTCACAGGAAACCAAGCATTTTCCTTCTCCCCAGTCATGGGCCTGCTCCCAGAGAGCCACTTGCTGCAAGCCAGGATCCCAAAATCGGAGTGAAAACTGTTCAAGGGAGCTGGGAGAGCCAGGGTGTGAGTCACGGTGTCCTTGGATACCTACAAGATTTTCCTGAATGACAGTGGATGCTAGAAATAGAAAATACAGTTAGGAGAGACTGAAATAGAGATAAATCACCCCAAACCCTGATTCATCACTTTTTTGGCCATGAGCTCTGTGGGAAAAAAGCCCTTGGCCTGCATAGGAACAGCCCTGTGTCCTTAACAATGGTGCAGCTGAGGAGAAAGGTTCCAGGCAGCACAGAAACCCTCAGCTGTGTGAGGCTGGACCTGTGTCCATAGCACTAGGGGTTTTTGGAAGTGGCAGGAATATTGTCTGGACACTTCAGAAACCTCTCCTGGTGCTTGCCCTGCCTGGTGCAGCTGCAGCAGCACTTGGAGAAGCCTCTCCCCAGAGAAGGGAGAGTTTGGTGATGAGGGTTTGCTTGCATAATGTCCTGGAAGCTTCCCAATAGAGCAGGTTCCCAGTGAGGAAAATCAGACTTTCCAGCATACTTTCCTGGAAAGCAGGAAGGGAAGTCCTTTTCCCTGTCCCTGGGGTCCCTGTGTTTCTGATGATAGATGCCTCAGGGCAGTTTCAGCCTGTCCTTTCCTCCCTTGAAGCCAGTCAGGTTTCCTTTTGTTTTATTACTAAATAAGCCCAATCCGTATTGGAAATATAGCAGCAAATTTTCATAGAATCATGGAATCAGAGACTGGATTGGGTTGGAAAGGAACTTAATGATCAATTTGTTCCACCCCTGCCGTGGGCAGGGACACCTTCCACTGTCCCAGGCTGCTCCAAGCCCCAATGTCCAGCCTGGCCTTGGGCACTGCCAGGGATCCAGGGGCAGCCACAGCTGCTCTGGGCACCCTGTGCCAGGGCCTCCCCACCCTCCCAGGGAACAATTCCTTCCCAATATCCCATCCATCCCTGCCCTCTGGCAGTGGGAAGCCATTCCCTGTGTCCTGTCCCTCCATCCCTTGTCCCCAGTCCCTCTCCAGCTCTCCTGGAGCCCCTTTAGGCACGGGAAGGGGCTCTGAGCTCTCCCTGGAGCCTTCTCCTCTCCAGGTGAGCACCCCCAGCTCTCCCAGCCTGGCTCCAGAGCAGAGGGGCTCCAGCCCTTGGTGCCTCCTCTGGGCTCTCTCCAGCAGCTCCAGCTCCTTCCTGTGCTGGTCCCAGGGCTGGGGCAGCTCTGCAGGTGGGGTCTCACCTGAGGAAGGCAGAATCCCCCTCCCCTGCTGCCCACACTGGGGCTCAGCCCAGGCTTGGGGAGCTCTGGGTCCCAGCTCACTCTGGGAGCTTCTGAGCATGGCCCAGTGTGATGTCACATCATTTAATTTATAATTTATTAATGTGCATCCCTCTCCTGGAGCCCCTGGGGCAGGAATCCCGAGGGACTCTCAGGAACACCCAGCTGCAGGCACGGCAGTGGCAGCAATCTGCTCCTGCTGAAGGCCCAACCTCTGCCTTTATTATTAGCTTGATAATTACTTTGTTGTAAAACTCGTCACCCTTGGAAGTAATTAATTTCTTGGAACTGAGCACAGCAGATGGGCTTCTAATTTATTTGAAATCACGTAGGAAGCAGGGGAGTCTCTCCCTCAGTTTGATAAACACGGCATTTGAACCTGGCACTTTATTCCCTTTCAGAGCTCCTCGGAAATCTCCCTTTGGGGATTTGGATGCTGACTCACTGCGGGGCTGAAAGGCTCAGGATGGGATCAATTTATGAAGCGTGGCCTTGCTTTAAACCCTTCTGGGCACATTTCCTGTGGGCAGGATGTGCAAATGGCCCGGGAGGAGCCACCCTGCTGCGCTGGCAGTCGGTGCTGCTGGGTCTGTGACAGATTTATTGGGCTGGCCAGGTGCAGAGGTTCCCTGCAAACAGCTGGAGCTCTCCTCACGCCTCCCTGACGAGGAGGATTTTTCCCAGATGCCAGCCTTGCTCCAGCCCCTGCTGCCGGGTAATTCACTGCCCTGCAGGGCTCTGGGGTGGGGTTTCAGCTCCTCAATGGCAAAGGTTTCCATTCATGCTCCAATCTGCCCATCTGTTCTCTGGCTTGCCGAGCCCTGAATTCGCCTTCCTGCAGCTTGAAAGGACAGCTGAACTTGGGATATTGGGCTGGGAATAACCAGGCAGCTGAGAAAGAGAGAGAGCAAAGCCCCCAGCAGGGAAAATGAGGATGGAACAGGACAGGAGAGCTTGGGCTGCACTGGAGCACAGTGGAGGCACCTTGGGCTCATCGGTTTTGGCCAAAATCTGTGTGGGAGTGAGCCAGCAAGGGAATAGAGCCAATGCCTGGGGAAAGGAGGTCTGGCATGCAGGGATCTCCTGTCTTGATGGGGATGAAACTCTTCTCTCTGCCCTGGTTTGGGTTGGAAAGGTTCTTAATGATCATGCATTAATTAATGCTCATCCCATCCCCTGCCATGGCAGGGACACCTTCCACTGTCCCAGGCTGCTTCAAGCCCTGCCCAGCCTGGCCTTGGGCACTGCCAGGCTTCTCTGGAAGCCAGGGCCCTGTGCCAGGGCCACTTTTTGCTCTCCAAGGGCCACTGAGCTGGAGAAATTGTGACCCCATAACCCACAGGGCCTGGAAAAATGTGTTTCAAAAAATTCCAGCAACGGCTGCAGAAATTTCTAAAGGAAATTACAGTGGAAATACCTACATTTTTTTCCCTTTGCTCAGTAGAAAAACACCTTCTCCTCCCAATTTTTCAACATTTCTTCAGAAATCAGAGCTCTTCCTGGAACTGGGGTTTTAAAATTTTGTGGAAATCCTTGGCAAATGCTTTGTGTGGGAGGCTTCCGGACAGTTGCTGTCTGTTTGTCATCCCAGGAACCTAAACCCTGGAGGGAGTGCTGGGGGCAGATGACAGCCAGAGGCAGAGGCTACTGAAAGTGTGCAATCACTTAATGGGCAGTAATTAAAATGGGATCATTAATGGAGGGGAGGGATGAAGGCTCCCCAAAAGTTCCCTCCCAGTGGGAATAGGCAGAGTTGCCTCTTGCAGCCACCAGGGCTCTGCTGGCACTTCCCATGGATGTGTCTCCTCCTGGAGGAGCCATCCAGCCCCAAAGCCCCTCTGTGCCCCCAGGGATGGTGTTGGGGGGCCCTCATTTCCCCCCCAGTTCATTTACTGAGAGCTTGGTCCTCCTTTGCCCACAACAGGAGAGGAAACCAAGGTCCAGAGCACTCGAATCCCTGACATTTTCTCCCTGTTCTTGCAGGGAATGACCTAATCCATGCTATTGTTTCCTGCTCCACTTGAATTTCCACTTAGCCACATTTCCATTCTTTCCGCAGTTCTTAAAATATTTTTTGACCTTTTCCCCAGGAAAGAGCAGGGACCTGACCATGCCTTTCTTGTTCAGTTTGGGGAAAGGTCATTTCTCCACGACATATTTTTGTTCTGTTTATGCAGAACTTAGCAAAGAGAAGAAAAATGTGGAGTTTATTCCTGCTGAGGAAGGAGCAGATTTGCATTTTCCAGCCCTGGCTCAAGCAGGTTTTAGCCCTTGCTGTTGGCTGGGCTGCTCTGCCCTCTCTGCTGCCCTTAATCTGTGGGATTAGAACAATATGGGTCTGCCCACCCTGCTTGTGAATTTATTCCTAAAATAGTAAACAGATGCAGGAAAGACGAGCAAACCACGGCTGTTTTGTCACCTCCTGGATACCTCTGCTGAGTTTTCTGCTGTTTTCAACTGCAAAAATCAAAAGAGTCTCTCTTCTTTTGGGACTTGTTTAAATCCTTTTATACACCCCACTGCTGGGAGTTCTTCCTTCAGTGCAGCTCATCCTTTGAGCCAATCCATCCCAATTTATGGAGGTGTTTTTTCCTAGGAGCTGAGAAGCCTTGAAGAACTCGTCCAAGATCAACATTTCCTGGTGGCCTGAAGTTCTCTCCATGTCCCTCTCCTTCCAGCCACCAGACGGGGTGTGACACCTGCTTCAAGGATTTCATGGAGCTTCTTAGGGCTGAGGGAGACAACTGGGCTTGTAGGAGTGACACGAGGAATTGGGTTCACTAAAAATGGTGTAAAGAGCCATGGTGATGACAGAAACCCTGGAGAGTCCTCCGTTCCCCTTCCCTGCCCTCCCCTCTCTGCACAGGATCCTTCATTTTCAGCTTTGCTTTGATCCTCCACATCTGATGGTGCAGAGTGACCGGAAACCCCACGCAGAAGGACAGACCAGGGATAATCCTTGTGGAATTGTGCATCTCATTTTTCCTGCTCTGAGTTCCTGTAGTGGCTTCCAAACCTCCTCATCCTTTGGTGTGATGGAGTTAAAGCATTTGGCTGGAAAGGAATCACAGCATGGATACAGTATAAACCCAGACAGGGGTTATAAAAAGCCTGCTTCTAAATTTAAACCTCTGTTAAAAGCTAATTTAAGCAGCTAATTATACTAAAAATGCGTGAGCCCCAAATTTGCCAATTAAAAGTTAATTAAATGAAAACTCAGTGAGCTTCAATTTGTCAGTTAAATCCATCTGCTTCCTGCAGCTTCCTGCGATCCCACAGCTTCAAAGCTGTGCCTGCAGTGGGAACCATTCTCGGAGCCGTCACAATCAGACAGATGTCCAAAATCGCAGAAAAAGCCCCGAGCTTTATAAAACCCAGGAGCAATTAGCAGCCTGAGCCCTTGGGAGCGTGCCCAGATATCTCACAGCCGGTGTGGCCCGTCAGGGGAGGAAGGCTCTGGATGGTGCTGGATCTTTCCCTGACTCACGGCAGGTGTGGACAGGGAGCTGTGCAGAGGACAGCGGGGCAGGGCACAATTAACGCCACCACTCATTAGAAACGCTGATTTCCAGCTCCACGCTCTGCCTGCAGACAGCGGAATATCCCCAGGATCCACTTCACTGCCCGATCCCTGCTCCCCCCGTCCATCCCGTGGGATGCCCGCGGCTGCACCGGGATCAAACCCCGGAGGGACGGGGGGGAGGACTGGGATCAGGCTCAGCACGGGACGATGTTCTGGGGCTTTCGGGCTGTCCCCGGCAGCTGAGGACGCTTTTCATCGGCCACTTCTGCCGTCGGCTTTCCCATTGTGTGCGCTGAATAGAGCAGCGCTCGGAACGGCGGAGCGAATCCCGGAATCAGCGCTTCCCTGGGAGCAGGGAAATCGGGAGGGGGGAGCTGCCACGGCCGGGACACGGCTCCTGTCCTGCCTGGTGGGTGCTGAAACAATGGGAAAGCAGCAGGACACGCGGGTTCTTTGCTGCTGGCTCCAGGGGGTTACCCTGATTCACAGGCCTGGCACGCTCAGCTGGGCATCAAAGGAATTCACTTCCAAAATAAATAAAAAACCCCTTCAACGTTTCCGTCCCTCCCTCTCCAACTCATGCTGCCCACATGCTTCAGAGCAGAAGAAAGATTTTCACTGATGTTGCCTGGGCTGGAATTTCAATTTCCAGTGGATGCAACTTCCCATTCCACAGCCCAGATTCTGCTTTGGCCCATGGGTGGTTCCCCCACCACCCCCAGCACACGAGCATCCAACCCAGCACCGAGGCCAGACTGGTGAAAGGCAGCAGCTCTGCAGTTTTGGGCAGCTCAGGAACTCCAGGGCACACCTGGAGGTGGGCAGGGCTCCCCTCACCGCACCCCTGGGACCGGGCTGGGACGTGGCTCCCCGGTTTTCAGCACCTGCATTTGTGCCACCCCCAGCAGCAGCAGCACACCCAGGGCCTTGCTTTGATGTCTCTTTGCCTCAGTTCTCTCATGTGTTTCCCAGCTGGTAATCTTCAGCTTTCCTTGTGATTTCCTCCGCTCACTTTCCCCCTCCTCTCTGTGTGAGGATTTTATCCCTGTCCCAGCTGCATTTATCTTTAATGGGGCTGACTTCTCCTTTGTTTTCAAACAACACAGGCACGGCCTGTTGGCTCTGCGGGGTCTGGGATGTGCTGTGGTGCTGTGGCAGGGAAGCAGCTCCTGGGGGTGGCTGGATGCTGCAGGAATGAGCAACAAGTGCTGGCAGTGCTTCCTCCAAGTGTCAGAGCAAGCCCGCCCTGCCAGGCAGAGCCAGGGCTCTGCTCCCTGTGGATTCTGTAGGGTTTCAGCCACTGGACACCCAGAAACCTCCTGTGCAGGACTGCAGGAGCCCCCATGGAGCCCAGGAGGGTCCCAGTGCCCCTGTGCTCAGCAGAGCCTCGAAGCAGGAGCCCAGAGCCAATTATGAACTGGGAGCCCAGAGGGGATGTCTGTGCCCATCCTTGTTCCAGCCTGTGGAGAGCTGAGGCTGGGAATAACACATGGGGAACACCAGAAACCCCTCATGACTCCTCCAGGGCTCTTCTGTGCCCGCAGGAGAGGGATCACACACGTCCATCCACCATCACCTCACAGGGCAGCGTCAGGGCACGGCAGAAATGCGACGTGGTGGGGATTTCTCCTGGGGTTTTCCTGCCCTGGCTGCAGCCAAGTTGGAGACCCCAAAGAGCAGGAGGGCAGCAAACCCCCCTCAGGGTCCTCTGGAGGGGGGGACTGAAGGTCTGGCCCCGAATGGCCCCAGTACATTTCTAACCACTGTTGTTTTGAAATAGTGTTTGAAAGCACCGCGGTGCCAGGGAGGTGAAAGGAAAAGAGGAAATTATCATAAAAAGGGAAAAAAAGCTGGGAGCAGGTGTGGTGGGGTGGGTTCACTGGTGACCCAGGCACGAGGCCTTGGGCCAAGCAGGTCCCTGGACACAGAGTGAAGTGCAGAGCCTGGGAAGGGCCCAGCCAGAAACCACAGGCTTGGACAGGAAACAGCTCCAGCTTCTCACTGAGAGGGAAGAATTCATCCCACTGCCTGTGTCCCTTCCCTAAAGGAGCATCTACCAGCAGCAGGATATTCCATTTTCCCAGTTTTTTTGGTGCAGTTGAAGCTGTAATTCCCCAGATTTGACTGCACCCCGGGTTGTTGCTACTCAAGAGTGCACAGAGCTCCTCTCCTTGTAATCCACAGAGCCCTGGGTGCCTTCCCCAGAGCCATCCCCGCTCCCAGGGGAGCAAATGAAGTCCTTGGTGAAGCTCTCCAGTCCTCTGGCACTGGCACCAGCCCAGCTTCTGGCTCTGTGTGCTGCTTTCTGCACTCTGCTCCTCACAAGAATGGATTAAATATCCCAATAACACAGTTGGAGGCTGCTCCAGCCTGTAACAAACCTCCTTAAAATAATTATCAGACAGAGCCAGGGCTGGTTGGGTTTACAAGGCGTCAGCACAGGGTTTATAAATGAGGTTTGGAATCAAATTCCTCCTGGCTCCTGAAGGATCTATTGGAAAAGCAGCTGTCCTTTGTTTATATAAGGAATCTCCAGCCCCATGGAGGTGTCCTGGAAACAGACTCGATGCTGAATTTTGGGGTTTTGCAGCAGCACAGCAGGGAGGCAGCGCTGGGCTGAGGGCAGCTCTCAGGGGGTGTTTGTGTCTGCACTGGGACACCTGCACCAGTGCCTCAGCCCCACTGGGGCCCAGTTGCTGCTGCACCTGCTGGGCACAGGGATTAAAACGTTCACCATTCCAGGAGCATCCCTGGATCTCAGAGCTGTCTCTTCTGTGTGGGATCGGGAGCTCAGACCCCCAGGGTTTGGGCCAATTCCTCTAAAGGTGTTGGCCCAAATCTGGATATGGATGCAGCATTTTGCAGACATCCCCTTGATGTTGTCTTTTTAGGCACCTCACGTCTGAGAGCTGTTGACAGAACCCAAAACTGAGGCTCCACCAGGGCAGAAGTGTGAACTGCTCTGCACAGGGGCTGCTTTGGTCCCCTCCCAAAGCCAAGGACACCTGGCCCTGGGTGAGGGGGTCAGGAATGGAGGGATGGGAGGAGAGGGTGCAGCTCCCTGGGGGGGTTGGCTCTGTGGCTCTGTGTGGCAGCCAGTGGCCCTCACATGGCACAAGGGAGGGGACAATGCACAGCTGGACCAGCTCCTCAGGATGGGGCAGGGCACAGCCATGGCTGACCCTCCCTGGAGCCCCGAGCACGATGTGGGGCTGGGAACAGCCAGGAGCTCCTCCTGGACAGCTTTTCTGGGGCTGCAGCTCCTGGATATCAAAGAGACATGAAAAACAGAGATGAAACCTGCACAAGGCACAGGAGACACCATCCCTGAGCAAGAGCGGGGTCCTGGGGAGGGAGATGCCCTCACAAGAGGACAAAGGACACCTTCACCTTTCCCAGCTGCAGCATGGCAAAGGCTGGGAAGGTCCAGAGGAACATTCCCCATTTCACAACTTGTCTTGCAGCAGTGACAAAGGTGCTGGAGTTTTGCTCACCTGTGTTCAAAGCTCTGTGTGTTTTTTGGAGTCTCCTCTGCTTTGCCAGTCCAGATGTTGAGGGCACCCAGATGTTGAGGGCAGCCCAGATGTTGCTGTTCTGCCTCCTGCTCCTGTGGACACCTGCTTGGGAGGAGAATCCCTGTTGTTCCAACAAGTGCAGGCTTCTGCTCCAATGAGCATCAGGCTTTGTGGACAGAATAAGTAAATATTGACCAGTGGAAAGCTAAAGCCAATATTTACTCTGAGTTTCCCTAAATCCGAGTGTTTACAGAAAGTGAAATTCAAAGTGCTGACCCACAGGTTCCCATTTGTGACACTGCCTGGCCTCATCCAGGCCACGGATTCTCCAGACTGTTTGTCCCCTGATTCCCAGACATTTCCAAAGAAGCTGCTTTCTGTGGCTCAGGCCTTGAGCAAGGTGCTGACCCACACATTAAACAAACTTCTTCCCAGAGGAAATTACAGGTGCAGAAAACAGGGGGGTTTGGTAATCTCCAGTGTCAGAGTCAGGAATTTGATCAATACATGAGATAATTTCTTGGCAAAGAAACTTCTGAAGGAGAGCAAATAGAAATTCATCTCCCCTGCACGGCTGGAAAGGAAATGTTGAAATCTCAGTGAATCACAGAAAGGTTTGGAAGGGACATTTAAAGGCTATTGAGTCCGACCCCTCTGCAGTGAGCAGGAACATCTTCAGCTCAGAGCCTCCATCCAACCTGGACTTCAATATTACCAGGGATGGAGCATCCACCACCTCTCTGGGCAACCTGTGCCTGTGTTTCACCATCCTCAGAAAGACTTTCTCTTTTATGTCTGGTCTGAATCCACCCTCACCTTGTCCTGTCACTCCAGGCAGCCCCAGGATTCATCCCACCAAGTGTCAGGAATGGCAACCAGGTCACAGCTTCCTTCCAACTCCAATTCAAATATTTTATCTCCTCTGATTCCACCTGACCCTTTAGAGGTGGCATCCCCACCCTTTGAAAGTGCCCAGCCTTAACCCATCTTGACCCTTCACCTTTCCATTAAATTCCTTAATTCCTTTTGGCTCCCAGTATTTCCCCCACAATCCCATCAGTCTCCCAAGCTTCCCCTCCTGCTGCTGTTTGGATTTCCACGTGGCAGATGTTCTTTTTAACAGCTATTTACAGCCCAGAGGAGTGGGAGTCCAGCTGTGCTGATGGGCACAAACAGAGCCACATTATCCCTGCTGCAGCCAGGTGGGAAATGCAGCCAAGCTTGCAGAGGAATAAATGTTTTGAAGGCAAGGCATCCTGGTCAGTGCTGAGTTCAGGATTTATTATGAGGACAAACACTCACGTTTAGGGCTCATCTTTAGGGCCCCCATTCAGTTTTTTGGAGTGTGAAAATGGCAAACCATCAGCAAAACGTTTTGGGGTAAGAATATTGCCCTGAGGAGAGAAAATACTCCCTGGGTAGTTTAATCGCTCAATTTTCTATGGGTAATTACAATTTAACGAAACTACAATTTCTAGAGCAGGGAGTAAAAAAAATACTTGGAGCTCTAGATCCAGCTAGAGGATCTGGAGGATCTATCCTGAAGTAACCAGGACCTTACACCCCTCTTTGGGATCAGAGCCAGGCTCCAGCCCTGTTTATCAGAGGTGCTGGAAGGTTGGGTCACTGAGGGAGTTTTAATCCACGTTTTCTTTTCCTCCTTGGCCATTTTTTTTGCCATTTGAGGGCTCAGCCACAAAGCGAAGTTCAGTGACCTCGGGTAGATGGTGCAAAGCTCTTTGGGTGCCCAGTGTGCTCTTGCCTGGTTCCTGCACCCCTGTGGAGAACACCAGGAGCACTGGACACCCCAGAGGGAGCTGCCAGAGCTGCTCCCAGTGCTGGGGAGTGATCTCAGATCTCAGATCTCCGTAAAATCTTCCAGCAGGGTGGAAAAGCGACTCCTCCCAGCTGGGCTGTCTGCAGCTGCTGGTGCTCAGTGGCTGGGAGAGCTTTCCCAGGGCCTGGCAGAGGAACAGGAGCCCTGACCTTGCCCAGGGCTCGGGGCCACCAGGGACCCTCTGTGGTGCTGACAGGAGGCACCCAGTCCGTTCACCAACCCACAGCTCACAGCCCTCCTTTCCCCTGTGCACCCAGGTCAGGAGTCCCTGGAGATTCAAAGATGCTCCCAGGATTTTTTATATTTTTCCTTCTCCTCTGGTTGCCAGCGGCTGTCTGAGATATCTCTGAAAGTCTAGGTCTGGGGATGCCCAACACAGGGGCACCATTTGTCACTTTTCCGTGACAAGTCCTTGTCTGGAATCCAGGAGATGAACGGGACTTTCCATGCTTCTTGCTTTCAGATAGTTATTTATTAGGTCTTATCAGAGAAACAGAGTCACTGACGTGACCCTGAACATTACAGAGAGAGTATGCGAGGGAGTAGCCAGCTGGAAAAGCTGAATTATCAAGATTACACCATCTTTTAAAGGTAAATTATCCAATGAACACCTAAAACGAAAGATATTTTTACTTTTCTACCAATGCTCATTAAATAACTTTGTCACATGAAGAGGAACTGCGGAATTTTTCATCCAATCCTCTGAATCCACCTTTGACGCAGAGTATGGAGTGGTAGAAGAAGAGAAAAAGGTCTGGATAACAACAACAATCCTCCATATTGGCATTATTGTTACTTATCTATTTACTATTTTAACAAACCCAACAGCTCTAAATTTTTCACCCTGTGACAGTTTCACATAATATTCTAACAGTTAGTTTATACTGGTGTATTTTTTAATTCTTACCATAGGGTGGGGAATTTTTTCCATGGATGAAGGTCAAAGACAGTGCTATTCAGGGGGGTAGAACCCTTCAAAACAGGCAGAGAAATATTCCCCGCACTCTGGACTCTGACAGAGGGGATGAGGGACACCAGAGCCCAAAGTCCCCAGGCTGAGGCTTTTCTGAGCCTCTGTGTCTGCAGGGAGCTTCCACCTGCAAGTACCAAGGTGTTTTCAGTGCTCCTTCCCAAGCCCTGCTCCCAAAGCAGGCCTGAGCCTTCCACTGCACAATGGAAAATCCCCTCACAGGCTCGAGTCAAAGCAAAAGCAGACAGTTCCTTTTCCAGAGCTGCCGCTGCCCAGAATGGCCAATGACCCTAGGGAAGGCTTAGGAAACAAGAAAAAGATAAAAAAAAAATAAAAAAAATTAAAAAAAAAATCAAGGTCGGAGTGATTCTTTCCTGGTTCACCCTGTTTCTGGCCAAAGTAAATCAGGGACATCCTGACTCGGAAGCTGAAATTAAAAATATCTTTACTTTATTCAGCTTGTCCTGACCCCGGAGGCCTCACACTGTTCCCCTTCCTTCTTCCTTCCTCCTGCTTCACCACCAGGCCTCTCCCAGCCTGGCAGAATTCCTGCCTGCAGCGATAGGAAACATGTCCATGCTGCTTAGAACAGGTGCAGAAAGCAGGGTTAGATGGGATATTGGGAAGGAATTGTTCCCTGGGAGGGTGGGGAGGCCCTGGCGCAGGGTGCCCAGAGAAGCTGTGGCTGCCCCTGGATCCCTGGCAGTGCCCAAGGCCAGGTTGGACATTGGGGCTTGGAGCAGCCTGGGACAGTGGAAGGTGTCCCTGCCACGGCAGGGGTGGGATGAGATGAGCTTTAAGATCCCTTCCTACCCAAACCATTCTGGGATTCTCTGTGCTACGGAGGTGACACCCTTGGGTTTTCTGCTTTCTCTTGCCTTCCTGGGTCAGGTGCCCACACGAGGAACGAGCAGCAAGACCTGTGGCAGGTCCTCAAGGACACTACGAGGTTACTGCAGTAAAGGGTCACTCTGGATTTTCCTGCTCTTGGCATTTTTATCCATGACTCCTCACAACTGCCCGATGCATTTCTGGTCCTGGCAGAGCTACCTGGGGACCAGTTCTGGACAAATGCCAGCCCTTGTCTCCTACTCTGGGAACAGCAGGAGCCCCACACTAATTTCCCACCCAGGTCACCTCTATTTCAGGCCTCCTTCCCCTTCGGAGAAGCCTGGGGAAAAGTGTCCTCTAAAAATTTCCAGGAGCCCTCTGAGACTTGGTGACAAGAAAATCTGTTAGAGGAGAGCGGGGGAGAATGGAGGACACAGAGTTTGGGCACAGCTCTCCTGGGATGAGAAGCCCTGGCTGGTGGAAACAGAGCCAAAGAGCCCTTTCCCCCAACTCCAGGTTATTATTTTCACCCACACTGAGCTCTGCACAAGTCCTTGTCAGGCCAGAAGGGAAGAGAAGCCCTCAAATTCGTGTAAAAATCTTCAGCTGACTGTATAAAAAGCAGGTTTCCTCCCCAAAGAGCTGCTGGGCAGTGATGTATAAGTAAATTCTCAAAAAACAGAGAGGCTTGGGGAAAGAAAACAGGGCTGGGGATTCCCTCGTGCTCCTGGGGAGGTGGCTCATCCCTGAAAAATGATGGCTTTTCACTCTGGATCTGAACTCTGTGGCAGGAATTGACACCAGGATCAGGGCCACGGGGTAAAATCCACCTCACTGTGTCCCTGTCCCTCGGTCCTGCACGTCTCTGCCCAGACGAGGCACTGGATCAAATGTGAAACACTACCAAGAACAAATGACAGAAATGGCCCCATCCTGTTCCACTGGGCTGTTCGTGTAAAGTACAAAAAAATGGCTTCTTGCATAAAATAAACACGATCTTGCCTTTCCCCCCCTCAGGAACGGATTCCACTTGGAGTAAGGAACAGAAATAGAACCAGGAAAAACTTAGTGTGGCAGCAAACCAGCCTGATGTTAACGATGCTCCCCCTGGGGCTGATCTGGAAATTCTCCCCCGGCTTCATCACTGAGTTAAGAAGAAGTTGCATTAAGTCAGTGTTTTTCTTTTGGAAAACTATTTCTGGAATGTCTCTTGTTCCAACAGATTACGTTGAGTGACTCCAGCAGTTTTGTGAAGCCTCAAAGGCTCAGCTGGAAAAGACCCTTTAGATCATTTAGGCCACAGTGAAGCTTCTCCTAGAGTGGTTTAGGGCAGGCTCAGGTCTGTCTGCCTTTGTTTTCTACTTGGCTCAGCTCTATCCAACCCATTCCTGCCTTTTCCACTGATTCTGGGATTTTTCTGCTTTTCATCCCTTTTTTTGCCAGGAGTTTCTGGCCCACCCCACCCCACCCCACCCCACCC
>VZRV01003389.1:1124947-1193676 GCA_013398115.1 Falcunculus frontatus
CCATCCCACCCCACTCCCTGGCCATCCATGTCACTGCTCAGCTGCTGCCTTATCTTCTTTTGTACATAAACAAACAAGCAAACAAATATATAAATATAAAAATATTTTAATAGAAATATATAAATATAAGTATATAGAAATTTTTAAAAAAAGATAAATAAATAAATGTATTTACAGTTCAGAATCTGTAAAAACAGGAGCTGAGAAGGAAATAAAGAGCAGCCCAGCCGTGGTGCCAGTGGCAGTGGCCTGGGAATGGTGGAGGCTGTGACCACATCAGTGTTTTTGGTCACCCCAGCAGTTATCTGGGGTAAATCCTCAGTGCCACTGGTCAAAGCTGATAAAAAAAAGTGCAGCTATTCGTGTATTTTACTGATATTGGACATTTTCTAATGTCAAAATGGCTTTGGTACAATTCACTGGAGATCTGCTGATCCAGCCAGACAAAGGATAAACCCTGGGAGTGATTTCTGAGCACCTCCCCACCCTCCTGCCTCTTCCTCCATCCCATTCCTGGGAACCACCAGGAGATGCCAAAGCAGACACCAGGGCAAGGCCCACCAAGATTTTGGGTTCCTACTGGGTTTTTTTGGACTGGGGGTCCTGAAAATCCCAATATGAGAACAGACCCACAGAAGGACCTAAGTTCTACACTTGAGCACCTGAAGCAAGGGAAATTTGGATGCTTTTGGACTAAAGAGTTGATCCTGAAATACAAAGTGGAGAATTTGATGAAGTGCAGTTATTCCGTGCAAGATCAAAACCCACAAATGAAGAGGAGCCAGGGCAGCAGCTCCAGCTGGGGAAAATTGGTCTGAATTAGAAAGAAAAAATGCAGCAGTTGTTTTGGTACAACGATCTACCAAAATTTCCTGAAGACCACGTAAATACATCCTTAGACCACAAATATTTTTAATCTATAAAAAGCATCTGTCAGACCAGGCTCCAGCTTTTAATGCAGCCCAAATATAGTCTGTGACGTCAATCCCAATCGATTTCTTTCTGAAAAATGTAGAATGCAGCAGTTGTTGAGGCTCTTTTTTCCAAATATCAGAGGGAGAATTCATGGAGATCTTGAAAACCTTAATGAAGAAGGGTTCCTTTATATGCTAAAGACAGGAAACTCTCGGAGAAGCAGAAACATAACAAATATTCCCAAAATTCAATACAATGCAGAGGTGCCTTCAGCACTCCGCAACGCTTTGGAAATCCTCCCCTCAAAATCAGAATGTTGGATGGGATTTGCTGAGACAACGCCACATTCCTATGGAAAAAATCAAAATGCATAAAATATTTAAGTAATGGCAAAAACGGCTGAGTGGGAAACACCAGAATCCTGGCCATGGGAACAAGGGTTACAAAACTCCTCTGTGGTGAGGTTGCAGCTCCCAGGGCTCATCCTGAGCTCAGTGGTGCCCACGTCGTGTCCCGAACAGGAGAGGAGGATCCAGCTTGCCCGAGGAGGACCCCACTTTCCCAACTGGAGTCCCCAAGGGCCGTGTCCCTCGGCCCCACTGCCCCAGCTGTGCCCTGGGGTCACCTGTGCCAGGTGAGCCCTGGCTCCGATTCCTGGTGGAAACCACCCTGACATGGGCAGCCTTCCCTTGGCCACATCCTGGGATGAGCAGGCTGGGAGGAGATGGGAACAGAGCCAAATTCCCACTTTCCTGGTGCTCCAGGGATCCCAGTGTGTGTGGGACAAATCTGCTGGGCAGGGTTGGAACAGCCCCCGCTGAAGTGCAGCTCTTCCCTCCCCTGCACGTGCACTGTCACTCTGATGGCAGCGCCGTGGATTTTGATTTCTACTGGCTAATTGCTTCTTAACATTGTTATTCACCGAGAGTTTCTCTGCTTTGTTCTCATTTCAGTGAAACCGAGACAATAAAATGTCAAGAAATACCAAAACAAAAGCAAACCTCCTGTAAATGAAGCATTTAGGTGGCATAGCTGACAGAAGAAAGATGGGGAATGTGCCATTATGGATTTAGTGTTGCTGTGAAATCACCTTCATTTCAAGTTGTAGTTTCTGTACTGTTTGCTGTTTGTTTGATTAATATTTTACAAATTCTGACAGAAAATGTATCCTGTAAAGTACAAAAAATAACATCCCTGGTAATAAACAGCCGACTGAGGCTCCTCTTCCCTGCTTTTACTGCAACTGAATAAAACAGCACTGACTAAACATCAAGAGGGTTTTTTTTTTTTCCCAGAGAAGTTGGATTTCTATATGGAAGAGAGTTATTTCTAAATAAAAATCTTTGGTTTTATTCATAAAGGCTTAGGAAGAGAATGGAAAATAGATTTAAATGATCAGATCTTTCCCCTGCCGTGCTTTGAATGGCTGGAAACCTGGGAAAAGTCAACGTGCTATAAACAGAATCACGCTCTGTTCCTCCTTCCTGTGCCTCATAAAACAGAAATAGGGGTTGCAAACAAAGCAATCTCACAGCCAGCACAGCTCCAGGCTGCTCCTGGTGCCATCAGGGATTTGGGATTTCCTGGGTCACGGAAATTCCTGCTTCCTCCCCTCATGGGGAGTCCCAAATCAGGGGCATCGACTGGAAATGCAGCTGCAGAGAGACCCTGGTGCAAATTCTCATCTCTGCCCTGATCAGGAACCACAGTGTCTATGCCAAATAATAGCCCTGATTATAATTAGATTCAAACTGAACTCCTAAATCAGCCTGAGATTCTATTTAACAGTAATCTACTATAATGCAATGGTTAATCATATCTAACCTTAATACCAGCCTAATCCTTCAAATTATTTCAAATTTAATTCCAGCCCGAAGGCAATTATCTCTTGAAATTTAAAATCTAAGTCCTCGAGTTTAATCATCCCCATAGATATAACCCTAAAACTTATCTAAACCTACAGACACAAAGAAAAACCTAATTGTATATTTTAACCTCCGAAGCAACCCATTTCTAATTAAAGCTCAGTCCTAAACTTGTCGTTATCCTAACCAAGATTAACTCCAGCTGTAATCCCTCATCCTGATCTGCAATTCTCTAAATAAAAGGAAAATAGCAAAGGAGAAATCCTTTTTTTTTTTTTTTTTTTCCAGCTGAGTGATGCACACAGACAAGGGAAAGATGTGGAGAGCTCCATGTTGGCTTTGGGGCCCAAAATGCTCGTGCCCACCTTGTGCCAGGGAGGGGAGGTGGAGGGGGACTCTCCACAGGCTGTGGGACCCAGGCCAGGGCTGGAGCTGCAGAAAAATCTTTAGTTGGCAGAATGGATCTGTTTTTGGAGCTTTTTATAACTCCTGCAGCTGTGGCTCTTGGAGGGCTCGTCAGCCCTGGTGATGGTTAATTAATGGTGGGCCTTGGCCAACCCCTGCTCAGCCAGGCCAAAGCCACCAGCAGAGCCTCTGCCTGTCCCCAAGGGTCCCCTCACATCCTCCCTCCTTGCCCTGCTCTCCAAGGGGGCTCCCAGTGGGATGGGAGCCCCCCCCAGCAGGGAATGCACAGCTGGGGCTCCAGCACAGGCAGGAGAACTGGAAAGCTCTGAAATTCTGTTTTGGATGTTGATTTTCTGTTGGTTTTGAAGGAGGTAAATCCCAGCCTGCCTGGCTCTCACTTTCCTGAACCCACAAGATACAAATGTTGGGATCATCACCCTCAGCACTCATTGGGGTCATACCCGGGGCCTTTCCAGTACATGAATGTGCCACCTTTGGATAAAACTCCCCTTTCCCTCTCTCCTGCCTCCCCAGCACGTGGATGTTGGCAGGGAAGCCCCAGGAGCTGGGCTGGGCCAGGTGGGTCCTGCTGCTCTTCATCCCCCCCAGAGCTGCTGGGGATGTGACTACAAAGAGAAAAATTGGAGCTGTCATGTGCTGGTGACCTGATTTTTTTGAGAGGGAAAAAAAAAAAAAAGATGACATCCTACAATTAGTTGAAATCATTTTTTTAGCTGCAGGTATAATTTATTTGGCTCGCTCTCATTTCTCATAAGAAGGGAGGATATAGAAAATTCCCCCCCAGGCATTCTGGGGTTTTATTTAATGCAGTGATTATAAAATCATAGAGCCACTGACTGGTTTGGGTTGGAAGGGACCTTAAAGCCCATCCAGTGCCATGGGCAGGGCCACCTTCCCCTAGACCAGGCTGCTCCAAGCCCTGGCCTTGGACACTTTTGAAGATACAAAAAAGAGAAGAAACTGAGCAAAAATCTGTTTGTTCCACAGCCTGAACTTCCAGATGAAAGTGTGGAGCTCCCAGGGGTGCTGGTATCCACTGTGCCACCCATGATATGACCAAAACCCATGATACACTCACCCAGATCCCAAATCTGGCTTTGACAGGGTGTTGGCTCTTCAGGGAATAGGCCCCGGGGTTTTCTTCGCCTTCCTATTTCCGTGTTTTCGGGTCCTTGCTTATGTTTTATTTTTCTCTGAAAGGTTCTTTCTCCATTATGGCAATATTTTTATTTAGCAAAAATGAGGGATCTTATGTAATTCTGTGACTTCTGGAGCTAAAGGTCAAACACTGCAGGAAAACATCAGCCTTGGCAGCAGCTTTTGCTTGTTGAGGCTTTCCAGCTTCCAGCGTTTCGGACACTTCCGTAACAAATGAGCCTAAATAGGAGAAGCTGCTCCGAGTCCATTTGCTCTTTCTGTGCCTCTGTCCCTCCTCTGGAATTGCTCAAAGCTCTTCCTCTCCCTTGCAGGTCCTGGAGTGTTGTGTCCAGCTCTGGGATCCCCAGCACAGGAAGGACACGGAGCTGTTGGGACAAATTCAGAGGAGATCACGGACGGGATCAGAGGGATGTTCTCCTGCAAAGCCAAATGCAATGAATCACAGGAGAAATTCCCTCCCAGTGACATCCAGAGGGATCACACCTACCCTGAGGCTTTCCAGGGAGATGGGAGCAGTGTCCCAGAGCAGCCAGGTGTGCCCAGGCACGGCCAGGACACGTGGCCCTACGAGGGAGGCTGAGCTGCAGGTGGATGGACCCACGTTGGTCCATCTCTCCTCCTCCCCAGGGCTGTTCCATCAGGGAGAGGCTGTTCCCTGTGCTGGGACTGATGGGATCTTGAGCCCAGTGCCACAGAGAGGGCAGGGCTGGCCCCAGTGCAGGGAACAAAGCTGTTTTTATGGGTCCCCAAAAGCAGCAGCTGAAATGTCACCTGACACTGATCCTGCTCGTCACTGATCCTGTGCTTGGGCTGTTCCAGAGCCTGAGGTGTCCTCCCAGTGACCTGTGTGCAGCTGCTGAGTGCATTCCATGGTGCCTGGATGGGGATCCCTCTGGCTGTGCCCATGGGGAATGACCTGCTGGTGGAACTGGAGCAGGGCCCCGCTGCTCCTGTCGGTCAGAGCTGGTGGAAAGCTGCTGCCTTCTGCAGCTTCCACAGCAGCTGCTCAGCTTCAGGGAGGGACAGGGGAAGAAAAACAACCAAAAAAACAGAGATGGAGGGGACAGGAGTGGTTACAGCCAAACCCCAGGAGCTGCTGAAGATGCTGTAGGACCCCAGGAGTGGAGCTTTGGAGTTCAGGGCAGGATGGGTGTGGAAGTGACCTGGTTCCGACATGAAAGAGAAAATGAAATGGGATGTGTGGGTGGTCTGCAGGGTGATTTAGTAACGACCCAGTGCTGTTTGAACACTGAAATCCTGGAGTGTGTCCACCACATGAGGACAGTGGGTCACTGTCACAGCTCTGCAAACACAGCCCTGGGCAGAGGCTCTGCTCCAGGGACTCACAGCACCTCTGAAGGACCAGCTTTGGGAAGGGCCTCTGCAGGGTTCCAGTCCAGCCTCAGGAATTCCAACACCGCAGCCTTGCACAGACCTTTCCCTGGCCAAGCCTCAAGAGCAGCCACCTCTCAGCTGACATCCAGGTCCTGGTCCTGCTGAGCTCCCTCCAGAGGTGCTGCCCATTCCGTGGGACCGGGTCTGGCCACCCCTGCCCAGCTCTGGCACTTCCTTGGCCTGCAGGATACACCTGGCAAATTCTTCCCCACACATTATTCTGTCTTTGCCACTGCCCAGCAGCCTGGAAAAGTCTGGAAGCCTCGTGGCATTTTCTTGCTAAGGAATTCTTGGCCAGCGACATCCTCCCTCCAATGCCCAGCACAATGTGGGGAAGGGAGGCAGGTGCTGCTTCAGCCTGAAGAGCTGAGCAACAGGAAACTCCCACGGGGCTTTCTGGGGTGTAATGCCAGGAAATGGGGCTGCCAGGCACCTGCCTCCTGCCTCCCAGCAGTGGGACCACCCAAAGCTGGCTTCTTCTCTGCCCCTGGGCTCTTGCATCCCTCTCCTGGCTCCTTGCAGCCCCTTTTCACTCACCTCCCACTTCCCTAATGAGGTTCCTGTGAGCTGCTCTGTGTGGCCACAAACTTCTAGGATTTCTCATTGTTTCATTCCCCTGTGCTCAGGGGAAGGGGCCAGAGATGCCCATGAATAACTGAGAAAGATATGGGGCTGCTTTTCCCTGCTCCCACCACTCCCTGCACGGCCTCGGGCAGGATTTTCAATTGGATGCCTCTCACAGCCACCTGCAGATGAGGTGGATCTTTCTCTGAAGACAGCTGAGCATCTTGGGCAGGAATTAGGGCTTTCTGAAAGGCTGAATTAATAATTATTTGAATTTTGACTTCAATGTGGTCACTTGTGATGCACATTCTGTGTTTTGTGGCTGCTGCAGCCCCCACACCTCCTGCCACACACAGGTACTCATCACTGGCAAAGCTTTGGGTTTGTTCAGTGAAACACTTTTGCTTTTGGTTTTCTTGCTCCACGTCCTGAGCTATGCTCAGCCCACCCTGTGTTGTTTTCCCTGTGGTGCTCCTCACCCCCAGCATCCCAACACTGCCCAGGGAGCTGTGGGGAAGTGCAGGTGCACAGCCCACTCCTCCCAGCCTGGAAACCCCGGGCGTTTTTAGCTCAGCCTTAGCTGTGATCCAGGAATGTGGGGCAAGAGGTGAACTGCAGGGGAGGGAATGAAATCCCAAATCCCCGAACTCCCTGTGGTCTGCAGAGAAAGGTGAGACCTTTCCAGCTGAACTGGTTCTGTGAGGACACTGCTCAGGAGTCACAGACCAAGAAAATGAAGAGGAAAAACTCTGCAGGGCTCTTTGGCAGCTGTTTTCTTATGGAGTGCTCATAAATCTTTTCCATTCGATGCTCGAGCTGAGTCAGCCCCAAAGCTGCACTTGCTGTTTGGTGCAGATTCACCTCCAAGACCCACACGTGCTGTGGGGGGTCTAGGACATAACCCAGTGACCCCTGCAGGATTTTACAGCCTCAGGCATTTTACAAACCTCTGGATCAGAGCCTCAATCTTGAAAAGCTTCTGGGAACCCAAATCTCGGCATTGCCTCAATTCCCCCTCAAAGCACAGCTCTCAGGGGTCAGAGGTGTACCCACGGTGCTCCTGGCTGGCAGTGCTCTGTCCCAGCTGCTGGTGTTTGTCCTTGGTCCTCAGCTGGACCATTCCCTGCCTTTCCTTCCCTGTTCCTCCCCTGGATCACTCCCTGCCTCCCCTTCCCCGAGCTCAGGGTCTTCACTGCCAAATTGCCCATCCGGGTCTGTCCAGGTGAGAAATACCCGGTGTTCTCCTGACCCAAATCTCCAGTCCATGGGGCACTGGTGGGTGCCAGCTGAGTGCCGTTTGCCCCGCCATCGCCTCGTGCACCCAAATCTGGCCCTTGCCTTTGCTTTCCACACACTTGGAGGAGTATTTCTGCCTGAAGGTTCATGTAGTGAATGCTCCTGGTCTTTGTATTCTACACCAATGCCTTCCCCGTGAAACCTCAAGGAGATCCTGTTTGTACTCCAGGTGGGGAATGTGTAAAAGCAGCATTTCTAGTGTGATTCACTACCTCAGTGTTTGATTAATTCCCTGTTTCTGAAGCTCTGATGGCACTGATGGCTGGAAGCCCCAGAGGAGAGCTGTGGTACAGGAGAAAATAGAAGCTGCAGAACAGAGTGTAGCTTAAATTAGTGGGGTCGGAAGGAAAGGACTTAAAGCAGGGGTTGTCATCAGAATAACGTCACTGCTCTCTCACCTTGCAGGAAGGACATGGACTTGTCCCAAAAGGGAAGAGGCAAAAGTGTGCAGCAGGGCAGGAGGAATTGAGCCTGAACCTCACCAGCAACGTTTCCATGGGAACATCATCCCAAGGGTTCAGAGGCCCAACAACACCAAATCCAACAGTGCATGGCACAGCTGGGCCTCTGGAGCATGAGAGCGTCCAGCAGGGAAAAGTGTTACAGGAATCAGGAATGGCTCCAGTGCACAGGAGATTCTGGACAACATCCAGGGGCTGGATGAGGTCCAGGGCTGGACTCAGGGCTGTAATGAGGATAAAATTCACCTTGGGGCACAGGCTGAGGATCTACAATGTGTGCACTCAGCCCAGGGAAGGGGCTGCAGCCTCTCGGGCTGTGCTGGCAGGCGCCAGCTGAGCCCCTGCCCCGGGGCTGCAAAAGGGGGGAAAGGGAGCCAAGGCTGCATTTTGGCATCTGCTGCCTGGGGCCAGGGGGCTGAATTTGCCATTAACGTTCCATGTAATATAAAACAAGAGTCAAGATCGTCTCTGGACTTCATTAACACTTTGAAAAGCCAAGGGGAATATCACATTTGGCTGCGGGGCCAGCACAAGTCAGCAGAGACTCTAACATTTCAGTTCCCACTCCGAAAAGCCCAACAGCTTTGTTTCAGTTCTGACTGCCCATTCCAAAATCAACGGAGACAACCAGTTACTGTGAAAAAAAAGGGCATTGCCAATGAAACCAACTGAAAAGGTTCATTCTGTTCTCTTTGGGGATATTCACCCTCTTTTGTTTATGCTCAGTCTATGAATTTCGTGGCAGAAAAGGAACTCCTTGAAATGGACCCTTTCACTTCTCAATGCCCCACATTCACACGGTGTAGGCTGAAGTTCTGGTCTCAGCCTTGGGAAGGACATGGGATGGATCCTGAGCTGATGTGGCCAGATGAGTGTCAATAACAAAACAATTCGGCTGCGTTCCCCCAGCAGCTGCACAGCCACAGCCAATCGCGTCTGAACTAGGAAGTTCCTGAATGGTTCCCAGGAAAATTCCCCCTGCAAACACGAGCAGACTCACTCCTAGAACGTGCTTTTCTTCCAGAGGGAATGTGCCACCCCCTGGCAGCACTGGGAGCACTGGGATGGACACGATGGGATGTGTGGGGTCTCCTGCAAACCCCCAAGCACAGAGAGCAGCTGGTTTGTGCTCAGGGATGGGGAAGCCTTCCCTGCACTACGGCTGAGCTGTGACCCTGCAAATCAGCTCCTGCTGCTCCCACTGCTGGCCAGGGGAAGGACAGAAACAAGGGGAAATAGAAGCAAACACACCTTGAGCAGCTCTGCCTTCCTGAGAGAGGAAACACAAGGCTCACTCGAGAGGGGAAGCCAATTCCAGGCTCTTTAATCATCCTCTGGGTTCATTGTTCAGGTGTGATTCTGGTGCTGAACTGGGGAACTGCAGCTGTGGGCGTGCTGGAAACCCAACTGGAGACTGGGACTCATAATTCCCCTCCAGTCCCCACAGACTCTTGAAACGCTTCGGTTACAGCAGCTGAGAAAACAAAACAAAACAAAACACAAAAACCGCGCTTCACCTCCGTCCTGTGCGGAAGCAGCAGAATTCCCTGGCAATGGGAGATCCTTTTGTGAAACTGGTTCTGCAAGGAAGCAAACTGCGAAGGAGAGCTGTGGGAGGGTTTAGTTTGGACCCGTCCTCAGCCTGACTCTTGGACTCGAAGAAAAAGGATCCTCTGTAGGTTTGCTGAATGTTTTCCCGATGCATCTTTGCCGCTCTTCCAGCAGCTCCAGGTGCTTCGCGACAGCGGGAGCCCCGAGGCTGATCCAGTGCAGAGAGGCCGGAGCACGCTCCAGGCTCTCAACAACCAGCTCGGATGTTGGTGCTGATGCTCTGCCTCTCTGGGGCTCTGGGCAACCTGGAAGACGTTGCCCAGAGGGGACAAGAATCCTGGAGCTGGGCAGCGGGGTGAGGCTTTCCCACCACCTGCTGCCCTGGGAGCAGGGCTGATGGAGGACCAATAGAGGACTGATGCCTCCTGGTGGTCCTAGGCAATCCCACCCGCCGTGTGGGGATGGTCTGTGCACCTTCCACAGCCAGCAAGGGCTCCTGGTGCTGGGATGCCTGGGGAGATCCCAGTGGGAACCTGGAAGATGCTTGGGTCACCAACGGGGAATGCTCAGCAAGGGGGAGTGCAAGCAAAGGGGCAGGAGGCAAAGGCTGGGAAAGGGGGAAAGGGGAAAGGCAGAGGTGGTTCAGGGCTATGGAGCGCCCAGGCAGGAGCAGCAGGAGTGCTGCAGGCAGCTTTGGGCACCACAGGGTAAGAATTAAGCTGTTAGAAAGTGTTCAGAGAGGGGACAGGGATGGGGAAGTATCTTGAGGGGAAGCTAGTGAGGAGCAGCTGAGGGCACTGGGATTGTTCAGCTGGAGCAGACTGAGGCCAGCCCTCACCAGGGGCTGCAGCTCCTCCCGAGGGGCAGCTCCGATCTCTGCTCCCTGGGACAGGGACAGCACCCAGGGAACGGCTGGAGCTGGGCCAGGGCAGGCTCAGGCTGGAGATCAGGGAAAGGGTCTTCCCCCAGAGGGTGCTGGGCACTGCCCAGGCTCCCCAGGGAATGGGCACGGCCCCGAGGCTGCCAGAGCTCCAGGAGCGTTAGGGCAGCGCTGCCAGGGATGCCCAGGGTGGGATTTGGGGTGTCTGGGCAGGGCCAGGAGCTGGACTCAGGATCCTGGTGGGTCCCTTCCAACTCAGGATATTCCATGATTCTCTTAGTTAACAGAACTGGAGCCCATTGGAGAACTGCTGAAAGCTTCAGCTCTGAAAAAACTCCAGACACGGCTGGGACCAGGTGAGAAGAGAAGAACCAAACCGGTGTGAACCTGACACGGGACTAATGAAAAGCCACAGCCCAGGGCTTGATGAGGGTTGGCAGAATGCAGGGGTGGGGCTGTGCCCTCAGGGCTCCACTCTCCCCACCCTGTTTGCCCCCAGAAAGGTGTGGAGGGACTGAGAACTCTGAGCCTTGACACAGAGACAGTCAAGACATGGACTTGTCCCTCTGCTGTGACATCCCCCAGCAGCACTGCAGGTGGGACAGGCCACCAGCACCGTCACCTGGAGATGCATGGGGACAAATAAGTGTTCTTTGGGTTAAAAATGCTGTAGGAAATGAGGAAAACCTGGAGATGGTTCTTGTGGAGTACAAATGATGCCATTGTGCACTGCAGTCCACGATGATGAAAGTGTGGCTGTGATGGTGCAGAGCTATTTCATCAGGGCAGTTGTATTGATGTCAACAAAATTTAACAGCTGGCCCCAGAAATAATGAAATTGTCATTTCTGGTGAGAGACAGTTGTGGAATGAGCAAATCAAGCACAGCCAGGGCCATCTCCAGGCTTTGCCCTTCTGCTTTTTGCAAAATGTCAGCCCCAGAGGCTCTGGGCTGAGCTGCTGTGCTGGCAACGGGCAGCAGCACTGAGAGCACTGTGCTCAGTGCCTCCTCTGCTCCTGCAAGGCTTGGGCTCAGCCAGGCCCATCTGACACAGGAGATTGAAAAGAATTGAAGGGAAACAAAGAGAAATTCTAAGCTTTCCTCAGAAACCTATTAAAGTCCCTGTCATTTACTCGGAACACATGAAATAGCCTTTATTACAGGCATTTTGCTGAGCACAAAAGCCACTTTCAATAACACAGGAAGGGAAAAATCATTACAAACTTGTAAGAATCAAGGACCATCTTGCAGAATCTCTTTGTCATGAAACAAATTATGAAAGGCTATAAATAGATGACCATTATTAGAACAAGGAGCTCTCTAACTGGGCTCTCTGCACAGGGAATGAACTGCTTCCCTCCCAGCCAGGGGGGAGCTGAGGCAATCAGTGGGTACGTCACAGGCTCTCCAGGGAGCAGGAGAAAGCAGAATTAAAGTCCCTGCCTCCTGCTCCTGAAAAGGAGAGAAGCATTTGGAGAAACAAATCACTTAGAAGGCTGTTAAAAATACACAAAATCCACACATCTACTCACCCACCACAGGATGGGGCTGAACTTAGTTGAGGTCACACCCTGGAGGTGTCCAAGGCTGGGTTGGATGGGGTTGGAGCAGCCTGGGATCATGGAAAGTGCCCCTGCCCATGGCAGGGGGTGGGATGAGATGAGATTTAAGGTGCCTTGAACCCAAACCATCCCGGGATTCTGTGATTCCCTGGTGTCACTGCTGAACAGAACACAGGACAGGAGCTCTGTGCTCGTGGAGTCTGGCTGTGCTGTCCAGCTCCTCCATAACCTCTTGGTTCCCTTTCTCACCTCTCATGGGGTTTCCTCCTCCTTGGCTGCTTGAAAAAATGACCCCTCTGATTTTTAGATTTTTTTTTTTAAATTCCAGCCTAACATACTAATTCCTGCTCATCGTGTGACTGAGTTTAAATAGTTCTTTCTCCTTCTGGCTGTTTACTCCTGTGGTATTTCTGTGAGTTACACATGTCTACTTTTAGCCTTCCTGTGGACAGACTAAACACAATAAACTCCTTCCATCCCCCCCTCTAAGGCAGACCTGCCATCCCTGTGCCATTCCCCCTGGCACATTCCTACGCCATCCTGGATCTGCCCTTCAGCTCCATTTCCATGGCAGGGTGCCCGGGTGAAAGTGGGCATGGCTGGCTTTTTAAAGCTGGCTTCAATTGGCAGTAACTGCTTTTGGTTAAATTTGCAGTAACTACAACAATCCCATGTTCTTTCCCAGGTTTTTCATGGAGTTATGGCCCACAGGAATGAGGATGTTTACTTATATTCCAACTGTCCTGAGCGGGTCAGTGGGATCTCCCTGGCTGAGTCCAGGAGAATCAGAATGCCAGAATTAAACCCTGAGGGCCCTGCCACGGAAATTTTCCAGGATAAGGAAATTTTAAGGGTGAGCAGCACAGTCAGGGAGAGGCTGGGAGCTGCAGGTGATGCCTTAGGTTTTAACTTTTCTATTTTCAAATTCTGTACTGCTCAGAGTGTAACTCTGAAGTTCCTTGTAGCCTGTAATTCCTGCTCTCTCGTACTGGGCAGACATAACAAAGCCTCTCCAGGCTTTGCCTTCAAGGACAGCCAGGCTGTTTTTAGGCCCAAAATGTGTAAACTAAAGATTCTAAGGGGGGCAAGCTGAGGGGCGTTACATCGCTAAAACTGGGGCTTTAATTGGAGAATTAACCCTGATATGCAAATGATCCAAACCTATAAAAGTGTGAAGAACTCGTGACCTGGGGTCCATCTTGGGGTCCAATTTTTGGAAGCAGCCTCTGGCTCCCCCAGGGTGTACCTTGAAGGCCCTTCAAATAAATACCTGTCTTTATTCCCTTCCTCTTGTCTAGTCTCTGTTTCCAGGTGGCTGCAGGAGGCATCACAGGATTCCCAGAACAGGGAATTGTGCAAACCACGCTGGATGCTAAGGAAGGGTCTTGTAAAGCTGCCCCATTGCTCTGTGGCTTTGAGGCATTTTTGCAGAGCTGTAACCTGTCCATGGGTGTCTTATCCCCATGGGAACTGCTGGTTTGGGGTTTTCTCCTTGAACAGGGCACAATCCTTTCCAAACATTCATGCAGGAGTATTTGGGATGTGGTGATAATGGATAATCTTTCCACTCTGAGCTGCTGTGTCCAGCACGGAGATGAGCTTTGCCAGCTGCCAGGGCTGCTGTGTTTGCAAGAGGCTCACACACCCCAAAGGAATGGGCAGTCAGATGGGCCACCAAGATCCCTCCCTCCCTCCCACATTTACCTGGGCTTCAGGATTTGGATATAAACCGCTTTGCCCTCTTTGTTCCTCTTGTCAAGCTGTGTCTCTGAAAAGCAGAGAAGGAGATGATGGATACAACGGGATTTCAGGGCCAGGTAAAACTCATCTCTGCCCCAGGCCTGTGTTCAACAAGCAGCACCAGAGAGTTTGGGCTCTGCACTGCAGCAGGGTCACTGGGAGAGGAGCTCTGGCATTAATATCAGCACTGCAGAGATCAGGAATTCAGCAAAACACATCCTGAACATTTGTTGCCTCTGCACAGAAAGGAAAGACATTAATTTTTCAGAGGATCATTTCCATCCCCACCAGGCTCAGCTCAGCTGAACCCACAAGCCTGATTGCAAAAGTGAACATTGAACCACAAAGATCTTTTTGGGTCTTGCTCTGTGGTCTCCTCTGAAAGCCAGATAAAGAGATAAAGCTGGAATGAGGGACAGGGGGAGGCCAAGCAGAGCCACAATAGCCTGGAGATAAATTCACTTTTAGTAAAACCCATCTGTCCATTTTCCAGGACCTTGGGTTACAATAACAGTAACTTGTGCTCATTTATTAATTGCAGATTAATGGGAACCCTGCTGGCTTCTGTTTCTTTATCCTTACTGGGATATGAGCAGGGGAAAGCAGGGAAATTCCTGCAGGTCACTCCTCCTGTGGAGGAAACAAACCAACCACCACAGCTCACTTTTTTGGGACATCAGAGCTGGAAGGAACCAGCCTGAAGAGAGGCAAACAAAGCACCATGTCCCTCCAGCCACCCTGTGTCCCACTCCGCAAGACAAAAATCGTTAAGGCTTTTGAGCCTTCCTTCCCTCACATGGAAAAGGTCCTTTTGAAATTCAGAAATGACCTTTTCCATCACTGCTTTGTCTGCTTTGGACTCAATATAGGGAGTCTATGTGAAAATGAGCAGGGAAAAGAGATGTGCAAAGGCAGAGGGAGGAAATCTCATAAATGTGGGCAGCAATTCATGGAATTCAACATGCAAAATAGGTTAATTCCTACCTATTTCTTTATTCTTAGAAATTATACCTGTCCAGCCCCCCCAGCAGGGCTCTGTAGGTGACTGATGCTACTGCTCCTCCACAAACTACATTTATAATGTTTTCAGCCAGCTCTGCAATTACTGAGCTCTGGAGCCATAATTTGATTGTCCTGCTGATGTCTGAAGAGAGGAAGCAACTCTGGCTGTAAATACCTGGCAGCCACTTCAGCTTTGTCCATCCATGACCCTCACAAAGTCTGCAGGGCCCAGAAGGCTCCAAATCCCATTACTGGGTGTTCTCCATCTCCCATTGCTGTACATCAAAAATATTCCAAGGGTACAACTCTGCCCACTGCTGGTTTCTCTGCTTCCCATCACCTGTTATTTGGTGTAGGTGCAGTGGGATGTTTGGATTTCACATAGACTGGGGTGGATGCTCCAAAAAACATCAGGAACACTTTGGGAATAAACAGGAAGATAAAGCAGCAAGGTCTTTGCAGGAGGTGCAGACCCTCCCCAGGCTCCAGTGAGATTTGAACTCACGACCCCTGGTTTACTAGACCAGTGCTCTAACCCCTGAGCTATGGAGCCTCTCAAATTTGGGAGGTTTTGTCTCTGCAATCATTTAATATCACAATTTTCTCTTCATTCTGGAGTGGAATGGCACCAGTGCTGCTGGAATGTGCTGCTCCAAGGACTTTCAATTCTCTTTCCAAACCGCACCCAAACCCATCAGTCACAAAACCACCACCACACTGGGTGAACCCAAACCTGGAATTTACCCTCCTTCAGCTTATCCCTGTGAGATGGATGATTCCCTTTTCCCCTGCAAAGTGGGAAGTTTACAAAGAAACGATGATGTTTGGGCTCCTCAGAGTTGTTGCACTACTTTATCAGAGAAGGGAATAAACGGGGGCCACGAAGATGCTGCAAAACCCCTCTCATAGGAGCAAATGCTGAGAGAACTGGGATTATTCAGCCTGGAGAAGAGGAGGCTCCAGGGTGACTTTATTGTAGCCTTTCAGTACCTGAAGGGGCTCCAAGAGAACTGGAAAGGGACTTTTCATAAGGACATGGAGGGACAGGACACAGGGAATGGCTTCCCAGTGCCAGAGGGCAGGGTCAGATGAGATAATAGGAAGGAATTGGTCCCTGAGAGGGTGGGAACACCTCAGTTCCCTGAGAGCTGTGGCTGCCCCTGGATCCCTGGCAGTTCCCTGGATCCCTGGCAGTTCCCTGGATCCCCAAGGCCAGGCTGGACGGGGCTTGGAGCAGCCTGGGACAGTGGAAGGTGTCCCTGTCCATGGCAGGGGTGGCACTGGGTGGTGTTTAGTGTCCCTTCCAACCCAAAGCAGTCTGAGATTCCCTCATACCCCACTGCTCCTCACTGGAAATCAGCTGTGCATTTGTTTTTCCCCCTCAGCTCTTCACAGATGTCACTGCTTCCTTAGGAGTCCAGGTTTTGTTCCTTCCCTGCTGCTTTATCCTCCCTTGGAGGGCCCTTTGGATGCCACCTCAAGGCTGAATCTGAGGGGCTGTGGGACCGAGCACTCCCCAGGCTGAGCTTCCAGCTGGGGATGAAACTGTACCAAAAGTGGGGTGAATGTGGAGAAATGAAGAATCACAGGGAACAGAACTTCGGATGTAGCATTTGGCCAAACACTGAACAATGAGAACCCCTGTGATGCCCAGGGATATTCGTGTAGGGTTGTTCAATATGGGCAGTGCCAGAGTGATTGGGAGACTCCTCCTAGAGATCCCCAGCGTGGTGCCCTGGGCTGGCCCTTGGGTGGTCTCTGGGCACAGGAGGAGGAGCTCTGGCCCTGGACTCTCCCCTGTGCACCAAGTCTCAGCTTCCTCACGTCCCACACTCGACTCCTGCAGAGCTGGAATAGAAAAGCCCCGCCTGGAACACCTCGAATTTGAGGGAAGTATTTGTGGAGACTGTCAGCAAGTCCAGGAGAGGATGCTGGCTGTGCATGGAACCCTCAGGCACAGAAATGTCTCATGGCAGGGGAAAATGTACAGCAGCCGCTGAAGGAGACTCTGAGCTTCAGGGAAGATGCACAAAGAGAAAATATAAGTACAAATGGTTGAAGGGTGACTCAGAATAAGCCACATTGTGTCTATTATTCCCGGTCTTTTTTGTGGAAGAAAATTGCTCTCTTTGAAAGAAACCAGAAATTAAGACCATCCATCCTCCCGAGCGTAGAAAAACACAAACCCTCATTAGGTGGGCTGAAAAGCAATTCTCAGGCCTTTATCTGACAGGCTAAGAGCAGAATTCTGTCTAGAGCTTTTAAGGAGAAATGATGAATTACCTGGCATGGGTTCAGTGCCTGAGCCTGGCACTGGATAAACTCACAAAGAAGCCTGAAGCCAATCAAACAACTTTGTCCAAACCCTGCTGAAAGCAGCCCTTTGGGGCACACAGGGAGGACGTGCACCAATAAAATAAAGCTGAAAATAATAATGAACATCCCATGCAGGAACATGTGCTTGGAGTGTGGTTTCCAAGAGCAGCTGGGCTTGGAGCCTGGGAACACATGGCTGAGCCATGAGAGGCTGCCTGGCAGAGAGAAATAATGGAGCAGTTTGATACAGGCTGTGTTCAGACCTTGACTTGAAAAATAATATGGTTTAAATGTGTGCTGATGCTGGGAGCACTTTGGTGAGAAATGAGTGCTTCTGGTAATGGGAAGTGATGGAGAGGTGAATGTGAAAGGCTGGCTGCTGCTGGAAAGGCTGTGTCCTTGCTTTCCTGGGTGAAACTCTGCTGCATTTCCCAGTGTCGGGGTGTTCTGGAATTCCTGGATATTTTAACCTCAGGGCAGACCCTTGCAGTGCTGAGAGCTGGCCTGGAATGGAGCTGGTACTGCTGCAAGGTCTCTGGCACCAGGGAGCACCAGGAGAGCCCATGCTGAGCCCTGTGCCCTCGTGGCACTGTCCCCACAGCCTGGGCATGTCCCCAGGCTTCAGTTTCTGTTTGATCTCTGCCCCATCCCTGCCCATCCCAGGAGTCTCTCCTGGTTTTCCCTCCCTTCTCATGGGTGACTGCTGAGGTGTGAGCCAGGCACCTTGCCCTGTGCCTGTCCCCCAGGCAGGACTGCACCTGCCCCCTCACATGAAGGGCCTCGTGCCTGCAAGGCTGGCACTTGTTCTACTTTTACCCCTAAAACTCCTGCAAATGGCTTTCTTCCCACGGCCTAGAAGGAAATCTGCCTCCTGCACGTTTGCAGTGAGATCTGGACAAGGGCTGTGAGTCCATCCCAGGATTTCTGTGCTAATCCCCTGCCAGCTGCAGGTGGGAGGTTGCCAGCTGCACTGGGGACGTGTAGGATCAGCAGTGAAGCCCCACAAACTCCTGTCTCACCCCACAGACCATGAACCAAGGCACAGCTGTCTCCTGCAGTGCTGGGGGGCTCTTCTGAGCACCTCTGGTGGGAAAGCTACTGCAGGAAATGAGGAAAATCAGAAGGAATAATAATTACTGCATGAGATGGGAGTGGCAATCTGTTTGCTAGGTCCTGGCAGGGCAGCCTTGGCTACCTGGATAATAAAGGAACTTTCTCCTGGTGGAGTCTGAAGGAACTGGAACATTTTGCCCTTCCATGCAGTGCCTTGGACAAGTCCTGATGCAGGATTTGTCCAGGGTCATTATGAAATGACTGCTGATGAAGGCACCATGAATTTTCTTGTTCAGTAGGAGCTGGGCTAATGAGAAACCAGGTTTTGATCTGTTTTTTCATGTTTGGATCTGTGTTTATAGCCAGGTGCTACGATTTGACTTCTACTCTAAGAACCACTTGATTGTCAGGAAGGTGGGAAGCTCTGCCCCAGAATTTCTACATGAGTTACTTCACCAGTTTAGTTAAAATTTGCCTGTTTAGCTGCAACAAACTTAAATATTGTCTGCCCACTTAGGCAACACCTGTCTGGGGATAGATCCCAATGCTCGTTGCAGAGTCTAATCACCAGAAAAAGAAAAATCTCTTTTAGATTTTATCTCCTACCAGATACTCCCTGGTTGCTTTTTGGATCCAGATTCCTTGAAAATACTGTGGAGTTGTCCCAGTTTTACCTGTGAGATGAGGAGTCTGAAAAGCAGAACCTGACAGTTCCAATGCCTCTGGTTTTCATGGAAAATAAGAGTTTCCACTGTGTTCTTTGCTTTCATCCAGGCATCAGGGAAATTGCTCCCAAGTGGAAATGTTTGTGTACAGCAAATTAGGCATTATGGGCATGATTCATGGGTAATCTTTGCAATCTTCAAGAATATTTTCTGAACAAAAGTTGTATAAAGGGAGTCCCTGGACGGTGACCTCCCGCTGCTCTGTGAAGGCAAAAGGCAGCAGTGGGCAGCAATAAAGCAACAACCCAAAGCCCAGATGTTTGTTTTCCATGGATGGAAACATCCCTCCCGAAGGAACAGCGAGCTTTGCTGGCATTATTTATGGGGTATTTATCTCCAGCAAATGAAGCTGTTACGTCACGTTGGATTTCCGACAAGCACGGAGTCCCTGGAGCCCAGCTCTGATCCAAACTGGGGATGAGAGGCCACCTCAGCTCACACACAAAGGCTGGACAAGGTGATGGACTCTGTCAAATGCGTGAATAAACCGTGGTAATGATTCTACCAAGAGCTCAGAAGCTGCATCCTTTTAATTATAAGAAAGCCACGAAATCTCAGCAGCATTTTTAATCTGAAGCACAGAGAAGGAAAAACTCATTTCACTCTTGCAGCCATACCTGAAGGATGCTATTTTATCTCCTTCTAGAACTGAAAAGGTGAAATTAGAAGAGAAAAATGATGAAGTTAATACAGTATTACAAGGCATGGGGTTTCTTCTGGCCTTAAAATGAACCTGGAAGTTTGGATTGGCTCCCCCAGGCTCTCCTGGCCTGCTGGTGCCTGTGACAGCCCAGTGACCACCACTGCCTTAAAGTCCCTGCCTCTCCTTTAAAGTACCCTTGTAAAGTTTTCTTGGAAGCCAGGAGGAGTTTCCTCAAGTCCTGGGAAAAAAAAATAAAGCTGTTGTGCTGTTTGGAATAAACACACTGCTCCGAGGGTGCCCGTTTTGTTCCCTGAGCTAAGGGAACAGGAGTTATTTCTGGAATGCAGCTGCCTCTCTTTAAGCTGCTGTAACTTCTCCCTGGAGCCCTCCTCGGATACAAAATTGGTCGAAATTTTACCCTTGACCCGTTTCAGATTAGCAATGAGCAAAATCCAGCTTGTTCTGAAAACCACGTGGAGCTGCTGGTGCTGTGGAGGCCTGAGGAGCTCTGCAGGCACAACTCAAGCTGCCTTTCCAGGAATTTTCAGGAACACTTGTGAAACACAAAGAAATCAGTATTTCTGAGTATGCCAGTGCCCAGAAGCAGCGGGATTGTGCACAATTGGAAGCCTGCATTTCACAGGCACAGGCCCCCAGCCTGCCCTGCCACGGGTGCCACGACCCTGCCACCAACCCAGGGCCACCACTCTGGGGAGGGTCCGAGGTCCTCTGGTGTCCAGGAGGGATTGGCAGAGCCTTTGGAACTCTTTTGGAATGAACCCCAGCTAGAGGCAGCCCTCAGCACCTGTCAGCACAGCAGAGAGGAGGATGTTTTATTGACAGATGCCCTTAATTACAGATGAGACCACCAGGCAAAGCAGCATTTTCTGCTGTGCCCTGGGGAGGATGCAGTCACTGCTGCATGGTGCCAAAGCTGATCACAAGGGTGGGAGACAACACCTTACTTGCAGCAGAAAAGTTAAATGAGCTGAGCAGGTTGAGCTTGACTGGATTTTGGGTCTGCCAGAACTGAATAGTAAAGAGATGGTCCAGGAATCCTGTGCTGTGACTGAAGGGATAATTCACTGGCCCCATTATGGACCCCTGGGTACTTATTGGACACCAAGCAGACACAGAACCGTGGATTCCTGAACAAATATTTCCACTTTGGCTTACAGCAGCTGCTGGAGGTACCATCTTTCCTAACTCCTCTTGGGCCAGCAGCAGGAACTTCTGTAGGAATAAACAAGCTGTTGTTCATCCGAAATACCCAGGGCTTGAAGGAGAACTCTCTTCTGGGTGCCTTCAGGAAGCTCTCCCTGAAATCTGTTTTCCATCAGACCCTCTGATATCACACAGCCTCATTCAGGGTCCCATAATGAGCAAAACTCCCTCGGAGTCTCTTGCAGAAGCTGTTGTTCATTTTCTTTCAGGGCACTTCACGGAGCCACCAGGATTTTCCTCTTTTTCTTGACTTGTGCTGTTTGAAAGGTTCTTCCCCCAGAGGGTGCTGGGCACTGCCCAGGCTCCCCAGGGAATGGGCACGGCCCCGAGGCTGCCAGAGCTCCAGGAGCGTTTGGGCAGCGCTGCCAGGGATGCCCAGGGTGGGGTTGTTGGGGTGTCTGTCCCAGGAGTGGGATTCAATGATCCCTGTGGATCCCTCCAGCTCAGGACATTTGATGATTCCAGGTTTCTACTAAAAAAAACCTACACAAGAAACTTCAGCACACCTGGTAGGAATGAAGAAGCTAAAGGGGGGGTTTGGTTTATCTCCATTTGTTCAGTTGGTTGCTCCATGGTTTCCAATGAATCCGTTGTTAATCCCATAATTTAGGAGGTATCACACTGCCTGAATCCCCCCAGAATTTCCATGGTTTGCTCTGTGCTGTTCACACCCCTGAGTCTGTGCTTCAGGGGCTCGGGCTTGTCCTCATTTGGACAGGCAACATCTGGGGACAATAAAATAACGTGAAAATCTGCCCCCAGGTTTGAGGAAGTGTCCTTCTGAGGGACACATCCGCTGCTTTGCCCAGAGCTTATGCAACGTGCTGGCAGCACCCAAAATCCAGGGGTTTCACTCTCAGGCTGTGGTTTGGGGGACTGTCAGCAAGGACCCACTGCAGCTGTTTTTCTCTTCTGCTATCCACTGCAAATAAATAAATTTAGTTAAGTAATCAAGTAATTTAGAAGAAGTATGTTAGTAAATAAAGTAATTCAGTGGAATTAATGAGCAAACAAGGACAGCAAATTAAATGGGCCCTGCTCATAGTCGGCAGGCTTAAATTATGGGGAGAAACCAGTGCAGTTTCCATGTGAGGAGGCAAAGAGAAGCCCTGCATTGCCCTGCAGTGCTTCTGGTGGGAGTTGGATTATCCAGTGTGGGCTAAGAGTGACGGTTTTCCTCTAAAGCTGGGATCCTGGGCTCTCTGTGGGTGCAGCTCTCAGCTTTAGAGCGAATGACTGAGCTCACAAATCATCTACAAAATAAACACTGCTGGGTCTGCCCTGAAATCGATGGCTCTTCACACGAGCAAAGGAACAGATGGTGTTGGAATCAATGACAGTGTGCTGGAGGTGTTTGCCCAACGTGTTAAGGGTGAAGTGATGGGATTGCAGGGATCTCACTGTCACTGTTCAGCCAGACCTCTGGGCTTGGAACAGCTGAGGGTCAGCGTGGAGGCACAGAAACTCCTCAGTTGGAAGGGTCCCACCAGGATCATCCAGTCCAACCCCAGCCCTGCCCAGACACCCCAACAATCCCAGCCTGGGCATCCCTGGCAGCGCTGCCCGATCTCTCCTGGAGCTCTGGCAGCCTCGGGGCCGTGCCCATTCCCTGGGGAGCCTGGGCAGTGCCCAGCACCCTCTGGGGGAAGACCCTTTCCCTGATCTCCAGCCTGAGCCTGCCCTGGCCCAGCTCCAGCTGTTCTCTGGGTGCTGTCCCTGTCCCAGGGAGCAGAGATCGGAGCTGCCCCTCGGGAGGAGCTGCAGCCCCTGGTGAGGTCTGACCTCAGTCTGCTCCAGCTGAACAATCCCCGTGCCCTCAGCTGCTCCTCACACAGCTGCCCCTCACAGGCCTTCCCCATCTCCACAGCTCTCCTTTGGACACTCTCTAACAGTTTTAGATCTTTCTTATACCGTGGTGCCCAGCCGGTGCATCCCATTATAGAGAGGCCAGAACCAGCAACTCCCTGGCTGGGGGAAGGTCCCTGGAGCTCTTCTCCAGTGGCCTGAAAGGATGAGAAAGCCCAGAAATCCCTGGTTTGGGGAAGCAGCTACTGGGAAGAAGGTAACAGGACTTGGGGGCTGGGGCAGAAGAACCTGAACTCTCCTGAGGGGGGCTGAGCTTTCAGCAAGAAAAAATCCTGATCAGAAGGGCAGAACTGTCACATCAGACAGAGGCAGTGCCTGTGCACAGCCACAGGCTCCAGCTCTTGGGAATATCACCCGACACAATCTCATTCCTCTCCTCTCTGAGCAGCCTTTCCTATTAAATTCCTTATCAGTCGGTTTTGCCAGCACAGCACAATCTTTGCACAGCCCGAGCTCCTTGCGAGGCGAGCTTCCAAACATCCAAGGGCAGAAATCAGCCGTGGGAAGTGAGGTCTGGAGGTGGGGTTATTGAAAGGAACTTTTGCAGAAGCTATTAAAGCAGGTTTGCAGCCCCATCAGAGGTGGGTGATGCCTGAACTCCTTCAGACTCAGGCTTAGAGACAGGGGAACAACGGCTCAAGCATGGCCCTAAAATTCCCTGCAGTGAGAAACTTGGGAAAGTAAAACGTGATTCTCTTTTCTTCTTTATTAAGGCAGCACAAGGGTTTATTATTCTATCCCTAAAGAAGGGGCAGGGCAGAGGTGATTAAAGCTGCGTTTTCAGGCAGCAGCAGCAGCAGATTCCAGCAGCTGCCCAGACGGATCGGCCGCCTCCGTAAATAAATGGGCTGCAGACAGGGAAGTTGTTGTCTGAGGCCCAGCAGCTCCACACAGGAGATGTGATGTGGGGAGTGGATTTGCCACACACATTTCACATCATCCGAGCTCAACCCTAAGAGCAAAATAAAAATACCACCGAGGAAGCCTATCCCTGTGGGATCAGGCCCCGCGTGTGTGGCAGGAGCCGCGGCTGTGGGGGCGGCCGGGGGGTTCCTGCTCCAGGGGTTGGTGTGGTGTCAGCTCCTGCTGGAGACGGCGTGGGAACTGCTGCTCCAGTGGCAGAGGCACTCGCATACTTCCATGGAATTGCCTCATTCCCAAGGGTGCTGCTGAGCCCGGGCCCCCCCGGTTTGTCAGCAGCTGTCCCACTGTAAACTCATCAACACCAGATTTGCTCTCCCATTTCATGGCCTGTTCACACGGGTTTGTGACATCCCCCTGCAGCCAGGCACAGTTTGCTCTTCTCCTTCGTGCTGTGAGTAACTTTTCATCACCAGAGAATGTTGGGGTTTGCTGCTCAGGGCCTCTCCCAGCCCGTGAGTGTGTGGAGCTGCCCAGATCCCAGCACAGAGCCCAAGGGGGCTGCTGGACATCTCCCCCCATCAGAGCTGACCACTGACCTCCACCTCTTCTCCTCCACCTGCTGTCAGGCACCAGTCCATGCCAGGACCTTTGTCCTCTGTCCTCTCAATTTCCTTAAAACTTTCGATAAGGATTCTGTAAAAGCTCTTTAGAAATCCAGGTAGGCTCTGTCAGCTGGCTCACCCTCCAGCCATGCGGTCCCCGTTGGCTTTTTCCAAGGTCTCCAGAAGGCTGGGGAAGCTTCATTTTCACTCAGGGCAGCCACATTAACTGTCCTGGAGCAGCTCATGCCACCCGGTGCCCAGTCACTTCCACCTGAGCAGTGCTTTGGCCCCTCCACACTCCCCCAGCAGACCTGGGAGCTTCCTCAGCCGAAGAAATCTCAAGTCCCTACCCCTGTTTGAAGCCCCACCTGAAGCCAGGGCTTGCCCTTCATGCACAAACCCCTCAAGGACGGTGGGCCCTGCATTCCATACCCTCCCACAGACTCCAGAGGGAGATTTTGGCAGGCAGTGGAGGGTGCTGGGGGTTTCTCCCTTGCTCTGCTCCAGCTGCAGCCTTGGGAAGATCCCGCATCCTTCTGGAGTGCGGGTTTTGCATGGCAGGAGTGCCCTCTAGTGCGGACCCAGAGCTCTCCCTCACCCTGGCCTCTGCAAAAGGGACCCCAAACCCGACCCCCAGGCCTCGGACAAAGTCCCCTCCCCATGGACCATCTGCACTGACCGAGCTGGGGACGCCTTTGGGAACAGCAAGAGGGAAGAGGGACAGGGAGCTGTTGCTTTAAAAGTTGTCCTTTGCTTGGAAAAAATTCCTGTTATTTGAATAGTTTTCCAATAGGTGTGGGAATTCAGCACTGCTATGGAGAATTCCTTTGAGTTTTTTCAGATGTTACACTCGGTGTCCGGGAGCAAAACCAGGTGGGAAACGTCTCCCACCCAGTGGCACTGAAAAGTCACGAGATGCTCAAACACGTCACACGCCCAGGATGTCACAGCAGACACCCAGATCATCTCCTGAAGGAGAAATTCCCATTGAGAAGAGCCCAGCTCATGCAGGAAAGCTCCCTGAAAGGGAACGGATGGCTGTGCACCCCTGGCAAGGCTGTAGGGAGGTGTTTTCCCCTCAGGACCTCTCTGGAGCCATTTCCCTGTGTGCCCCAGAGCCCGACCTCGGAGCTGTGCCAGCACAAGAATTCAGGCAGGAGGTAAAAGCAGCCGTTCCCCACAGTACATGGATGATTTGTCTACACTGATTTTTGACAATTCCTTCAAGCTCAGTCAGTTTTCAGGGAAAATGCTGATTTTCTTGCTTTTTATTTTGTCTTTTTTTTTTTTTTTCTCTTAAATCAGAGATTTAAGAGAAAAATTAAATCTGAAAAATCAGATTCTCTTAAATCGGGGCAAATCCTACTATTTCTTTTCTGAGCTTTCTGTTTTGTGAACTTTTTCTCTGTGGTTATTTCTAATTCCTGTCCTTATCCAGCTGGGACAGAGCAGGGGTTTGGTCCTGTAGCAGCAGAGGTTGTGCCTGTACCTGCCATGGTCCCAGCCTGGGATGAGGGATGCTGCTGCAGCCCTGGCTGAGCCAATTTCTCTCTGCCTCATTTGCAAAGTGGGAGAATGGCCCAGTCCCAAAATGGCCCAAAAGTGATTCTCTGCAGCATGAATCCAAGGGCTTTAGCTAAATTCCCTTCAAAAATCCCTAAATGAAGCTGTCCTAAATTACACCACTTAGACTAATATGACAGCGTCCATGAAAATTGCATTTTCCCAGTTGTTGGCTCCTCCTGAATTTGGAAGCATGTTAATTTTCTAGAGCAGCTAAATAGTTTCCTCTGATGATTAAAAAATGAATAATAATAGCAGTGCCCGCCTTCCCGAGGCTCATGTAGGACTTAGCGGCAAGAAATTAAACACAGTAGGAAATTCCTTGAAAGAGTTGGAAAACAAATGATTGATACAATCTCGCCCTCCCTCCCGGCTCTGTGATCTGCTTTTAGAATGATTATTAAACACAGGGAAATTCATTTGGTGCTGAAACATGAACAAGACAAATTACAGTCTCTGGAGCTCAGTTAATTGCTAAAGAACACTCTGACCCTCTGTGGGTTCATCAGTTATGGGAGGTAATGAAGGGAGCACTCGCCAGCCTGGGGGGCTGCAGGACCAGACAGGGCCCCCTCCCTGGGAGCTCCGGGGGAAATGATGGAAAACTCAGCACCTGCAGCCCCCTCACCGGGCAAAATCCAAGGATGGGGATGCCCAGGAGCCGTGGAAGGGATGAGAGGTTGGTGATCAGACCCCACCCTTGGTTTGCTGTGGCTGCTCTGAAGGGTCTTGGTGAGGTGTTGAGTCTGCCGAGGTGGGATTCATCTCCCTGAGTTATATCTTTGGGGATAATCCAACCTGCCCAACCCAACACCCAGCAAACCCTGAGGGCATTTTCCATTTCCCAGCAGCACCACACCTTCCCCAGGTCTGCCAGAGGGATCCCAGATCTTGGGGCAAGTTGGCTTGGAAAGGTCCCCAGACTGCCCTAAAAATCCCCGGGTATTATGGGTGGTGTTTGGGCCAAATTCAGGTGATAGTTTGGATCTTTTGGGTGTCATCACAGAGGTGGAAGTTGGGTATTTGCCCGTGGCCTCAGAATGCTCAGCACAGGTACTTTGCAGCACAGGAGTCATGATAAATTCATGAGCTCTGGCAATGCTGCGTGTCACAAACAGAGCCATTGCTCTCTTTTCATCCAAACATGCCAAATTATTTTTTCCTCTTCTTCTTGTTCCCCATTCTATTGTATTAGACTGAGATGTAAAATTATTAATAGAATAGTCCATTAATTTTATGATATTTCATTATTCAATTATTTCCTCCATTATTCTTCCACATTAAATCTGAATAATTTATTCAGTGAATTTTGCAAGCAAAATGTTCAATGCATAATTTTCTCCTTTGTTAATATTCTCCCGGTTCTAATTGTCCATGAGAATTTGATCTAATGCTCTCCAGAAGAGCAACCCCAAGACAAAAGACCCAACACAGAGCTGTGCTCAGCACAACGATGGTGTTGTTCCCCATCTCGGTGCTCCCAGTGGGACGGGAAGGCAGGAGGGAAGAGGCTGTACCTGGCACGGGAGGCAGCAGCAGCTCCCACTCCGTGTGAGCAGCGTCATTCCATCGGGGAAGAGAGGGCAAAGCCTTGGAGCAGCCGAGCAGGGAAGTGTCGATGTGCTCGACTCCCTTCTCCCAGCAAAGAGCCCTCAGCCCCTTGGGAGGACATCAGAAAGGGACAGAAGCAGCTTCTGTCCCACCCTGTGTGTCAGTCTGTGCTGGTCTCCACTGGGAACCCCAGGAGAAGGAGGCTCTGGGCTTGCCAGGCTCCCCAGGACACATTTCACACCCAGACTGCAGCCCCAGCGACGCCGGGGCCCAAACCCATCTCCTGTCCCTGAGCTCACACGGTGCCTTTGGGACAGGCTGGGGTTTCCCCTTGCAGCACCTTGGACTTGCTGTGCCGAGCCTGGACAGCCCCAGCTGTCCTGTGGTCATGGAGCTGCTGGAATCTGCAGCTTGGGCTGTCATACGGAGGAGATCATCACAGAATATCCTGAGGTGGGGGGACCCACAGGATCACCCAGTGCAGCTCCTGGCCCTGCCCAGACACCCCAAATCCCACCCTGGGCATCCCTGGCAGCGCTGCCCAAACGCTCCTGGAGCTCTGGCAGCCTCGGGGCCGTGCCCATTCCCTGGGGAGCCTGGGCAGTGCCCAGCACCCTCTGGGGGAAGAACCTTTCCCTGATCTCCAGCCTGAGCCTGCCCTGGATGGGCACAGAGCCCTCGGAAGGGGATGAGATGTGCAGGAGCAGCTCAGGGTGTGCTGGGCTCCTCTCACCTCCTGCAGAGCTCTCTTGGCCCAGTGAGCTCAGCCTGTGTCCACATCCCACCCAGCCCTTTCCTGGGGAAGCAGAAAATCCCAGCACTGGGCAGTGCTGATGGTAAGGGCAGCATTAACACCCTCTGGGTTTGGCTCCTGACAGCCTCAGGCTGCCCAGGGACACCTTGAGCCAGGAGAGAGCAGCTCCTTGTGCTGGACATTCAGGCCCTTTGGCTTGGGCAGCGCTGCCAGGGATGCCCAGGGTGGCATTGCTGGGGTGTCTGTGCAGGGCCAGGGCTTGGACTGGAGGATCCTGGCAGATCCCTTCCAATCAGGATATTCTGTGATTCCATGGCTCTGGTCAGGATGGACTCACAGCTCTCAGCTGCCTTTCCTACACCAGGAGCCTGTGCAGGTGACAGAGGCCACACCAGGAAGGCAGAACTGAGGTGCTCAATCCCCTGCTCCATCATGAATAACATCAATAACTCCCTTGCTAAGAAGCAGGTGAAGTTTTAGCTTCAGTCAAGGTTTGTTTCGAGTTTTCTGCTGTGCATTTTCCAAAAAAACCCTCATTTTTGCCTGGCATCTGGCACTCACCAGTGTGCTGGGAGAACTTCCAGTGTGGGAAGCTGAGCTGAGGAGCGTGGGAGACTGGCAGCACTCGGGCTCTGCCTGACACGAGTGAATGAAACATAGGAAATAGTAAATAAGGAGCTTTCAAGTCAGAATTAACTCTCAGGCCAAAATTTTGGGGAACTTCAGGAATTCACTGTCCTCTCCATGAAAGCCACAGGCATTGCTGGGATGTTTTCAGCAAATGTGGGCAACTCTCACAGTTTCCTAAATGGTAATTCAGGCAAACGGAGCCCTTTTGTTTTCACTGAACACCACTGACCAGCCAGTCACCTTCCCTGTTCCCCCACCTCAGCTGCCTGTGCTGTTTTAGGGCTGAAATCCAGCTAAAATGGGACACAGCAACTCCATGTGAAAAGCTGGAGCCCCCATGAACTCAGTGTTGGCATCACAGCAGCTCCAGTTCAGGGAACAACACTTTCCCTACCCATGTCAATAAATCAGTGGTAGGAACAGTGATAAGAGGGGTAAAAATAGAGTCCCCCCAAATGAAAGTTTTCTGTGGTTAAAGCTAAGAACTGCTGTTTTCTGAAATAACATCTTGGTGCCACCAGCTCAGCAGAAACATATGGGCTGTACCCGCTATCGCAGCGTTCCCAGCAACCCCCATGAACAGAGAGTTTCTGATTCACTTGGACAAAAATCTACAGAAATAGAGCTGCTTTGAGTCCCCTTGAGGTAGAGGCACTCGAGACACAAAAATTATGGGGCTGCAGCAAGACCCCAGTGCTCTGGCAGCCCGAGGAGCCCAGTCCCCAGCTCAAATCTCCCTGCAGGAGAGTGGAGGCTGCAGACCCTGCTCTGCAGGGAGGAGAATGGCACCTGGGGGCTTCACTGAGCCACAGCCACCCTGTCCGTGGGGTTGGCAGTGGCCTTTTGGAGGGGACAAAGCCAGCCCTGTGTCCCTCCAGGGAGCTCTGCTTTCTGCCCGGGGTGTCTGAGCCATGGCTGCTGCCTCTGGCTTGGTCCCCATGGGGGCTTCTCTCAGCAGATCTGAGCTCTGCAGAGCAGAGAAGCTCACTAAGAAAGTGCTCAGGGAAGGGAGAATCCTCCCTGCTGGCAGCCAGTGCTGCCCCATCGGTGCTGGCAGCACTGGAGATCCTGGGCTGGGGGAAGGAGAGGGGCAGGAGGAGCAGGAGAAGAGTTTCACATACCCCACAGCACTTCGGGTTTGCCCTCCTGGGCAGGACCTGCCAGGGCAGCATTCAAGGTGTTGTCAGGTGCCGGGGCTTCCTCTTCCCCTGCCTTGCCCAAACAGATGCAAAAAATCAGCCAAAGAGAGAATGTTCATTTAAAGGCTTCACACGTTGTCCCTGCCAAAAACAAAGTGTGAGGATTGCAACCAAATTTAGCCCATATGCTACAGGCAGCAGAGATTTGGAGCTGAGTTCCCTCAGTAGGAATCCCCCTGGTTTTAGGAGCCATGAGGAAAACACGATGTGTGGATTAAAAGTGGTATTTTCCATGCAACACAGAAAACACCTGAATTCTGCCCTGGCTGCAGGGTCTGAGCAGGGAACTGAGAGCAAGGGGTTTGGGTGGGGATGTCACCTGCATCGAGCTAAAAAAATCTCTCTAAAACTATCTAGAAATAGTTTTCATACTCAGGTTTAGGTATGGAGCTCGTAACAGGGGGAAAAAAAAACAAACAAAAAAAACCCTGAAGGAGATATTAATTAATTTTTTTTAGTATAATTTCATGTGAGGAACAAATGAGATACTGCTGGAATGGTGGTGTCTGCCGAGCACTGACTGCAGGCACAAGGACACTGAAAGGGAACATGAGCTTTTGTAACTGAAATTGAAAAGCAGCAAACAGACTGGCTACTTATTGTGCGGTGCAGAGAACTTGGGAATCCACCTCGTACTTTGGAGCCATTAATTATTGCTTAATTAGAGCAAGGAGCATTTGCAGGATATGTGATAGCAGATAATGGCTGGTTCTCCAGAGAGACTCGGATCTGGGTACAGAAATAGCAATTCCTTGCACAAAGGGAAGCTGATTTTATTGGGAAGGGAGGAGAAGTGGCTGATCAAGCTCATGGACAGGGAATATCTTCGTGTGGCAGTGCCAACACCAATCCCAGGGATTTAGAGAAATGAAGGGGGACAGGAGGTGACCTGCAGGAGGAGGTCTGGGGACAGGAGGTGACCTGCAGGAGGAGGTCTGGGGACAGGAGGTGACCTGCAGGTCAGGCCCATCCCTGTGGGGGATGCAGAACCCTCCCTTCTCATGAAGGCCATCCCTTAAGGAAGCTGCCACCAAGCACCCAGATTTCTGTGAGGTCACCTCGGTTTGGGGCTGGCCCTGGGCTGTGAGGATCTGGGATGGGGTGACCCAAACATGAGCAGCTCGTTTGGTTTCAGACTCAGCAACAGAGCAAGGGCAAACCCTTCCCAAAGGGTCATTTTGGGACAGTGGTGTCTCAGGTGGATCTGTGGCTATGGGACAGGCCCAGAGGGCTGGAGTGGCCCCAAATGCACAGAGACCATTTGATTGTGGCCTCCTCAAGGAGACAAGACAAAAATTCTTTATATTCATCAGAAAACACCCATCTAAAACTGGTTATTGAGTCAGACCTTTGAGCTGAGCCTTGATTTTCTTCTTTGCCTACACTTTTTGCAGTGTGTTTTAAAACAAGAAGGCGCAGCTCACTTTGTCCCCTCTCTCCTGCCTCCAACCATCCCTTTAACAGGTACCAAGTATTTCCAGGTGTTTGGAAACCATCCTATCCCCACAGCTCCTCTGATGGATTTGGGGGTTTCCCTACAGCTGTTCAGGACCTCATCCCGAACCCTCCCCCCAACTGCCTGTGGAGCTGTGTCTGTGCCATCACTGCTCCTTGGACATCCCTTCCTCCCCTGAAGTTTCATTTATAAAGATTGGCCTGGCTCCAGCACCCAGGTTTCCATTCCCTGCTGAAGCACAGGCTCCTCGTGCACCTTCACTGCCCTCCCTGCAGTTTCTGTTCCCCTTTCCAAACCGCAGCCGTTTCACTCGAGGTTTGAGCAGCAGTTTGTGTGAACATGTGAAACCTCTGTGGGAACACTCCACCAGTCATTGCCTCAAACCTTTCACAGCTCTCAGTCCCATCATGAAGGTGGCAGCACGATGGCTGCATCTCAGGATTTCTGCACCTCCCTTCCTTCCAGCTGGGAGCAAAATTCTGGCCCACGGATGCACGGCCCAAAGCCTTACCTGGGAATTTCATTACATTTCTCTTGCTCCGGTCCTCAAAGTCACCAAAGTTTTCAGATTCTCCACTGAACCACCCTCACCTGCCAGTTCTGTGGCAGCAGCAATTCCATGAGCTCAGTCCTGCCTCCTCAGCCAAGGTCATGGAGTAGAAGATCAAGGTTGGGTCCTGAATCCCCCTGTGCCCTGCCCAAGCCCCACAGACCCCTCTCAGCACAGAGTGTTCCTGTTTTTCCTGGCTCAGTCTTTAGCTCCTTCCAATTCTTGCACTAATCCCCATCTTTTCCAGCTTAAATAATAATTTCCCAGGAGGAACTGTATCAGATCTTCAGCTGAAGTCCATGCAGAGGGATCTGCATTCCCTTTGCCCATAGGATCTGGTATTTAATTGAAAGAGGGGACTGGATGAGTCTGTCTTGATCTGTCCTGGATAAATACCTGTCCCTTTCTCTCTTTCTCTCTACCTTCACTTCTCTCATCTTTCTCTGGAAATTTTAATCTCCCAGAGGCTCATACCCCTGTGTTCCTGCTGTTTGCACACCTCCTTTTGCAGATCACACAGAATTTCACTGTACTGAGTGCCCTGATTCAGGCTTTTGCCTTGAGCATGGGACTGTCCACTTCCAAACCCTCCTTCATCAGCCTTTTCTAAACCTCATCTCTTATTGTGGAGCTGTTACACCTCATTATTTTAAGCCTTGATCCCAACTGACTCTCTGGTAGCCCCACATCCATCCTCATCCCTCTTATCCATAAACCCAACTCCACTTTTCCTTTAGGATCCCACAGGATCCTCCTCTGCTCTCCTCCCCTCTCCCACAGAGCCCTGTTTGTGGCTCAGCCCTTTGCTCCCACCCTCACTCCTCACCATCACTGCTCTCATCCTTCCTGAGGTTGTTATTTGTGGAGCCACCTGGGAATTGCCCCCACCTTCACCCTCCACTGAGTTGCAAATTCCATGGGTTTGCCCCTTTGGCTTAAAAAAACCCCACATCTCCACATTCAGCTCCCTGGGCTTCTGTGGCCAGCTGACCTCACCAAATAATTTCATTAAATTTCTCCTAACTTGCCCTTTATGAAACCAACTCCCCACTTACAGGCTTAGCTGTTTGGGATTTTTTTCCCCTTCCCTTTAATTCAAACTGAATCAACCCCTGGCCACACAGTCCAAGGTTATTTTCTATAACCAGCTCCTCTGTAGACTCTTCACTCCTTGCCAAAACCATGTCTAAAATAGCATCCACCTCTGCTTCCATGACTAATTGATGCAGAAAGTGGTCATTTCCACCCAGAATTACCTGGCTCCCTCTATTAACAGGATCATTGATCCTCCAGTCTTTACCCTGTGAGATGTTTCACTGCTGTGTTCTGGCCCCCAGAGCTTCCAGGCTGAGCTCTGGAATTGTCTCTGCAGAGAGTCCTGAATGGATTTTGTGCTGACTGTGACTGTGGGAACACAGATTTAGGGAGAGCTACACGGAGATCAATGTTCATGGAATCCCAGATGGGTTTGGGTTAGGAGGGACCTTAAATCTCATCCAGTGCCCCCCCTGCCATGGCAGGGACACCTTCCACTGTCCCAGGCTGCTCCAAGCCCCAATGTCCAGCCTGGCCTTAGGCACTGCCAGGGATCCAGGGGCAGCCACAGCTGCTCTGGGCACCCTGTGCCAGGGCCTCCCCACCCTCCCAGGGAACAATTCCTGTCCAATATCCCATCCATCCCTGCCCTCTGGCAGTGGGAAGCCATTCCCTGTGTCCTGTCCCTCCGTGCCTTGTCCCCAGCCCCTCTCCAGCTTTCTTGCAATCCCTCTTCAGGCACTGGAAGGTTTCATATTAGAAGAGTACCAAAAGCCTGTCCAAATTCCCAAATCTCCCTAATGCAGCTTTGCCATGGGATGGGTGGTTACAGACGAGATTTTCTGTGAACAAAACTCACTTGTAGATATCTTTGACAAGCCCATCATTTTAGACTTTGAATGAGCAGTGATTTTCTAGTACAGAGTTTAAACCAATCATTCCTGTGTTTAAATCCCTCACCCACATTTTCCCGTGCTGGACACAACCCCCAGGAGCACACAGAGCACATTGGCAGAGGCAGGGCAGGAATCAGCCACTGGTTTTTTCTCCTGTTGTCCCTAAATATGACATTTATTAGCAGCAATTCCAGAGGAAGATCAAGTACAGTGACCATGGCTGTGTAATTTTAACAGATGCGGAATTTCAGTTTTCCCACTATAACAGTGTTTAAATCACACTTTAATTTCCCAGTCAAGCGATTTCTACAACCAGAGTCCAGGGCAGAATGAGATTATTCCACATGTACTGAGCTTTGTGGTCTCTGAACTGCAAAAGAGACACAATTCAGCTTCAGCACGGGACACCTCCTGCCTTTCTCCGTATTTTCCAGTGATGTTTGAGGCAGCCAAAGGTGTGGCAGTGTCCCCACAAAGGTCTCGGCAGCTTTGGGGCGGTACCTGAAGGATGGAGCTTTGTCAGCCTCCCATCACCTCTGCCTGCGGTGACCCTCAACACCTGAAAAATGCTCCGATTTTTGCAGAACTCCGCTCGCCTTTGGACCACTAGAGGGAGGTGCCTGTGCTGCTGAGAGCTCCGGAGCGCTGCGACTTTGAAGCGTCTGGAGGTAACATGGGAACATCAAACGGGAGCTCGAAGCCGAGCTCCCCGGCTGACAAACGGCAAATGAAATATAAAATAAAAGCTGTCAGCTAACAAATGTGCTGCTGCCGAGGGTATGGGGAGCTGCGGAAGGAGTGACACGGAGGGGAAGGAGCCGGGGGTGCCGTGGCACAGAAGGGAGGTGGGTTTGAAGCAGAAAAGGTGCCAAATCCCCAGAAACTGCCCGAAAAATTCCACTCTCTGTCAAGTGTCTGGTCCCGAGCACCGTGAGTCCCCCAAAGTCAGGCTTTTCCCTGCCTGCATCCCCTGGGCCAGCTCAGCAAAGCTGTCCCAGGGCTGCAGGGTGGGGGACAAGGGCAGTGACAAGGTGGCCACGGGGCCGTGTCTTCTTGTGGGACCAAAGGGGCTCGTCCACAGTGACCTTATCAATGTCCCTTGGGCTTATCAGTGCAGGGAGGGCTCTGAGCAGGGCCCAGGCTCTGCTCCAGGGCCCAGCAGTGGCACCAGAGCAAGGGGCAGGGCCTGAGCCCAGCAATTCCCCTGCCCAGGAGGCACAACTTCTGCCCTGGGCAGTGCCCAGCCCTGAGCAGAGCCCAGAGAGGGGCTGGAGTCTCCTCACCGGGGATATTCCACCTGGACACACTCCTGAGTGACTGCTCAGGGCACCCTGGCTCCAGAGGTCCCTCCCAGCCAGAGCCACTGTGAGGTTCTGTTTGTGGTGCCCAGAGCTGAGTTATTCTCGTTTGGGACAGAGGAGGAACCCCCCGGCAGCAGGTGAGGCTGGGAAAGAGGAGGGAGAGAGAACAAGGATGGGGAAAGGGTCAGGGAGGACCTGTTTGTGTGGAGAACAAGCCCCAAATTCCAAAACGGAATGAATTTTGCTGTTGTGGCACCTTCTCGCCGGTTTTCTCAAGCTGTGAGTCCAGGTGTGGATGTGCATCCTTTGCCCCCTGTGGCACGGGACAGTGCTGCTGTCACCCTTCCCACAGGCAGGGAGCAGGGAGGGAGCACGGAGCTGCTGTCAGGAGTTCCCTGCCACATCCATCCAGCCCTTCCCTGTCTGTCACTGCGCTGTGGGGGATGTACAGCAATTAAAGCCTCACACTTGTGACTGTTTCCTGGGTTTTTTTTGCTTTTTCTTTCATATATTATTCATTTTTCCTACTTGTAGTCGATGTTTGCAAGTCTCCCTGCTCTGAGCTGTGAAGAGAGCACTGGGCTTGAAATGCTTGATGGTGGTGACGTCTGGGCTCCTTTGTGCTGCTGTTTGCCTGAGAAGGTTTGGGTGGGAAAGGGGAATTGAGGAGCCAGGAGAGGGGTGGCATCTGGGATCCAAAGTGCATCCCTGCCCCTGGATCCCAGCCCAACCCAGCCCTGGGAGTGCTCCCATCCCAGCTCCTGCCCAGCCCAGGTCTTCTTCAGAGGTGCTGAGGAAGGGTGAGGCCTGAATGTTTTTAGATAATGGATTTTTTTTTTTATTCTATCTGCAATTATCTGTCCTAAAAGGCCCCTTGTAATGCAAAATAACCAAGTTTTGTTCAGCCAAAATACAAAAATCCGAACTCTGCATCAGAGAATCACAGAATATCCTGAGCTGGAAGGAACCCACCAGGATCATGGAGTCCAACTCCTGGCCCTGCTCAGGACGCCCCAACAATCCCACCCTGTATCCAGTGGCATTGATTTAATTTGTTGATTCTATCTGCCTCTCATTCCTGCAAAATTCTTTTATTTATTCTTGTAGGATCTTCTGACAAAAATGGATAAATGATTTTTTAAATTTTATTTCCCAAAACTTCCATCAGCACCCAGAACAAGCCTTGAAGTGCTGGGATTTCCTGGAGAGGGTTGACCAGACCCCATTTCCAGCCCAAAGTGAAGCTGATATCAGAAGGAATATTAATGGCACAGACTCCAATGTAACTTTTATTTGGAATCTGCCAGGCAGCGATTTAAAAATGCAACATCTGAGAAGAAATTTTCCTTTCAGCATTTAACCAACGGTTTGAAATTCAGTTCACACATCAACGACGTCACTTGAACACAGGACCTGACATTTATTTCACCTGGAGCTGCTGAGCTCTGGTGAAAACAGGGGCTGGAGAGCAGAGCTGGCCATGACTGCATTAAAAAAATCCTGCTCTTGAATTTCTGAAACACATGACATGAGATTCGAAGGGTCTACCTTCAGTGTTAGACACACTCAATATTCCCTAAAATCTGATTATGGCTCAAGCATCAACATCCTGTTCTTTCAACCAGAGATTGCCAGAGAACAGGAGGTTTGCCTGAAGATTTTGAGGCAGGAACATGAGCAGGGGTAATTCTTGCTTTTGTCAGAATAATGAAACCTTGGATTTCAGCAGATTTTGGACAGGGGGAAGTTGAGCTGGAAAATTTCTCTGATTTTTCAGAAGAACCAAACCAAAATGCTGCAAACCACCTTTGTTAATTTGACTGCAACAGAAAAAAAACCACCCTCACCAATTATTTTCCCTCAATGATGGTCTCTTTCCTCTTTCACCCCTGAACAGCACGGGAAGTGCTGATATTTCTATTTATGATTGCAGTGGTGTTATCACATCAGAGGAGGGGGTTTGCCCATTTTTCCTGAGATTTTGGTCAATGTGTTCAGGGCTGGGGGATTCTGTTTTCATGTCCCCAAAACCTCCCCCAGGAAGAGCAGATCCCCAAAGCCAGGGATGGGGAAGTGCCACAGCTCAGTCCCCAAACACTGGTCAGAGAAACCCCCAGGGGCATTGCTTTGGCCAGGCCTGGTCTGAAGGAATAATTATGTCCAAGACGATCAAATCCTGCCATATGGAACAGACTGGGATTTTTTTGCCACTCCACAGAGACTCAGACCTGTGGGAACCGGGCTGCAGCGCTCAGCTGGTGCCACCAGGCAGATCTGGCAGCAGCAAAATCAGGTTTTTTTTGAAGGATATCAGTTTTATATCCACATTTGATTCCAGGGGCTTTGCAGCTGCGGAGGAATTTTAAGCAGGATGGAGACTGGAAGGACCTGGCAATGATAATTAATGTGGGAGCTGGGACCTGTCTGTGTGAGAAAACAATAACAAAGTTAAAGCATTCGGGCTCTGTCTGGAGCAATCTGCAGGCTTGGGGTAATTCTGTTAAAAGGCCTAAAAAGTTTTGAGCAGGAGATGCTCGGTGTCGTTGTACCCACACGAGAACCAAGGAGAAGGAAAAGCTGTCCTGAACCAAACACAAAAACCTCCAATAAAAATGAAAAACTTCTGCTTTTCTGATGGAAAATTGTAACGAGACCAAGAAATGTGGGGAAGTTTAAAAGGATCCTGGGGTGAAAGGCAGAGGGGGTGGAGCAGCCAGGATTTCTCTGGGTGTTTTGCAGCTCTGTGGTGTCACAGGTTTGGGCTTTGCTTGGTCAAACTGGAGATGGCTCCTGCCTTGTTGGGCTTGTTTTACACAGGACCTGATCCTTGGTGTCACACAGGAGCCCTGGCACCTAATTCCCATCACCTGCAGGGCAAAATCCAATGGGATGGGGAAGGCACTTGATGGCTCTGACCCTAAAAGTCCTCGAAATGGAGCAGCAGCTCAGCACTGGAGCCACTCAAAGGCTACTTTGCCATTGTTGGGAGAACCCTGAAGGGGAAAAATCAGCCTTGGCTTGGTTTGAGGCATGGCCCAGATCCTCAGGCTCCATCAAGGGAGGTGTGATGGCAAAAAATGGATTCTCCTCTACTGGGGGAGCCAAATATTTTCCTATTAATGATCACCAGGGTTTTGTGCTCAGTGCAGACGTGCCTGGAACGACAGAAACAGCTCCAGGGAGTTGCAAGGTGTACAAAAAAATTACATTAGAAACTGTCCAAATTGGAATAATTTAAAGAGAGTTAAAAAAGGGCATTCAAGAATAGACTTGTTCTAAATGTCTCCATGCTGATTTCTCTGCCTCCAAATGTGAGGTACAGGTATTTGTGGAGTTAGAAGTAGGTCAGTTATTTTTGTCACTCATTATTACTTGTGAAAAATGTGTGTAGCAAACGTACCAACATTCTGTAGCAGCTGAATTTGGGACGCTGGCATTTCTCTGACACGTTCCTAGGGTATAAATGACACCATTTCCTCGTTGCACTGTAAAAGGAGGTGATTTCCAGGGTCCGGCCCCACTCTGCTGTCATGGAAGTGCCTCTGAGAGTCCCTGGGTCAGTTTGCAGTCTCAGGGGAGACCTGGGGGCACCTTCCCGGAGCTCAGTGAGGTTTGGGTCTCACCTGGGCCACAGGATTGGGGTTTTGCTGGTGTTTGCAGAAATGTGTTTGGCCACAGAGCACCCAGGGCTCCTGGCAGGGCAGGGGCTGTGTCCTGCTTGGAGTCGTCCTCGTGCTTCAGGGGAGCTGCTCTGGAGTCAGCAGAGAGATTCCACAGGATCAGGGAATATCCTGAAGGGATATCCTTGGAAGGGACCCACCAGGATCATCGAGTCCAACCCCAGCCCTGCACAGACACCCCAAATCCCACCCTGGGCATCCCTGGCAGCGCTGCCCAAACGCTCCTGGAGCTCTGGCAGCCTCGGGGCCGTGCCCATTCCCTGGGGAGCCTGGGCAGTGCCCAGCACCCTCTGGGGGAAGAACCTTTCCCTGATCTCCAGCCTGAGCCTGCCCTGGATGGGCACAGAGCCCTCGGAAGGGGATGAGATGTGCAGGAGCAGCTCAGGGTGTGCTGGGCTCCTCTCACCTCCTGCAGAGCTCTCTTGGCCCAGTGAGCTCAGCCTGTGTCCACATCCCTCAGGCTCTTTGGGGTGTGCAGGGGTGGGGAGGGAGGGTCTGTTCCTGCATCCAGATCTCGTTTTTCAGTAGCAAAGTGGATGTTCTGTCACTGTCTCTGTGCTGACAACGTTCACCGCTGTTCATGAGGAAATTTTAGCTGTTTTTCACGTAAAACGGAGAATTTTTCCTCACTTCCTCATTTCAAATAATTTCTTGGGACTTTGCTTGTTCCTTGGAGAAAAAGACAAAAAGGAAAACAAACCAAAATAAAAGCGTTTTCTGCATCCTGCACTGCAGCCTGTGAAAATCCTGGCCCCGAGGCTAAATTGTGACGTTGAGTCCCTCTGAGTGATCATTTACTGCATTTTCTTTCGGGAGTTTTAAATTTCATGCCATTCAACTTCAGAGAATATTCTTTTGCTGTTCCAAATATGAAAATAATGAATCAGAAAACTATTTCTTTCCTCCAGACCATTCATTATTTCCCATTCCCTTCCCTGCTCCCCACTCCTTTTTCTCTCCAAAACTTAATACCCCCCACTTTGAAGTCTCTTCACAAGAGCCCCTTCTCTCTCTGCAATACCTGTTTTCAGAGGGAGTTCTGCTATTCAGAGGTGCCTAAGGCTGATCCTCAAAGAGGTTTAAACATCTAAATTCCACCGAAATTGAGGCGAATGAGCTTTCTAAATGCTTTTGAAAAGCCGGGGCTTGTACTGCTCCATTAGGTGCATTTGAAAGCCCAGAGCTGAATGCAGCCGCGGGGATGTCACGCAGACAATCTGGGCAATGGTTTTAGGATGGCCTTTGGATTTATTTTATTTTTTTCCCCCCACTTTTTCCAAAAAAATATCAGTCAAAAGGCATTTAGAGAAAATCGTTGAGTCCACTCGGACACGCTCTCAAAGTGAATCTGTAATTTCACTCCAACAACTGCGTGTGAAAAACTCTTTGAAATATTCCCTCCCTTAAAAAGCAGAAGAGTTGTCCAAAACCCGAGGAAGTGCACACAAAATGAGAGATTTTTCTCACCAGGCAAATGCAGCATTTGCTGTTGAGCAAGTGAGAGCTCGTGAGCTCTTGTGAGCGCTGGTGCTCAATGCCTGTATCAACCACGGGCTCCATCATCGCTCTGAAATCTCCCATTCCTGAACATTTTCCATCTCCCAATTTCCCCTTTCCTCTTTAGACCATCCCACTCATCTGATCTGATATTAATGCATCTGAGAAGGAGGAGTTTAATTTATTTTTAAGACTTGGGCTCTGTCAAGGTCAGTGGCTGTACAACGCCAGCAAGAACTAAATTTGGCTGAGTATAAAATACATATTTTTATTTATTTCCAAGCTCAAGGAGAATCCTGGGTGTTCCATTCAGTGGCAACCAAACCCCAATTAAACCAACAGAGAAAGAGAGCAAAAAACAAAAGGAGATTTACAGTGCTGCAGTAAGGAAATATTCCGAGAAAGCCAGAGGTGCAGGATTGAGGGAACATCACCTGCATGAGAAAGGAAACCCGGAGTTCCTTTATCTGAGCAGGAAAGCAGCACTCCTCTTAATTATGTAGGAATTGGAGGAATCCTGCTGCCCTTGTGGCTGGGTCCTAGGAAACCCATACAAAAGGAGCAACCTTCCAAAAGCTTTGGCAAATCCCTGCTTCCACAGGCTCAAAGCTGGAAATTGCAGCTTAGAAAAAAAGAAGAAAAAAGGAGGGTGAGGAGGTGCAGGGGAATTGAGGAGGTGCAGGGGAATAGAGGAAAACTTTCTGGAATAAACCCCTCTTTTAGCATTTTCCCCCCGTGGTTTTTGCTTTGCTGGGAAGCGACAAAATCTCTCCCCAGCAAGGCCAGGAGCTGTGGGTGTGTGAGATGAGCTGAGGGCTGAGGAGGGCTCCAGGGGAAAATAACTCATCCCTTTCCCTGCCCGGGCAGGGCTGGTGCTCGTCCCCTCCTCAGGAGAGGAGCTTGAGCACCTTCTGTGTGTCACACACGGCCACCACATCCCCGGGGAGAGGGATGGGGAGCGGTGGGATCCGGCAAGGGAAGGTTATTTGTGGTGTTGGCACCCAGAGAATGAACTCAGCAGTGGCTCCAGAGAGGAGCAGGGCACACGCTGAGTTTTGGGTGCATCATCACCCCAATTCCCAGCCCTGCGTGGGTTGGAACGTGTCACGTCCTTCTGCTGGGCTTGCAGGAGGCAAAACCTGACTGGAATCTGTATTTCTGCTGTGGGTTTTAAAAATAAAACCAGAGCAGGCTCATTGCAGCCATCAGCTCTCGTTTTCAGGCCGGGCTTTCCTCGGCTGCAGCTCCACAAACCATTTTTAATAACCGAGATGAAACATCAGCCTGTGACCTATCACATCATATTGCATCAGTCAAATTGTGTTACATCCAATAATAAACTCCTGCCACTGATGTTACCCAACATGACAAGCCAAATAGAAACCTAGAGCTGGAGAATTCAAAGAAAAGTGCAGTTTTGATAAGCCAAGATCTTAAAAATATCTGAGCTGCTTTTGATGGGGATTCGTAGATTTATTCTGAAGTCTAAAACCCTTGGAGAAATCGGACTGGCTGTGAGCAGGAATATTTTTCTAGACAGTTTGGGGGATATGTGTCCTATAATTGCTTTTAAAATAAACTTCAGCTACTGTTTCTACAAAAACAGCAATTCCTGCCATGAAGTGGGTTGTGAAAAAAACAACAAGAAAAGCAGGACCTAAAACTCCCTCCTGAAATTTTGGCTGACATTATCTGGATTAATAACCAACTAATAATTAATCCAAATATTTGGTTTCATGGCGCTCCACAGTGAATTCTGTCAAAAGAAGAATGGGTGAAAATGGGTGGAAAAATTAGAGCATTTCTGATTTTTCACTGTCACGTGGTACAATGACAAAATTACTTGCATGGGAATTTTTAGTAAAGGGAAGAATAATCTCACCAATCAAACCAAACCAGCTCATTTTGGGTGAAACATTTTGGTGGTTTTGCATTTGGAGAACCTCCCTGGGTCAGGACACAGAAAATGTATTTCAGGCAGAGTCAGCTTTCGAGGGAGTGCAATGAAAATAGCAAATCCTTCAACGTGGAGCTGCCACAAAAACTCAGTTATTTGTGAAGTCATAATTCCTTCACAAGGACTGGCAGCATTTTATTCAGAATCATGGAATGGTTTGGGTTGGAAGGGACCTTAAAACTCATCCCATCCCACCCCCTGCCACACATTCCACTGTCCCAGGTCCTGTCCAGCCTGGCCTTGGGCACTGCCAGGGACCCAGGGGCAGCCACAGCTTCTCTGGGCACCCTGTGCCAGGGCCTCCCCACCCTCCCAGGGAAGGATTTTTTGCACATATTTACCCTAAATTTCCCCTCTTTCTGTTTGAACCCATTGCTCTTTCCCCATCATTGTTTTCCTACATCTCCTGTATTTTAAGGAGGATGAATTTCAGGGTCGGGGCTGTGTGTGCTGAGCAGAGTCATCCTCAAAATGTGAATGTCTGGGCTTAAACAGTTACAAAATGTGGTAGAATGCTATGGCTTCAAATAATTCCATATCTTGTAGACATCAAGCAGAACATTTCCAAAATCCCCACGTTTATAAACTCCTTTGCCCCTGCATTTGAGAGAAGTTTGTGCATTCAGGTTGCAGATATTTACTCAGAAATCCCTGCTGAAAGCTCCTGTCCAAGAGAATAAATCTCTCTGGCCACACTTTCTGGCCATTCTGACCAGGAGCTCCATCCAGATCATAAAATCATCAATATTTTAAACTGGGAAAGATTCCCGTTACCAGTTATTTTGGGAAGTGCTGTTTGGGGTCAGCAGCAGCTGCTTCCCTGGAAACTCATCCAGAGCCCCGCTCCTGCTGTTCTGGGCTCACATTCCCCACACCAATGTTGAACAGAACTGGTTTCCCACACTTTTAAAGGATGAGGCTGTAAGGATTTTATATCACGAGTCCCGAGTCATTCGAAGGAAAAAAAATCACATTAAAGCTCCAAGTATTTTACTGCAAAAATGAAGCAAAAAATTGAAAACATCCAAAGTTTGAAATTTTTGTTTACCGGATGCTTTGGCATCTACTCTGAGTATTTCTGTGTTAATGAGGGGAAAAAATCACACATAGTACATCCATTGTTTTGTACTCCTTTTCCTTTATTTCACATGAGAAAGAGAAAAGAGATTGATTAAGCTGAAATTTGAAGCCAATCTCAGGGGATTAGTTTCATATTCACTCAGTTTCCTGTAAAGCTTCGGCATTTATAGTTATTTTTACAGAAAAACTAAACTGAAGGTTGAAAGCCATTAGCAATAACTCACTTGGATTTTAACTCATTCTGATGTTTACTTATTTTGATTTTAATGCACTGTGATATTCTTATGCCATTTGCTGGCACACTTCCATGTATTCAAGGAGCTGAATTGTTCTGATTTGCCAGTCTGGGAGCAGGAAGGAATTCAGAGTGCCAGACCCACTGAGCACCCAAGTTCCTTAAGATTTAATTGGATTTATTATCTATTGACAAAGGTTTGGTTTAACCCCTTCAGGAGTATTGCTGGACAAAAATGCCTCCAGATTCATCCAGGAGTTTCTTGACGGCCGTAAAATCTGAGGCATAATTAGCAGGGATATTTTTCAGTCTGGTGCAACCCTGGAGGTGCAGAGCAGGTTCCACCCCACAGGTGATGGGGGCTGTGTGTGTGACCAGCTCTGCTTTTCCCGTGCCCAGGAGCTGCTTTCTAGAACCTGCACATCCACTTGGAGAGCAAATCTGGGAGGTGCTGCCTCGAGCAGGGGTGCTCAGCACAAGGGAATAAATAAGAGTGTGGATAATTCAGGCTGTGGGGGCTCAGCAGCTCCAGCAGGAGCAGGGAGGGGTGGGTTTTGTCCAGCACCACCGCTCCAGAGCACCCAGAGCCAGAGGGGATTCTTGAGAATGCAAACCCTGAGCACTGGGAAGCCTTGGGGCCGAGTGAACAGCGAGGGGCTCTCCCCTCCCCTGCACAAAACACACCAGGAAGCTCCTGGAGGATCCCGCTCCAAAATCCCCTGATCATCCTGACAGGGAGGGAGTAAACTCAAGCCTTAAAGGCATCCAGGCTTCCCTGGACAGATCCTTATTTTCTCCCTGCAATAGTCTTTAATCTTCATGCCTGTGGAAGTTACTCCTTTCCTTCAGCCAAATAAAAAGCTATCATCAAAAGGTGTGAGTGCACTTCTGCTGGGAAGACCTTACTCAAAGCTGCCTGTCCTGGGCTTTGTCTTACAGGAATGGCACTGCCAGCAGATTTCCCAGGAGAAGAGCCAGGTTTGACCCTCAGCACCATTTCTCTCGTGATTCACAGGGTGGCGTTGGGGATGTTCCTGTGACATCCCCTCTGTGCATGAGCCTGGGACAGGTCGTGAGCACCTCATGAGTCACAGATCGTGAGATGTCGGAGGAGGAGGAGGAGGAGTGTCAACATCTGAGAGAATCCAGAAAAGAACAGCAAAAATGATGAGAGGTTGGAAACGATGACATCTGAAGAGATGGTAAAAGAATGGGGTTCCTCTAGTCTAAAAAAGCAGCGTAAACTTAACTAAACCCATAAAAACGGTGCCTTTTGTGGCAGGGTCAAGTCAGGATACAACAAACCCCACTGAGAACAGAGTTTAAGCTGTGCTGGGGCACACAGGGTGCTTCACCTCGGAGATGGGAGCTTCATTCACCTGGAACAACACCAGGTGTGCTCTGCTGCAGCCTCCTGCTGGGACAGAGGGTTCTGCCTCAGAGCCGTCCTGCTCCTGCTCTAAACACAAAATACCCGACACTGCCACCTCACAGGAGAAACCTGAGCAATCTGGAATCGTTCCAGTTCAGAGCATGAACATCCAGCCTCAAACCAGCTGGGAATTCTGGCCCACTGGGAGGGGGAGCTCCTGAGGGTTCTGTCCGGCCTGAGAGCAGAACCACGGAGGTGGTGCCAGGGAAAAGGCACAATTAGAGAGTATTTCATCTCTTGGGGACACTGAGGGTGTCCCCTGCTGCACGTGGGGAGGACGCCTGCCATCAAACAGCACAGCTGTGGTGCCCGTGTCTGGCTGCAAGGCTGAGCAGGTCAGAAAAGGGAAATTCCTGCCCTGCCCCATGATCAGCTCCTGACATCACCTTTAAATTCAAGGCAGTTTTGGCCTTCAGACCCTGAAACTGCAAACCAAACAAATCCAAAGAGCTGAATCCAACCTGGTTTCAACCTTCCCCTCCCTGACTGCCCTCTGATCCAGAGCAATGGGAAGGGGCAGTAAGGAATTTGTTGCTCCTGGGAGCACATTCACCTGGGGTTCCCATAAAATCCATGGAAAATGTGCAGTGATTAATGATTAGGAACTTGCTCCAATGGGTTTGTGAAAATTGCTTAAAGAACTGCACCTGATGAGCTGTGAACTTCAGGGTGGGTATTTTGGACAGACCTTGGTCTAATCCATTTGTGTTTGGAATTATGCATCTTCACCTTTTCCTTGCTGCCATCCCTTTGTTCTGCCTGTGACCGGCCCTCAGTCCATAAGATCCCTCTCAGGGCTGCTGCAATGAGGAAGCATCAGCACATGTTTTGCTATTTCTATCTAAAAATTCCCTTTTAGAGATGATCACCTTCACCACAATTGCAGCAGAGCCTAATGCCAAGCGAAATGAAATGGAATTGGAAGCACCTGTGGTGCCTCTGACCTGCAGGAGCTGTGGGAAGCAAGGTCACAGTGGCCTTCAGGTGCAGCAGAGGCACCAGAAGGGCCTTTTGGAGCCTCTCCAGTCCATCTGAACAATTCCTGTGTTTGAGCCCAGCTCTGCCCTGGATGACCCTGCTTTAGGAGGAGCTGGAGAAGGTAAATCCTCTACCTTTCCACCAAAATGCTCAGCAGTAGCCCCTGCAGAGCTCCGAGCTGGCCCAGGACACGGGGATGGCTCAGATTTCTCCGAGCTTTGCCGGGAGCTTTGGCCCAGCAGGATCCCTGCTGGCAGGGGCAGTGTTCATGCCCTGGCACAGCGTGGGGATAATCCAGCAGGAATGTGCTCAGGGACAGGTCTGATCCCAGCCCTGGGAGCTGGGACTGCACAGGTGGCACTGCACACACAGCCCAGGGAACGCTGCTCACCTCCAAATTCACTGAGAGCAAAGCTCTTGTTTTACTGAACTGGCAACATCAGGGGAAAACCCCAAATATTTCATTAACCCTCACAGGCAATAACAGAGAATAAACCATAAATCTCCTGCAGCTGCATCCCATCAGCTTCAACCCTCCCTCACCCTGGGCCCCGGTCCTGAGGCAGCGCTGTCAGGGGAAGGTTTGGTCACTTCATGGGCACTGTGGCTCATCCTTATCAGCATCACAAACCCCCTCTTATCACTGATCCCGTGTGAGCAGATCCCTGCCCTGCTCCCTGCATGCCTCTAAGTGCCACACAGCCAAATTTGTTCCCAACCCAGCAGAACTGAAGTGTGCAGAACAAACTGCAAGCAGCAGAGGCAGGCAGAGTCTGTGGCTGCAAGGATGGCTGAGTGCTGTGCTTCTCCTGTGAAGTGCTATCAGTTCAAATCCAGGCTGCAATCTCAAATAAAATGAACTCGTTTTTCCTGCCTGGAAACTTCCCAGGACTTCCCAGTAATCTGGTGTCACATTGCCAGCAGAATTGGGCAAATGATTTATCCCACCATTTTTGTCTCTCTTTTTTTTCCCCTCTTGCCACGGCTGTGGGTAGCTCAGGATATTGATCAGATTTCTTCGATGAGATGATGGCAGGGCTTTTTTCCACTTCATGATGGCTATGCCAGGAAAATCAGAGTTTTCCTTGCTGGGAGCTGAGGTGCAGTTTCTATTCCTGTGCAGTTTCCTGTCACCCTTCCAGGCCACATGAGGAGCCTCCAGAAGTCACCCCAGGCACACCTGGGCGGTGAAAGAAGTGCAGAACTCCAGGTGCTCAAAGCAAAAGGAGCAGTTGCTTGGCTGAGCCGATCCCATCCCATTTTTCCTGCGGGATGCATGGATGGTGTGTCCCTAACCTGAAGGAGAGGGCTGCTGGATATTTGTGTGTAAGGTCCAGTGCTGGAGGGATGTCCCAGAGAAGTGGTGTTTGCACAGCCTGGAGGGTCAGTGCCTCTCTCAGCCTGGGAGGGGCTGAACCCACAGCTCAAGGTGCCCCAAGAGCCAGCCCCAGTGGGAAAAACCGGGGCTGAAATGTTCTCATGCTCCAGATTTGTAGAGTCCTCCTGAAATATCTCTCAGAATCCCAGAAAGATTCATGCCTTGGGTTGGGAGGGACCTTAAAGATCATTCAGTTCCTTAAAACTCATCCAGGACACCTTCCAAAAGGTTTGAGGAACTGAGATCAGCTGGATGGCCTTGGCCCAACCACCCATTCCAGAGACCTGGAAGTGACCACAACTGCAGAAAAGCTGATGTGTGAAATCAAAAGACCCCTGAGGACTTTTAGTGCACATGAACATCAAATTCACCTATAAGGAGGGGGGAACCAGTGGAGCAGCTGGAGGCTGAGTCCTGCTCAGAAAGGGTCAGGCTTTAGAACAAACCAGACAGAGAGAAATATTAAAGGTGTGGTGGAAAATGGGATTCTGTGCAATAAGGAAATTGCCTTAATTCAATCTGCTATTTAAATGCTCGGTGTATCAGGCAGCAAGATGCAGAAGAATGTTTTAGAAATAGATTTCACTGAAGAAAAAATCCTATAGTGCTGATAAGTGGCAGACAGCTCAAGAAAACTCACTAAACAAAGCCAGGCGAGTGGGCCAGCAATAAATGTAAGCCAGGTGAGCAGGCTGGAGGTAGAAAGCAACAATAACTGCAGGCAGCGATGCCTAAATGTGCTGACAGTTCCCATTATGAGACTCAGGTCTCACTTTTTGATAACTTTGCTACTTTAATTCACTTGGGCTGCAGCTCTCCCAGCCAAGGTCTGCTCCAGACTGGGTTTGAAAAATTGCTGCTGTGGATCAGTGCTGGAGGTGAGGTCTCTGGGAATTTATTAGACAAGAATGACCCCACATCCTTTTCCTCCAAAATGCTTTAAAAATCAGGGAATTCATCCAAACGCTACGTTAAAAGGGAAGTGAGGCTCTGAAGGGAAGCACCAGAGGACGTGGAAGTGGCAGCAGGGAGGTTGCCCTGCTCTGTTGGTGCTTTGGCTGGAGAAGCCCAGTGTTCCTGCCAGGCAGAGCCTTCCTGTGATGTCTCTGCCAGGAGTGGAGGCTTCAGAATGCCACACCAGCTTTTCCATTTTAGCCTGGGAGACAGAAGATCTGTAAAAATGTGCCTGTCCCATTACAGCTCCATTTGCAGTATTCACTGCTGTTTGTGCAAAGCCTCAGCAGTGGGGACAATCTCCTGTGCCAGGTTTGTTATGGCCCTTTCAGTCCCATCCACGAATGGGTTTTGGTGCCTAAATCTCTCTTGAGTTGTTTAAATCAAACCCACAGGCTCCCCTGTCATTTCTGAATGCTCCATTTAGAGTCATCTTCTCCTGGAGGGACCTGGACCTGCCGTGCTTTATGGGCTGACCCTTCCCAAATCCTGGCACTACAGGGCTCTTCCTGCCTCTGCTCTCTGCTCCCAGCCCTGACTGGGATCTGCTCCTGCCCTAAACCAGAGTGAAACTCTCTGGGTCTGATCCAGAGGTTCAGAGCTTTCCCAACTCTGCCAAGAGATGGCCAGGAGGCCCTGGACCCAACAGGAGAGACAAACAGAGTTTTCTGTGCCTGGAAGGTGCCCTAATGAGGATAGGACAACGTGGATTGGACAAGAGACTCACTGGGCAGCAAGAAAAGAGCCTGAGATGCTTTTGCTCCAGCTCCACAGCTTTGGCCTCTGCCAGGGATCAGGGATAGCCCAGGAAGGATGGAGAATCTCCCTTCCTGCTCTAGCAGGGCTGGGTGATGTGCAGAGCTCCTTTCAGCCTCAGGGACTGAGGCACCTCACAGTTCCCTGACACTCTTGTTCCCTGGGCTCCCCTTGTTCTCTGCCCCCACCCAGGAGTGAATTATGAGATCCTGCATTTTATACAGACTGGATGAATCCTCAGAATCTGACTTTCTATGAAAAGCATGTGCAGGGTTACATGATAGGATTCTGGGATAATATCAGCTAAATTTGATTTTGGGTGAGTCCTTGGGGCAGAGCTCTGTGATGCTCAGAAAGGTTGGAACCCCAGGCTGCCCTTGCTGGGATTTTCAGCTTCTCCTTTTCACACACAGTCCCACAGGGCAGGGCTGCGTGGGGGTAATGGGGCACACTTTTACATCCCTCAGTTTGTCTGACATCTGGGCATTGTTTGTGGCAGGATGTGACCCTTTCTAACCCTGTTGAGCTGCCTGCCAGTGCTTTCAGCTCAGAAAAGCTCCAGCCCTGCTGTTCCACGGAGATCCCCTTTACCTGGTGAGTATCCTCAGCTGAAGTTTCTGTGCACATCCCACTTTTCCCAAACATGTTCAATCTGTTTTTCTGAAGGCTCCTGACCTCCAAAGGCAGCTGAGGCACTTCCCAAGTTGTCATGTCCATCGGAAAAGCACAGACTGGTCCCTGGAGCTGGGCTCCAAAGCAGCCCCCAGTAACACCAGTAGTGGCTGAGAGCTGCTTCTCCCTCTGAGGGCCGCCTGCTCTCAGCACCACGAACTCAGAAGGAACCTCAGCACTGCTGCTGCAAATTCCCAAGGAATTCAGGGATGTATGTGGGCACATGGCTTTAGTCTGCTTGCAGAGGGAAATCAGCATCTTAATTCTAGCAGGGCAATTATCCTCCTACAGGCACCACTCCTCACACGAGCACTTGTTTGCAGCACGGCTGCTCTTTTATCTCCCATTGCATTCCTGGAAAAGCAGGGACACTAAAAAGCATCCGTAGGCAGGGATGTGAGTGGGAGCTGCACTGGTAAAATTATAACGGTGGTATAATTATCCTGATCAATTTTCCATATAAAAGAGACTTCAGAAGAACTCATTTGTTTAACTATGTAAGCCTCGGCCTTTACTCCAGTGGCATCTCTGTTCACCAATCAACATAATGAACACAGGCAATTAAGGTGCACCAGAAACCTGGTTACATTTCCTAAAGGCATTTCCCAATGTCCAAATGCTTGATTTGCAAAATTAATGAGCTGCTGAAGTCCCTTGGTATAAATCAGCACATCTCGTCTGACTTCAGAAGAGATCCCCTCATCCAGCTGAAGGTTGGGTCCTTTGTTAGCCATGGGCTGCTCTGGGAAGCAGAATGATGGTTATTTTCAATATTTACAGTTTGATCCTGGAAGTTAATTTGGGCAGTGTAGTCAGTGGTGGAATTCAGCAGCAGCCTGGCCACAAGCACTCATGCAAAGGGGAATAAAAGGCTTTTTCCTGGGGGCTGAGTGGTGCCTCGTGAGGTGCCCCACTGCAATGGGCAGACTTGCAGCCTCTCATTTCATCCAGGCAAATTTCTTCCCAGAAAACTGGGTACAAACTGCAGGCTGTGGCCCCCCAGAGCTGGGGAGCAGCAGTGCCCCTCTCTAGCAGTGGGGTGTAACCGCAGCTGGGGCACATTTGCCATTTGCTGGGTGAATCCCATGGCCATGGAGCAAAGATTCTGGTCCTCGATCACTCAGCAGCAGAAAGAGAAGGGATGTCAGGCCCTCTGCTCACAACTGTGCTGGCTGATGCTGCCCTCAGGGGGTGAGACTCCTCCTAAACCCTCTGAAGTGTTTGTGGCTGATTTGAGTGAAGGTGATTTGCTCTAAACCCTCCCTGTATTTAGTGGGTTCGGTCGGCACTAAAGGACCGGCCCCGCTCCTGTAAGGGACCTGATTTCCATTCTCCTACCAGCCTTTGGGGCCAGAGAAGTGTCAGGAGGAGAAGCAGTGCAAGGGGCAGTGTCAGGGACATCCTGAGTCCCCACAGCTCCATCACCCTGCCCTCAGGGACCGTCCTTACCCCACACTCAGATCTGGGAGCAGCAGGAATTTGTAGGGAAAGGGAGGAGTTTGGAATCTGAATCTGGCCCACAGCTGCTGGCTGCACCCTCCCCCAGAGCTGTGGCATCCCTCAGACTCATGCTGAGGCCAGGGGAGGTTTATGTTCGATATTAGGAAATATTTTTTCATGGAAGGATGATCAGGCTGCCCAGGGAAGGGTGGAGTCTCCATCCCTGGAGGGACTTAGAAGAGGTGGATGTGGCACCTGGGGACACGTGGTGGCCTTGACAGTGCTGGGGGAATGGTTGGATCTTTGAGGTCTTTTCCAGCCTAAATGATTCCATAATTCCATGACTCTGTGGTTATTGGTCTGCCTTCCCTGCTCTTTCCTTGCTTGCTTATCCTCATGGACAAGGCTCCAGGTTACCCTGCCCTGATCAAACATGAAAAGCAGGGCCTGTGCATCCTGACACAAAACTCCCTGAATTTTTGGGGCAGGAGTTATGGCCAATTAAAGCAGCTGCACAGAAATCCTAAAGGAGATGTGTAATTTTAAGTGGATGAGGAATTCTGGCCTTGCCATGGCCCTGACTCTGGGTAGCTGCTGAGGGGTTGGCCTTGGGCCTTATCAGAAAGGGGATTCCAGCTCTGCACCTGAGCTCCTGCCACGGAACAGAACAGAATGGAATAGAATTAAACAGAATGGAATGGAATGGAATGGAATGGAATAGAATTAGAACAGAATAGAATAGAATAGAGTAGAATAGAATAGAAATAGAATAGAATAGAATAGAATAGAATAGAATAGAATAGAATAGAATAGAATAGAATAGAATAGAATAGAACAGAACAGAACAGAACACCTGCTGGATGTGGACCAACAACCCTAAAGTTCTCCCTAGAGCTGGATCCACCCAGGCTCGGGCTCTGCCCTTCAGGAAAAACATGGGACACTTGGCAATGAGTGCTGGAGGTGAGTGCAAGCTGAGAGAGCTGTGGGTTGTTTAAGCTACAGTAGAGATGGAGGTGTTGAGAGCATCTTCAGAGAGGTCTTGTCCAGTCTTAGGGCAGGCAGGATGAGAAATGGGGCTGGATTTGCCTCAGGGATGTTTGGATTGGGTGCTGGGAAAGCCTCCCTAAGGATCACCAAGCACATCAGCTGCTTGTGTTGGAGGCTGATCAGCACCTTTGTGTTACAGAAATTAAAAACATCTCTGAGTTTCACACAGACCTGGCCAGAGGAGAGAGATGGATCAGGCGGGGCCATGAGGACACCTGTGACCTGGCTGGAACTGGAAAGCTCTTGGTTGTTTGCCACAGCACCTCGACAGGAATTCTGTGCTCCCTCTCAGTGCAGGATCACAGACACATTTTCATGTCTCGACGTGACGAGAGTAAATGGCCTCGAGTTGTGCCAGGGGAGGTTTAGATTGGGTTTTAGGAAAAATTCCTTCATGGAAAGAGTTGCAAAGCGTTGGCACAGGCTGCCAGGGCAGTGGAGGGGTCACCATCCCTGCAAGTGATCAAAGAACGTGTGGACATGGCACTTGAGGATGTGGTTAGTGGTGAACATGGTGGTGCTGATGGTTGGGCTCGATGATCCTGAAGGTCTTTTCCAACCTTAATGATTCTGTGTGGCTCAAGTTTGGCTCCATGTGGTCTCCACCAGTAGAAAAGTCTGGGAGATCAGCTCAGAGCTCTGTCCAGCAGCAGAAAATGAAATGAAAGCCCAGAAAGTTGGCAGCACTTTCACAGCAGGGACTGTGAAGGAGGGCAGGGATGGTGCAAGGAGCAAGGGCAAAGCTGTTGGTCCACAGTGAAAATGCAGCTGATTGACTCCAGGAGACACTGAGACACTTGGCAGAAACACAGAGATTTTTGTAGAATTCTACACATTTCCAAAGAAAGTTGCATCTTTTGCAGTGCACAGACAGGCCAAGCTGAGCATCCTTCACAGCACAAGGACACAGGAGTATTTCAGACGCAGAATCTGAAGCATTTTTGATGACCCATTCTTTACTTACATTCATTATTTAGGTCTGACTGCTTCAGAAACCTGACGGTTTCTCCTTATTCTTAAAGACAGATGCTGATGCTGAGCTGGAAGTTTTTCATCTGCTCTTTACATTGAGTTGACCTCTGTCTCCTCCTAATGGGAGCTCTGAAATACAGGGAGACAAATCCAGAGCCCTCGTTCTATTCCAAGGGCTGCAGAGGCAAAAGGGTTTCCTGTCACTGATAAACTGGTGAGACAATGTCGTGTCTTTATCTCACTGAACATCTGAACCAGGCTTATTTGTGTATCAGCAGTGCTCTGGGCACAGCCAGTGGAACGGGGAGCTGCTGGAATGACCCATCTCAGGCACTGGATAACCCAAAAACTGAGCTGGTGCTGCCTGGCTGGGAGGGAGGCACTGCCCATCTCGGGGGGTTCCAGCTGCTGCTGTCCCTGTGACCCCATCCTGTCCCCATCCTGTGCAGGGCAGGCTGGAAACAGCTCGGAGAGGTCCCTCCCTCTGCCCCCACCCTGCTCCCTCTCTCCAGAGCCAGCACCATCCTCCCACCTCAAACTGCATCATCAAATGTCCCGAGTCTGAAATGCCATCGTGCCTGACATCGCACATTCCTCACATTCCTGGCTTCTCCTTGCTTGAATTTCTCTTTGTAGCTTTGGTGTCCATACAAAAAATGGAATTGCTGGAATTGATGCTTGTTCTAATTCACTTTTAAATACTTCCAGCCCATCCCATCCATCTGTGTCCCTGAATCCCAGCATCCTTCAATCCTACTTGCACTGTTTGCCCTGGGCTGCCAAAACGCCCTTTTGTAGCTCAAAGGCAGAGGGAAAAGAGGGACATTGGATTTTGGGGCCACTTCCCTGCTAGTTCCAGCAAGTCAGAATAAAACAGAGGAGCAGAGCAGCCACTGGAGACAAAAGCCTTTGATATGATTTTATCAGAAATACTTGTGCCAATGAGGAGAGGAACGGGGCAGACACTTCAAGGTGAGAGTCAGGATCAGCAGGGTCTGAATTTCCTTTGAGGCCTTTCCATTTGCCACATGAAAGCTTCTCCCTCTCCTTGTCTTCCTTCCTGGACTCTCTGGAACATTTCAGTCTGGCTGCAGGTGATGGTCTCAGAGCAAAGTTTCACTTTCTGGAGAGGTTGCTGTTGAAATCTCCTTAACTCACTCCTCTGCCCACTCCGTGCCCTTCAATTCAGCTTCAAAAGTCATTTCCCTCCCCGGCTTTTTCCCTTATATATAGAAATGTTTACCCAAAGGTTAAAAATCCATTGACTGTGACTCAGGAGATGTGCCTGGCACTGAGGGCTCTCTGGACAAAGACACTGTAATGAGGACCTAATTAAGTGAAAGCTGCCACAGGAAATCAGGGTGGACAGGGATTTTCTGCTGGATGTCAGACTCCAGTAGCTCTGAGGGAATTGGGCAGGAGGGCAGAGCTGGAGGAAAGGTGGCACTCCAGAAACAAAGGGATTTGTGATCACCCATAACTAGAAATTCTGAGAACCCTGCAGAGCAGGGGGTGTTGAAGAGGTCTTTCCTCCTGGCGTGAGGCAAACACAACCAAGAAGCCCTAAAGATGGAGCCACAACAGCCCTCACCAAACCCGGCCCAGGGCTGTGGAGCTTTGCCCAGATTTGTTGTTTCTCTGTGTGACACTTTGTGCGTGGACTCCACATCTGCTCCTTCCCTGGGAATCTCTGATCTTTGGGGAGCAGGAGGTCGTTGGACTTCACCAAAGGAGGTCCCAGCCCCAGAGAGGCCCCGTCTGGCCCAGCCCAGGTTCCTGTGGGGTTGATCTACTGGAGCTCTCACACAGCCCAGGGACATTGTCCCACCCCTTCCCACACCTTCCATTTTCCAAAGAGACAGAGAGACGAGTTGTGGGGAAAGAAGAGCTGATTTTTTTTTTCCTTTTTACTAAAATAATGTTTCCTCTTGTTCCCTCTGAAGGTTCAGTGCCTGGTTTAGTTTATTTGTACACACAGAACAACATTTTCAGCATTGCTTTCTCCTCGTGAGCATCCACTTCCATTCCCCAGGCTGGCTCACCTACTGAGCTGTTTCCAAATGCCCCAGAGGATATTTGTGCTTACACAGGACTTGACTTTTTAATATAAAATTGAAATAGAGGCAGCAGAAGAAACAAAACCCAAAGCACCACCAAAAAAATTCGACAAATTTATTTCAGCAGATTTATTTCATTTTGGAATGGCCAAGGAGCTGTGGTGTGAATGCCACTCTACAGGATAAATCCCTATTTTCCATTGGGGTTTTCAGGAATACAACCACAGGACTACCCCTGGAGTTAGACTGTGCCTCAGAAACAGGAGGTTTTTTTAAATTTTTCTCCTGACTGGGTAACAGCAATTCTGAACATTTTGAATTGAAGCGAGGCAGAGCCTGTCAGGTTCCCAAAAAGAACACGAGTATTTCTAAAGAGCTTCTAAAGGAGGTTGCAGGATGTTAATTGCCTATGGATACTGTAAAATGAGAACTAAAATACCAAAGGTTGCCAGGTCCCCTTCAGTCATTTTTTTCCCCCAGAATTCAGGCTGCAGCTCAGACTTGTTCTAAAGGTAAAAGGCTTTTTCTTCCGTACCTGCAGATGCAGGATGAGACTTGTCCCTGTCTTTTGCTCGCAGACAGGTCAGCAAACACCATCTCCATCTCCAGAATCTGGGTGAGATTGACATTCTCCCGCGCTCGTTTCTGACGTGCAACCTTTACAGGCTTTAGCAGGGCAAGAAATTAGAATGAACACATTAAAACCTGTAAAATAAGAAACACGAGCTAAGCCAGTGGAAATCTCAGCGTTCCCCTCGATCTGCCTACTCCAGCCAGCACCTGAGAGACCAAATTCTGCCCCACTAAAACCACTACAACCCCCTGGAAGCAGAGGAATAATTAATCCCTGCCTGTTGAGCTTTTGCTGAAGGAAATTTGGAGGTTGATGGTGATGATTTGCTTTCAGCACTGGGATGGTCACAGTAACTACGGCACATGTCCCCAGCTGGGCTGGGTCCCTCCATTCATCCCCCACCCTGAACCATCTTGGAGAACCCAAAACATCAGCCTTTGATGGCCCTGAGCTGTGCAGCCCTGCAGGAGCTGCTCCCAGCACCTCTGCCCCTTCTGGATTTGGCTCCTCCAGAGCTTTGTTCTGCCCTGAGGTTCTCCAAGAGCTGGGGCCACGTGTGACCCCTGGGGTGCTCACTGAGGGGTGGCACACTGTAATTTAGAGCTGATCTTGCTTTAGCAGAAGTAGCTGGGTGTGAGATGGGCTCTAAGGATGCCACAGGGCAGGAGCAGAGCGGGCTCTGAGGGCTGAAATGACAGTGTCCCAACCCAAACCAGTCTGGAATTCCGTGAACCCCCGAAGCAGGGGCTGTCATCCCTTGGCCACCTTCTCTCTGCTGCTGGCACGGCTGAAGTTGCCCAAACCAGCCCAAGTTTTGTGATTAATTGTGGCCCCACAGTAACCAGCCGTGGCTTGCCTGCCCTGCAAATCCCAGATGCTGTTTGCCCTCCTGTTTGCCTCTTTCCCATTTGAGTCCTCAGCAGCTGTGCTAATTCCTACCACTTTTAGAAAATAGATTAATACACAAAATAACATCACGAGCAGCAGGGATCTGATAAACTCAGTTGGCTCAATGACTGCTGGCAGTGTTTTCCCTAAATCAGAAATCATTCTGTGAGGGACAGGATGAAAGGAAGACTGAGGCTCAGTGTGTGAGGTCTGTGTGTGCAAATGTGTGTGTGTGGACAAGCACTTGAGGGTGTTTTTTTAAATCAGCTCAGCATGCAAATATACATTTCTGCTGAAATGATGTTCAAACAGTCAAAGCAGAAACAGATGTATTGAAAATATAAATACAGGGCTTAATAAATATTTTAGCATCAAATATTTCAAAAATGTCATCTTTAAAAACATGAAAATTCAGCCTCAGGAGGACCAAAATATTTAATCACTCTCAAGAAATTCTTAAAAGGGAATCTCTTTCCATCAGATTCCTTCTAAAGAGAAGAATGAATTTCCAGGTGCTGTGAGCTATATTTATTTTAATCAAAATCACTCACTGAGTTAAAGGAGATAAAATAATCAGTGAGGTCATTATTAAGTGAGATAACAACTTCTGAATGAATGCTCTCATTAATCTAATTATAAAATGGAATGGTATCTTGCTAATCAGGCTGTTAACTGAACCCCTGGAAGTGGCAGGCTGTAATCACAGTTGTGTGAGCCAGGACAGGGCTGTGGGGAATGAGGGGGAATCTCATCCCAGACCCTGCTGGCACAGGTGAGGCAGGGACCTGATGGGGAATGTGACCTGCAGCTCATCCCCACGGAGCTGAAGGACATTAAAAACTGTCTGAATGGTCCCTCTGCTCCACTCCCGCTGTTCCCCTGGCCTCGGACACGGAGCAACGCCCCATGAGCATTCCCAAACAGCTCCAGGGAGGTCCACTCTGCTCTGCACGGGGGCTTTGGGGATAAAGGGTGTTGGGAAAGGCACCGTGTTTTGGAGGAAGGGTGTTCAGCTGGGCACAGGGCTGAGGAGAGCTCTTGGGCTGCCTCTTTCCCACCGTGGGATTCACGGGCAGGGCTCCTGTGAGCCCAGCTGAGCCTGGACACACCTTTAGAGTCAGAAATACCTGGGCTGACATCAGGAATTCAAAGACACATCCGGAGAGAGTCCAGAGGAGGCCACGGAGATGCTCCCAGGGCTGGAGCCCCTCTGCTCTGGAGCCAGGCTGGGAGAGCTGGGGGTGCTCACCTGGAGAGGAGAAGGCTCCAGGGAGAGCTCAGAGCCCCTGCCAGGGCCTAAAGGGGCTCCAGGAGAGCTGGAGAGGGACTGGGGACAAGGCATGGAGGAACAGGACACAGGGAATGGCTTCCCACTGCCAGAGGGCAGGGATGGATGGGATCTTGGGAAGGAATTGTTCCCTGGGAGGGTGGGGAGGCCCTGGCACAGGGTGCCCAGAGCAGCTGTGGCTGTCTCTGGATCCCTGGCAGTGTCCAAGGCCAGGCTGGACATTGGGGCTTGGAGCAGCCTGGGACAGTGGAAGGTGTCCCTGCCATGGCAGGGTGGCACTGGATGGGCTTTAATGTCCCTCCCAACCCAAACCAGTCTGGGATTCTGTGAACACCCCGGGCCTGTTCAGCTCCTCCAACTCTACCCCAGCACCCCCTGATTTCATTTTATGGCATCTTCCCACTCTGTGCATGTTCTGCATTTGACTTCTCTTTGTGGGGGTTCCCATTCTCCAGGTGATCTCTCCCCTTGACCTGTCCTCACCAGGGGCATCCAAACCCACCCTGGTCTGTCTGATCAACATCCTCCCTGTCTGTCACTGGGAGCAAACAGCCCGAGGGGCCTGGGCACGTCCTGGCAGCAGCAGCTTCCTCAGCTGCTCTGAGCTGTGTCCTGCAGGTCTCAGCCCTCCTCCTGCACCATTTTTCCCCTCAGCTGGTGATTGCTGGTGATTTACCAGAGTCAGTGCTCCTGGTTTGTGGAACACCAGGAGAGGATGGGTCCTGAGCCGCGGTGCCTCTCTGAGATTGCTCCGAGGGGAAGAATTCTCCCTCTCTCAGTGATGCCAGGTGAATGAGGAATGCTTGCCTGGTTTAGAAAGTGTACTAACAAATCCATGCGTGGCAGCTTGATGAAAAGCTAAAATGACACATCCCTGAGTGAGCTTTCCAAACACCGTCACGGGATTTTAAATATTTGAGAAGAAAGATAACGTTGTACAAATTGTATAAAATATGGCTGTACCACTGCACCAGCTCTTCAAGGGGGAGCAAAGGTTTATTTCGTGCCCAGGTGTTTTCATAAATCCCACCCAGACCTTTCTGCATTTTCAGTTCCTAAATTCCTCTACATTCTGACATAATAATTTACTTCCTTGGAGGGGGAGAAAAAAAGGAGAGAAAAGATTTTTCTCCTACTTATTAACGCCTCGTAAGAATTTTCACAGCTATTAATAAACCCACAGTACTTTATTTCACTTGAGCAGATCCATGAGCCAAGTGATGTCCTACCAGACATGTTTTGAAATTTCCAGTAAACGCACTAAAAATATTTTGCCACAAATAATATGGAAAGTGCCTTTCATTGTAACACTCAATTTCCTGTTGTCTGTATAAATGTTCTAGAGCCAGAAGCATTCAGATTTTGAAATACGGAATAAATTTAGGTTTAAATTAAGTAAGAAAAGTTACTGGTGCAGAAAAAGCCTTCCTTCCCCAAAATTTCAGGTCAGCTCCCCTGGATTATGGAAAGAAGGTGCTCAGAAAAAGTGAAGCGTGCTTTGGTGTTTATTTTAAGGCGAACCTCTCTAAAGGGTGGTTCAATGAAGGATGGATTTGCTGAGTGACTTGGAGAATTTTCCTGAGCATTTGCAAGTCCCATGGCTGGGTTAACAGAGCAAGCAGCCAGTGTCACCCTCGGTGGCACTGCCCTGGTGCACAGCCCTCTCTGATATTGGAGTCACTGTCCCCCAGGCAGTTTCAGAGACATCAAAGCTGCAGTTCAGGAACCCTGGGTGCAGTTTGGGAACATTGAAATTCAAGATATGACAAGGAATGGGAGCACTGGCCAAGGTATAAACCTGATTGCCCAACTCAGTGCTGATATAGAGAGAATGCTAAGTGCAGGTTTGTCTCACCAAAATGTGCCCCAGACCTTGCTGAAAGCTTGAATGGAGAGCATCCAGAGGTCCAAAATCCAGACTGATGTCATCTGGTCCCAGTGCAGAGCCCCATCCTCCAGCCTGGCTTATCTCCCTTCACCACTTATCTCCCTTCTGTCCTGCCCCAAATCACCTCCTCTGCTTGATCCCAACCCCCTCAGTGCTCCTGGACCTCCCCGTCCCCTCAAGCCCAGTGCAGCCCTCTTGCCCCAGACCCCCAGGGAGATGTCCCCTGCCTGCCCTGCCCACCCAGAGCACTTGCAGCAGTCCCTGGGATCTGGATCATCCTCATCCCATCCCTGCTCTGGCTCCTGCTCTCTGGAGAGAACTGGGCTGCACTGCAGGGACTGGGGGACCAGGATGGGGCTGGGAGGCAGGGATGCTCCATCTGCAAAGGGCAGGCACAGGAGTACCCCACACGGAAGGAATTCTGCACTGGAAAGGCGCTGAGGGCAAATCCTGGGGTGTGTGCTGCCCTCAGCTCGGCTGCCTCGCTGCAGTGGGGCTGTGTCTGCCACGTAAAGGGGAAAGCGCTCAAGATAAAGAAGCAAATCCACCATTATTAAACATTCCCTTCCATCCTTTACCAAATCACATAATACTGATACTCCCCCTGTTTCGCCTCGGGAAAGGCATGGTGGGTTAAAATTAACAGCAATTCTATATTCATTGCAAGCTCCTAATTAACCAGGCTGGGCCGTGCTGCTCCAGCCAGATAATTCCCCAATATTTAGCCATTAGTTCTCTCCAATTTGGCCTGCTGCTGCTGCTGCTGCTGGCGAGTTGTGTCTCATAAACAATTACGCTGAATGCCAGCTGTCCCCACCGCTGCCTCGTCAGACCCGCGCTGCCCGAGCTGGGGAGACAGTTTGACATTTGACATCGAGTGTGGATAAAGGGGAGGGTCAGCCACAATCCCAGAGAGCACTTTTAATTGTGGCAGCCTCGTGGGCTGAGCACACACGCAGCCCCAGCACGGCTTTTCCCTGACAAGCCGGTGTTTCCTGCTCCAAGGAGACCCATCCAGGGCTCACCAGCTTCAGCTGGAGTTGAATTTGCACAAGAGGAGCCTTTGGAGGCTGTGGCCTGGATAGGGGACAGGGCAGAGTGTCAGTGTAAAGTTGATATTTTACTCCGTGGAGAAAAGTATAGAATGAAAATGCCAAAAGCAGAGGCCTGGGAGGCCTTGCCAGCCATCCTGTGTGTGAGGGCCCTTGAGGAGCTGCAGGTGTTTTTCCTGCAGGACCATCAGAGGGGCATTTCATGGGTGTAGAGCTCTACTTCTCTTTTTCTCTGCTTATCACTTCCATTTAATTCATATACTGTCGACGTTCATTAATAAGGGATGGGACTGCATCGCTAAGACGATTTGTACTTAAAATAACAAACAAGGCATCAGCCTCGGAGGTCGTGAGATTTATTAACAAGTCGCCATAACGAGGAAAAAGTCACAAGACTCGAGATTACATGGCAATTTATAACTTTCTAGTCCAATAAGCATCTAACACGAAACTTTGTTTTGACTTTATGACCTATCACCTGTAGTACTTTTTACTGCAATGCGACTGTCTCTTAACCAATAATTCTTTAGGTCACGTACACACATATACTTCTATTGTAACATCTAAATTCTTAACTTAAACTCTAAAATCACATTACCATACTTAAAACCCTTCACCATAACACCCAATACATATTCTTACTTATAACTATAGAAACACAGGTTTGTAATTCTCTTGCTTAAAGTCTATATGTCTCTGTCATTACACCAGCCCAAGCTTCTTCCAGGGTTGTAAATCAAACCCTCCATCCTCTGCAGAAGTTTTTACTCCTCTGTTTCCTACACATGGGCAGGATTTACACCCCCAGTGTGGGATGTCCCCGGTCCAGCTCCACGGGCAGTGGGGCTGAAAGCAGAGTCTGGAGCCCCATGTGTGGACCCCCAGTGAGGCAGAAGAGGGATGGACAATCCCAATCCCACGACAGCAGCGCAGATGGGTGGATTTTGCTGAGAGCCTGGGACTTGTCCCATGGGCAGCTCAGCCCAGAGTGGGATGCAAAGAGGTGCTGGGCTGGGTGGGATCCTCCCCTGTGCCCTCCTTCCTTCGGGCTGCTCCTGGGATTGGGAATCTCCATCAGCTCAGGATGCTGTGCTCAGGCACATTCCCTGGACCTGCCTGGGTGTGCAGTTGCCGGGGCTGGAGATGGTGGGCCAAGAAACTGCTTTACTGTTTATTTTAAGGCAAACTTCACTCAAGGGTTGTGTATTACAGGAAGAAACTTTTCTAGTTGAAAAGGTTTGATCCACATTAATGCCGAAGAAAGCAGTTGCCAGCTGAAATTCCGTGGAAGAGAGTCTCATGGGATTCAGAAAAGAAGCAAAGAAATGTGCATGTTAATATAATATTCTTTCAGATTCCCACAGAAAGCCTTGCATGTTTTTATGCTCAGCATGGCAGCTTACTTTTATTTTAAAATAAACAAGTGCAGGTTTAATGGAAGGGCACTTGTTGACAGACACATTAATTTCTCACCGGAGAAACAGAGGGAAAGCACAGGTACATTCCTGAGACAAGTGGATTTCCAGATAAAAGGCTAATGATGCTCTGTGTTCCTCGGTTGCTGGTGTAAGGAGCTGAGAGGCATCTGTTGAGGTGGAAGAGTTCAAGCTGGCTCTGGGGCGAGCAGCGAGGTGGCACCGATGGGTTTCAGCTCTGGGGACACAGGGGGGGCACACGGGAAAAACCAACTCTACCAGGTGGAGTTTGGCTGGGACACTCTGCTGGGATTTTTGAGCATGTTGAGAAGCAGAGGAGCTTTTCTCTCTGCTGTCACTGCTGAAATACTCCCCTGCTGTCCACCCCTGTCCCAGGTCATCCTCCCAGCAAACACAAGCCGGGAACGCTTGCCCCTAACCATGAGCATCTCACAATTTAGAGTCACTGTCACCAGGAACAGTTGATCAAAGTATTTATTGTAGGTCTCCACGTGAAAAATCCCATTGCTGCAGAAGTTGCTTCTGTGGTGAGGAGTCACCTGGGATGGAAAATAAAACCCCCCAGACAATTCTGTTTCTGAATCTGTCAGGTCCAGCCTCTGGGGATCCGTGTTGCAAATATTTTGACTTCTAAACATCGCCCTGGATAGCTGGGCTGGCTGCAGGGCAGCTCCACAACCCCCTCCCTTGATAAAATCTGGGGGTTTGGGGGTTTTAAGCCAGGCAGAATCTCCCCAGAGTTCATTGACCATCACTTGGTGCCACAACTCTGAGGTCCTGCTGGTGGAATTCCTGAGGAATACCTCACCCAAAATGCTGCTCTGGAGCATTTATTTCTGGAAAGGGGTGAGTTAATAGAATCCCTAGACAACCTTGTGCCCAATACTTCAACGTTTTCACCAGGAGCCCTGAGTACTGGCAGGATTTTGAAAAACAATCAGAAAAAAACCACCCGAATGTTATTTTTTTTACCCTGGAATTGTTTTCTCCCAAACTTTCAGTCAGTGCTGGCCCTCTGACACCCCTCATCCAGTTCAGGAGCACTCTCATAGCTCAGAAGCAGTTCCTTCAGGCAGCAGGAGGATCAAGGAGAGGGAACCTGGAGAAAAGCCTCAGATTCCAAGGGCTCAGAAGCCCAGGGCAGCTCCTGGCAATGAGGAGCAGCACTGCAGTGGTGAACCAGCCACAGGATCTATCTGTGCCCCTGTTTGTCTCTGTGAATATTATCTCCTTATTAAAAGAAGGAAAAATAATTAATTAACCAATTAATTAAACTTTCCTTGCTTTTTATTCCAGTTCAGCTTGCAATTTAAAACTGGCCTAGTAGTTAAGATAACAGTAATTAGGAAGGCAGCCAGGTATACACTGGGCTTTCCAGATGAACTTTGTGACTTAGAGAGGGAAAGCATTAAACCAGAGACCCCGGTCTGCTTTGTCTGAGCCATTCCATTCTCCTCAGGGCTCAAGCAGCTTTAAAGTACCTGGATCACTGCAGGAGGAGAAAAGAGAGGGGCCCACATCTGCTGCCTGCAGGGACTCAGCAGAGCAGGAAACTCAGCACAACAATCCCCAGGTTCCAGGAGTGTCCCTCAATCCCTGTGAGGGAATCCCCGGCAGATTCGTGCATCACCTGCACCCTCTTAGCCAAGACTGAGGTTGCCCTTCATCTTAGCTACATGAGGGTGAATTTGACCCTGAAAACTTTTCTTCTACACCTTGTCTTTGGCCCGTAGCTGGAAAAATGAAGGATTCCTCTCCCCTCTCCCTCCCTGCCCCCCAACAGTTCCACAGTAGGTGAGAGCTCCAGCCGTGTCTGGTGATAATGACCCTGTGTCTGTCACAGCTCTGCTGTGCTCAGAGCCTCCTCACTGATTAATGTCAAAATAACAATTTCTGGGCTTTTTGCATGCTTGGAAACTTTTCAGCATCTCACTACCATCGGGAGTTTTTTTTTTACCCTTATATTTATGCACCATATTATGGTGACTTTAAAATTTAAATGAAGATGGAGTTTAGGACATTGGACATTGCATAATATATTCACTCATCTGCATATTGGAATTCAGAAAGCAACAAATGATCATTTATTTTTATTACAGGAGGAGCTGACAGAACTGCTTTACGCTTCAGGTTCCTGACAGCTCCGTTTTAAAACATTGCTCTGAATCACTTAAAACCTTGCCAGGTCTTGAGCATTTTGTCAGAAACTTTCTGAGTTGAGTTGCTGCTTCAGATGGATGGTTTTATATCAAATTTTTGGGAAACAGACTCTCAAACAGGCCTATCATTTCTTTGGATGTAATTAAGAGCAATATATTGCTAAGCTAAGGTTGAAAAGCTCTTAAAGTTGTTTTTGTTGAGTAGCTCTGTTACCTTCCCGGCTGGGAGCAGCATTGGAAGGCTGAAAGGGCTGGAAGTGTGCATGGGATATTGTTCCTGTGGACAACAGCCAGGTTTAAATGTCCTGTGGACCACGGGAAAGCCCAATTCTGATTTTGTTTGGAAGTTCATGAAGATGCAGCTGAACTTTGTAAAAGCCCAGCTGTGCTGCAGGTGCTGTCACAGGGCTGGGGTGGGACCTTGTCCCTGAGATAAACCCTGTACCCAAGGGCAGGGAATAGTGTGGGGCTGAGGATGGGCATCATTCCCCACATCCCATCAGAAGCTGGGACCAGCAGGACCAGGGGCAGCAGGGACACAGCTGGGCTGGGATTTTTCGGGGAGGATGAGCGTGGGGTTCTGCTGTGCGGGCTCGGTGCTCCTGGGACACCCAGGGCAGGAAAGCCAGAAATTTCCACTTGTGCAGCTTCCAAACACCCTTTCCCAGGGATGTTGGAGTAGGGATGCCGTTCACAGTCCCTGCTTTCGCCAGGGCTCTGATCCAGGCAGAAGGTAGAGGTTGAAGACGTCCCTGCTCACTGCAGGGGTTGGAGCAGATGCCCTCTAAAAGTCCCTTCCAACCCAAACTCTCCCACAGTTCTGTGATTTCTGCTGGAAGCTGCTGGTTCTGCTGCTAAAGCTCCATCCCGTTCTTCTCCTGCTCTCATCAGGCGATACCTGAGTCTTCCCTGGTGGGGCTGGAGTTGGGCTGGGCCATCCCAGCTCTCCCTCCAGCTTTGGGAATGATGAAGGAGAAGCAAACCCTAGCTGGAGGGTGCAGCTGGTGGCTTGTCACCCACTTCTGTGCTGCTGTCACCTTGCAGGAGGGGCTGGACCCCCCCAGACCCCCTGAGCTCAAAGGCAAAACCTTCCCAAGGCAATGCCAAGGTGATGGAAGCAGCGAAGGGCTCCCTCAGAGTCACGAGAGCCAAGAGGGGATGGTCTGGCTGGATGTGGGGTGCTGTGGAAGGTGTGGGAATCAGTGCTAAAAGGTGTGGTTTCCTCCTGCCAGGACCTCAGGGAATGAGGGAGCTGCTGGCAGGGCGGGGATGGGGACAGTGCTGAGATGGTGGCCAGACACCCAGACTGTGCCTGCACAGCCCTGCTGGGGATGCAACGCCAGTGTTTCCAGCAGCCACGTACCTTTTTATTTAAAAATGACAAAACCACTAATTAGAATTTTCTCTCTGCATTTGGGTCTGGAAAAAAAAAAATTAAAAATGTATAAGGCCCTGTGTAGTGCGTATGTATATTTTATTGCTGCATAATTGGGATCTTCATTAGTTCCCTGGGTGGTGGAGTGACAGGCTTTTCATGTGCTGCAGACACTAATGCAGGGTGATACGGCTCTCTTTCCCTTTTCGTTCAGAGATGCTCCATCCTAGACACACTCCAGGCTCCCTCAGAAGGACTCGTGTACCTTTTTGGGGAACACTCTCGGCTGCAGCGTCACCGAAAGCCGAGGCTCTGATTGCAGCAGGAGCGAGGGCGGGGAGGGGGGCGTTTGGAGATTGAGAAAGTATTAATTACGTTAATCCCAAACCCCAGGGTATAACTGCTGCTGCTCTCAAACAAAATGTTACTTTTATCCGAACGACTAAAGTGGGAAAAGCACAATCTGGTTTAATTTAGTGCCAGAGCAGCCGAGCGGGGCCAGGCAGGGCCAGAGGTGGCACCAGCACGCATTTTAAAAAAGTGCATTTTTTAATTCTAAAAAATTGTTGACAAATACGTGTCCCAGTTTTTAAAAAGGCTGATCATATTTTTAGTTCTCTGAACAGAATAAAGATCAACTTTTCCCTTTGCTGTCAGAAATCCTAATCCACCGCTGTCCACTGCTGCAATTGGTGCTTCTGTGAAACACCCAGCTGAGAATCCACGCACTGGGAGAGTCCCCAGACTCTCATCAGGATGTGATAAGAATGGAAGAAGGGATCTCCTGAGCCAGATCCATCCCTCTCATCACCTGTCCCTGCCCATGGTCACCGTGGGATGCCCAGAAGAAACAGGATGACCCTGGAGGGGCTGTTCCCTGGGGAGTCCCCCTGCTTCCAGCAGAGTCTGGCTCAAGCATTTTGTTCTGAACACTTTTCTACATCACCGTGTTTCACACAACATCCTTCTCTTCCATGAAGTGGTTTCCCTGCTTTTGGAACCTGTTTGTCCCTTTGGGCTCCAGGCTCAGCCCCCGTGTTATGAAGGGTAAATTGTGCGTTCTCAGAGATCCTCCCTTTGCTGGCTTTAAACTTCTTGCCTGATGACTTGAGGTGTGCACTGCAGTGGTTTGTGTTTGGGGCAATAGGGAATAACTGCTCTCTACTCACTCCTTCTCTGTCACTCACGATTTTGTAGCTCTTTGTCCACCACTATCCTTCTCCTCCCTGTGCAACCATCTGAGCTGAGGTGTGAAAGTTATTCCAAAGTCGTTCCAAATCTTTGGTTGCCCTTCTTGCCCATCCCTAAAGCTCTTCTAGTTTGCAGAAGTTTTTTTGTGGCAGTCTCAATAGGAATATGTGTCAGGAATGTGCATAATACCTAAAATATACATACACTATGCAAGATCCTCGCTTGTTATCTCATGACTGGGAAAACTTTATTTGAAAGCTTTTTTTGAAATCTAAATACTCAAGGCTACATCTGTTCTTCCCTCCAGGATGTGGAATTGCTCTGTTGGTCAATTCTGGATGAGATAACAGCTTGTTCTGCCTTAGCCCTGCTGATTTTGTTCTTTATTATGGTGTCTCCCAGATTCCTTTGTAAAAAATCAGGGTTCCCATTTCACAGATTTCTGTATTTCTCCTTCAACTCTTTTTAATAAATTGGCAAGAAATTCTCAAGCTTCTAATTTCTCATGCATAGGTGAAGTGACAGATTTCCCAGTACAGTTAATAGACTGGAATTTCATTTTTTCATTCCTTCGCCGCTCTTTGGAAAATACCATCTGGTCTTGATGAATTTTTATTATTCAATTTTTAATTTCAAGCCTAAAATATAAAACAGTTCCTCATACTTATCCCTGGTAATGAAAATTCCCCATGTGGGAGCATGACTAAATTCCTCTGTTTATTTAAATTTCCTGCCGTGCCCTTTCACAGTTCTCCCACTGAATCCTGATCTTCCATGAGCTGTACCATGGCACAGAGTTACCTTCTAGTGCTTAAAAAAAAAAGGTTATCATTACTTTTAATGTCTTTAGCAAGTTCTTTCTCAAGCACAATTTTGGCCCTTGTTAATATGGGTTTACATTAACTTGCCAGAGTTGTCCTTTGAGTTCGAGTTACTTCTTTTATGCTGCTTTATAACCATGGCCAGAATGACTTTTGCCCATTTAAAGTTTTCTAATAATGTTCCAGAGCTTCTAATACAGTTTATTTCAAAAGTATCCCAAGCACTTTCAATCATTTTTACCCTTCTAGCCATTCCCTTTCAATTCCCTTTTAACTAGTCTCCTCTTTTTATTTTTCCTGTAGTTTCCCTTTAAACTTTATCAGAGTGGTTTCTGCTTTTTTCCCCCCTCTCCTGTCGAGTATTGAAGTTCAGTCTATTACGGTCACTCTTCAGTGGGGATGGGTTTTGATGGTTCCCCTTGAACCAGGGCTCCTGGACTGCTCCACACTAAATCAAAGGTCGCTTCTCCTCCTCCCTGCACTCGGAAGCAGCAGCACTTTTGCCGCCTGAAAACGAAGTCCCAGCCCCTCAGCCCTCTGTAGCAGTCACCAATCGCCACGGGGGGAATTGGAGTCTACTTTTATTTTTGTGTTTTCAGCCCTGAGGGAGCGACTAACACTGCTGAGGCCTTGCTGATCCTTCACCGTCGTGGGGCTGTCCCTACCCGTGAGGCACCACACTGCAGCCAGGCCTTTTCTTCCCACCCATCCATGAAATTTCCATCCACGGGAATTGCTGCTTATTGACACAGTGAACTTCTTCACCTCGCTGACCTTTAGATCTCCCGAGGGTCTCATCTCAGCCGCTGGCAGTTACTCTGCTGTTACTAATGGAGTTCCACTCTGGTGTAGGTGAGGGAGCTGGGGCTGTTCAGC